>OY288277.1:51531739-51726358 GCA_958450335.1 Hibiscus tridactylites | reverse complement strand
ACTCCTAATATTTGAATAAAACATTTTTTCGGTCCTTTTTGTAGAGGTTTCGGACGAGCAGTCTAAATGGGCCTTTCGATGGACCCGTTGGAATTTTAACTGAGTAAAAAGTACAGAAATTGAGTTTTTGCAATATAATTGTGTTGAAAAGCTCCTAATCAATTATTTGAACTCATAATATTTGAATAAAACATTTTAGCGGTTCTTTTTGTAGAGGTTTTGGACGAGCAGGTCTAAATGGGCCTTTCAGTGGACCCGTTGGAATTTTAACTGAGTAAAAAGTACAGAAATTGAGGCTTTGCAATAAAATTGTGTTGAAAAGCTCCTAATCAATTACATGAAGTCCTAAAATTTGATTAAAACTTGTTTTGTAGTCCTTTTTATAGAGGTTTTGGACGAGCAGGTCGAAATGGGCCTTTCAATGGACCCGTTGGAATTTTAACTGAGTAAAAAGTACAGAAATTGCGGTTTTGCAATATAATTGTGTTCAAAAGCTCCTAATCAATTATTTGAACTCATAATATTTGAATAAAACATTTTTGCGGTCCTTTTTGTAGAGGTTTCGGACGAGCAGGTCTAAATGGGCCTTTCAATGGACCCGTTGGAATTTTAACTGAGTAAAAAGAACAGAAATTCAGGTTTTGCAATATAATTGTGTTGAAAAGCTCCTAATCAATTACACGAACTCCTAAAATTTGATTAAAACTTGTTTTGCGGTCCTTTTTGTAGAGGTTTCGGACGAGCGGGTCGAAATGGGCCTTTCAATGGACCCGTTGGAATTTTAACTGAGTAAAAAGTACAGAAATTGCGGTTTTGTAATATAATTGTGTTCAAAAGCTCCTAATCAATTATTTGAACTCCTAATATTTAATTAAAACTTGTTTTGCAGTCCTTTTTGTAGAGGTTTCGGACGAGCGGGTCGAAATGGGCCTTTCAATGGACCCGTTGGAATTTTAACTGAGTAAAAAGTACAGAAATTGATGTTTTGTCAATTATTTGAACTCCTAATATTTGAATAAAACATTTTTGCAGTCCTTTTTGTAGAGGTTTCGGACGAGCAGGTCTAAATGGGCCTTTCAATGGACTCGTTGGAATTTTAACTGAGTAAAAAGTACAAAAATTGAGGTTTTGCAATAAAATTTTGTTGAAAAGCTCCTAATCAATTACATGAACTCCTAAAATTTGAATAAAACATTTTTTTCGGTCCTTTTTGTAGAGGTTTCGGACAAGCGGGTCGAAATGGGCCTTTCAATCGACCCGTTGGAATTTCAACTGAGTAAAAAGTACAGAAATTGAGGTTTTGCAATATAATTGTGTTGAAAAGCTCCTAATAAATTACATGAACTCCTAAAATTTGATTAAAACTTGTTTTGCGGTCATTTTTTAGAGGTTTCGGACGAGCGGGTCGAAATGGACCTTTTAGTGGACCCGTTGGAATTTTAACTGAGTAAAAAGTACAGAAATTGAGGTTTTGCAATATAATTGTGTTCAAAAGCTCCTAATCAATTATTTGAACTCCTAATATTTGAATAAAACATTTTTGCGGTCCTTTTTGTAGAGGTTTCGGACGAGCAGGTCTAAATGGGCCTTTCGATGGACCCGTTGGAATTTTAACTGAGTAAAAAGTACAGAAATTGCGGTTTTGCAATATAATTGTGTTGAAAAGCTCCTAATCAATTACATGAACTCCTAAAATTTGAATAAAACATTTTTGCGGTCCTTTTTGTAGAGGTTTCGGACGAGCGGGTCGAAATAGGCCTTTCAATCGACCCGTTGGAATTTTAACTGAGTAAAAAGTACAGAAAGTGCGGTTTTGCAATATAATTGTGTTGAAAATCTCCTAATCAATTATTTGAACTCCTAATATTTGAATAAAACATTTTTGCGGTCCTTTTTGTAGAGATTTCGGACGAGCATGTCTAAATGGGCCTTTCGATGGACCCGTTGGAATTTTAACTGAGTAAAAAGTACAGAAATTGAGGTTTTGCAATATAATTGTGTTGAAAAGCTCCTAATAAATTACATGAACTCCTAAAATTTGATTAAAACTTGTTTTGCGGTCATTTTTTAGAGGTTTTGGACGAGCAGGTCGAAATGGACCTTTTAGTGGACCCGTTGGAATTTTAACTGAGTAAAAAGTACAGAAATTGAGGTTTTGCAATATAATTGTGTTCAAAAGCTCCTAATCAATTATTTGAACTCCTAATATTTGAATAAAACATTTTTGTGGTCCTTTTTGTAGAGGTTTTGGACGAGCAGGTCTAAATGGGCCTTTCAATGGACCCGTTGGAATTTTAACTGAGTAAAAAGTAAAGAAATTGAGGTTTTGCAATATGATTGTGTTGAAAATCTCCTAATCAATTATTTGAACTCCTAATATTTGAATAAAACATTTTTGCGGTCCTTTTTGTAGAGGTTTCGGACGAGCAGGTCTAAATGGGCCTTTCGATGGACCCGTTGGAATTTTAACTGAGTAAAAAGTACAGAAATTGCGGTTTTGCAATATAATTGTGTTGAAAAGCTCCTAATCAATTACATGAACTCCTAAAATTTGAATAAAACATTTTTGCGGTCCTTTTTGTAGAGGTTTCGGACAAGCGGGTCGAAATGGGCCTTTCAATCGACCCGTTGGAATTTTAACTGAGTAAAAAGTACAGAAATTGAGGTTTTGCAATATAATTGTGTTGAAAAGCTCCTAATCAATTATTTGAACTCCTAATATTTGAATAAAACATTTTTGCGGTCCTTTTTGTAGAGGTTTCGGACGAGCAAGTCTAAATGGGCCTTTCAATGGACCCGTTGGAATTTTAACTGAGTAAAAAGTACAGAAATTACGGTTTTGCAATATAATTGTGTTGAAAAGCTCATAATCAATTGCATGAACTCCTAAAATTTGATTAAAACTTGTTTTGCAGTCCTTTTTGTAGAGGTTTCGGACGAGCGGGTCGAAATGGGCCTTTCAATGGACCCGTTGGAATTTTAACTGAGTAAAAAGTAAAGAAATTGAGGTTTTGCAATATAATTGTGTTGAAAATCTCCTAATCAATTATTTGAACTCCTAATATTTGAATAAAACATTTTTGCGGTCCTTTTTGTAGAGATTTCGGACGAGCATGTCTAAATGGGCCTTTCGATGGACCCGTTGGAATTTTAACTGAGTAAAAAGTACAGAAATTGATGTTTTGCAATATAATTGTGTTGAAAAGCTCCTAATCAATTACATGAACTCCTAAAATTTGATTAAAACTTGTTTTGCGGTCATTTTTTAGAGGTTTCGGACGAGCGGGTCGAAATGGACCTTTTAGTGGACCCGTTGGAATTTTAACTGAGTAAATAGTACAGAAATTGAGGTTTTGCAATATAATTGTGTTCAAAAGCTCCTAATCAATTATTTGAACTCCTAATATTTGAATAAAACATTTTTGTGGTCCTTTTTGTAGAGGTTTTGGACGAGCAGGTCTAAATGGGCCTTTCAATGGACCCGTTGGAATTTTAACTGAGTAAAAAGTAAAGAAATTGAGGTTTTGCAATATAATTGTGTTGAAAATCTCCTAATCAATTATTTGAACTCCTAATATTTGAATAAAACATTTTTGCGGTCCTTTTTGTAGAGGTTTCGGACGAGCAGGTCTAAATGGGCCTTTCAATGGACCCGTTGGAATTTTAACTGAGTAAAAAGTACAGAAATTGCGGTTTTGCAATATAATTGTGTTGAAAAGCTCCTAATCAATTACATGAACTCCTAAAATTTGAATAAAACATTTTTGCGGTCCTTTTTGTAGAGGTTTCGGACGAGCGGGTCGAAATGGGCCTTTCAATCGACCCGTTGGAATTTTAACTGAGTAAAAAGTACAGAAATTGAGGTTTTGCAATATAATTGTGTTGAAAAGCTCCTAATCAATTATTTGAACTCCTAATATTTGAATTAAACATTTTTGCGGTCCTTTTTGTAGAGGTTTCGGACGAGCAAGTCTAAATGGGCCTTTCAATGGACCCGTTGGAATTTTAACTGAGTAAAAAGTACAGAAATTACGGTTTTGCAATATAATTGTGTTGAAAAGCTCATAATCAATTGCATGAACTCCTAAAATTTGATTAAAACTTGTTTTGCAGTCCTTTTTGTAGAGGTTTCGGACGAGCGGGTCGAAATGGGCCTTTCAATCGACCCGTTGGAATTTTAACTGAGTAAAAAGTACCGAAATTGCGGTTTTGCAAAATAATTGTGTTGAAAAGCTCCTAATCAATTATATGAACTCCTAATATTTGATTAAAACTTGTTTTGCGGTCCTTTTTGTAGAGGTTTCGGACGAGCGGGTCGAAATGGGCCTTTCAATCGACCCGTTGGAATTTTAACTGAGTAAAAAGTACCGAAATTGCGGTTTTGCAAAATAATTGTGTTGAAAAGCTCCTAATCAATTATATGAACTCCTAATATTTGATTAAAACTTGTTTTGCGGTCCTTTTTGTAGAGGTTTCGGACGAGCAGGTCTAAATGGGCCTTTCAATGGACCCGTTGGAATTTTAACTGAGTAAAAAGTACAGAAATTTCGGTTTTGCAATATAATTGTGTTGAAAAGCTCCTAATCAATTATTTGAACTCCTAATATTTGATTAAAACTGGTTTTGCGGTCCTTTTTGTAGAGGTTTCGGACGAGCAGGTCTAAATGGGACTTACAATGGACCCATTGGAATTTTAACTGAGTAAAAAGTACAGAAATTACGGTTTTGCAATATAATTGTGTTGAAAAGCTCCTAATCAATTGCATGAACTCCTAAAATTTGATTAAAACTTGTTTTGCAGTCCTTTTTGTAGAGGTTTCGGACGAGCAGGTCTAAATGGGACTTACAATGGACCCATTGGAATTTTAACTGAGTAAAAAGTACAGAAATTGCGGTTTCGCAATATAATTGTGTTGAAAAGCTCCTAATCAATTACACGAATTCCTAAAATTTGATTAAAACTTGTTTTGCAGTCCTTTTTGTAGAGGTTTCGGACGAGCGCGTCGAAATGGGCCTTTCAATGGACCCGTTGGAATTTTAACTGAGTAAAAAGTACAGAAATTGAGGTTTTGCAATATAATTGTGTTCAAAAGCTCCTAATCAATTATTTGAACTCCTAATATTTGAATAAAACATTTTTGCGGTCCTTTTTGTAGAGATTTCGGACGAGCATGTCTAAATGGGCCTTTCGATGGACCCGTTGGAATTTTAACTGAGTAAAAAGTACAGAAATTGAGGTTTTGCAATATAATTGTGTTGAAAAGCTCCTAATCAATTACATGAACTCCTAAAATTTGATTAAAACTTGTTTTGCGGTCATTTTTAGAGGTTTCGGACAAGCGGGTCGAAATGGACCTTTTAGTGGACCCGTTGGAATTTTAACTGAGTAAAAAGTACAGAAATTGAGGTTTTGCAATATAATTGTGTTGAAAAGCTTCTAATCAATTATTTGAACTCCTAATATTTGAATAAAACATTTTTGTGGTCCTTTTTGTAGAGGTTTTGGACGAGCAGGTCTAAATGGGCCTTTCAATGGACCCGTTGGAATTTTAACTGATTAAAAAGTAAAGAAATTGAGGTTTTGCAATATAATTGTGTTGAAAATCTCCTAATCAATTATTTGAACTCCTAATATTTGAATAAAACATTTTTGCGGTCCTTTTTGTAGAGGTTTCGGACGAGCAGGTCTAAATGGGCCTTTCGATGGACCAGTTGGAATTTTAACTGAGTAAAAAGTACAGAAATTGCGGTTTTGCAATATAATTGTGTTGAAAAGCTCCTAATCAATTACATGAACTCCTAAAATTTGAATAAAAATTTTTTGTGGTCCTTTTTGTAGAGGTTTCGGACGAGCGGGTCGAAATGGGCCTTTCAATCGACCCGTTGGAATTTTAACTGAGTAAAAAGTACAGAAATTGAGGTTTTGCAATATAATTGTGTTGAAAAGCTCCTAATCAATTATTTGAACTCCTAATATTTGAATTAAACATTTTTTGCGGTCCTTTTTGTAGAGGTTTCGGACGAGCAAGTCTAAATGGGCCTTTCAATGGACCCGTTGGAATTTTAACTGAGTAAAAAGTACAGAAATTACGGTTTTGCAATATAATTGTGTTGAAAAGCTCCTAATCAATTGCATGAACTCCTAAAATTTGATTAAAACTTGTTTTGCAGTCCTTTTTGTAGAGGTTTCGGACGAGCGGGTCGAAATGGGCCTTTCAATCGACCCGTTGGAATTTTAACTGAGTAAAAAGTACCGAAATTGCGGTTTTGCAATATAATTGTGCTGAATAGCTCCTAATCATTTATATGAACTCCTAATATTTGATTAAAACTTGTTTTGCGGTCCTTTTTGTAGAGGTTTCGGACGAGCAGGTCTAAATGGGCCTTTCAATGGACCCGTTGGAATTTTAACTGAGTAAAAAATACAGAAATTTCGGTTTTGCAATATAATTGTGTTGAAAAGCTCCTAATCAATTATTTGAACTCCTAATATTTGATTAAAATTTGTTTTGTGGTCCTTTTTGTAGAGGTTTCAGACGAGCAGGTCTAAATGGGACTTACAATGGACCCATTGGAATTTTAACTGAGTAAAAAGTACAGAAATTGCGGTTTTGCAATATAATTGTGTTGAAAAGCTCCTAATCAATTGCATGAACTCCTAAAATTTGATTAAAACTTGTTTTGCCGTCCTTTTTGTAGAGGTTTCGGACGAGCGGGTCGAAATGGGCCTTTCAATCGACCCGTTGGAATTTTAACTGAGTAAAAAGTACAGAAATTGCGGTTTTGCAATATAATTGTGTTGAAAAGCTCCTAATCAATTACATGAATTCCTAAAATTTGATTAAAACTTGTTTTGTAGTCCTTTTTGTAGAGGTTTCGGACGAGCGCGTCGAAATGGGCCTTTCAATGGACCCGTTGGAATTTTAAGTGAGTAAAATGTACAGAAATTGAGGTTTTGCAATATAATTGTGTTCAAAAGCACCTAATCAATTATTTGAACTCCTAATATTTGAATAAAACATTTTTGTGGTCCTTTTTGTAGAGATTTCGGACGAGCATGTCTAAATGGGCCTTTCGATGGACCCGTTGGAATTTTAACTGAGTAAAAAGTACAGAAATTGAGGTTTTGCAATATAATTGTGTTGAAAAGCTCCTAATCAATTACATGAACTCCTAAAATTTGATTAAAACTTGTTTTGCGGTCCTTTTTTAGAGGTTTCGGACGAGCGGGTCGAAATGGACCTTTTAGTGGACCCGTTGGAATTTTAACTGAGTAAAAAGTACAGAAATTGAGGTTTTGCAATATAATTGTGTTCAAAAGCTCCTAATCAATTATTTGAACTCCTAATATTTGAATAAAACATTTTTGCGGTCCTTTTTGTAGAGGTTTCGGACGAGCGGGTCGAAATGGGCCTTTCAATCGACCCGTTGGAATTTTAACTGAGTAAAAAGTACAGAAATTGAGGTTTTGCAATATAATTGTGTTGAAAAGCTCTTAATCAATTATTTGAACTCCTAATATTTGAATTAAACATTTTTGCGGTCCTTTTTGTAGAGGTTTCGGACGAGCGGGTCGAAATGGGCCTTTCAATCGACCCGTTGGAATTTTAACTGAGTAAAAAGTACAGAAATTGAGGTTTTGCAATATAATTGTGTTGAAAAGCTCTTAATCAATTATTTGAACTCCTAATATTTGAATTAAACATTTTTGCGGTCCTTTTTGTAGAGGTTTCGGACGAGCAAGTCTAAATGGGCCTTTCAATGGACCCGTTGGAATTTTAACTGAGTAAAAAGTACAGAAATTACGGTTTTGCAATATAATTGTGTTGAAAACCTCATAATCAATTGCATGAACTCCTAAAATTTGATTAAAACTTGTTTTGCAGTCCTTTTTGTAGAGGTTTCGGACGAGCGGGTCGAAATGGGCCTTTCAATCGACCCGTTGGAATTTTAACTGAGTAAAAAGTACCGAAATTGCGGTTTTGCAATATAATTGTGTTGAAATGCTCCTAATCAATTATATGAACTCCTAATATTTGATTAAAACTTGTTTTGCGGTCCTTTTTGTAGAGGTTTCGGACGAGCATGTCTAAATGGGCCTTTCAATGGACCCGTTGGAATTTTAACTGAGTAAAAAGTACAGAAATTGAGGTTTTGCAATATAATTGTGTTGAAAAGCTCCTAATCAATTATTTGAACTCCTAATATTTGATTAAAACTTGTTTTGCGGTCCTTTTTGTAGAGGTTTCGGACGAGCAGGTCTAAATGGGACTTACAATGGACCCATTGGAATTTTAACTGAGTAAAAAGTACAGAAATTGCGGTTTTGCAATATAATTGTGTTGAAAAGCTCATAATCAATTACATGAATTCCTAAAATTTGATTAAAACTTGTTTTGCAGCCCTTTTTGTAGAGGTTTTGGACGAGCGCGTCAACATGGGCCTTTCAATGGACCCGTTGGAATTTTAATTGAGTAAAAAGTACAGAAATTGAGGTTTTGCAATATAATTGTGTTGAAAAGCTCCTAATAAATTATTTGAACTCCCAATATTTGAATAAAACATTTTTGCGGTCCTTTTTGTAGAGGTTTCGGACGAGCAGGTCTAAATGGGCCTTTCAATGGACCTGTTGGAATTTTAACTGAGTAAAAAGTACAGAAATTGAGGTTTTGCAATATAATTGTGTTGAAAAGCACCTAATCAATTACATGAACTCCTAAAATTTGATTAAAACTTTTTTGCGGTCCTTTTTTAGAGGTTTCGGACGAGCGGGTCGAAATGGGCCTTTCAATGGACCCATTGGAATTTTAACTGAGTAAAAAGTACATAAATTGAGGTTTTGCAATATAATTGTGTTCAAAAGCTCCTAATCAATTATTTGAACTCCTAATATTTGATTAAAACTTGTTTTGCAGTCCTTTTTGTAGAGGTTTCGGACGAGCGGGTCGAAATGGGCCTTTCAATGGACCCGTTGGAATTTTTAATGAGTAAAAAGTACAGAAATTGAGGTTTTGCAATATAATTGTGTTGAAAAGATCCTAATCAATTATTTGAACTCCTAATATTTGAATAAAACATTTTTGCGGTCCTTTTTGTAGAGGTTTCGGACGAGCAGGTCTAAATGGGCCTTTCGATGGACCCGTTGGAATTTTAACTGAGTAAAAAGTACAGAAATTGAGGTTTTGCAATATAATTGTGTTGAAAAGCTCCTAATCAATTACATGAACTCCTAAAATTTGATTAAAATTGTTTTGCGGTCATTTTTTAGAGGTATCGGACGAGCGGGTCGAAATGGGCCTTTTAGTGGACCCGTTGGAATTTTAACTGAGTAAAAAGTACAGAAATTGAGGTTTTGCAATATAATTGTGTTCCAAAGCTCCTAATCAATTATTTGAACTCCTAATATTTAAATAAAACATTTTTGCGGTCCTTTTTATAGAGGTTTTGGACGAGTAGGTCTAAATGGGCCTTTCAATGGACCCGTTGGAATTTTAACTGAGTGAAAAGTACAAAAATTGCAGTTTTGCAATATAATTGTGTTGAAAAGCTCCTAATCAATTATTTGAACTCCTAATATTTGACTAAAACTTGTTTTGCGGTCCTTTTTGTAGAGGTTTCAGACGAGCAGGTCGAAATGGGCCTTTCAATGGACCCATTGGAATTTTAATTGAGTAAAAAGTTGTTTTGCAGTCCTTTTTGTAGAGGTTTCGGACGAGCGAGTCGAAATGGGCCTTTCAATCGACCCGTTGGAATTTTAACTGAGTAAAAAGTATAGAAATTGAGGTTTTGCAATATAATTGTGTTGAAAAGCTCCTAATCAATTATTTGAACTCCTAATATTTGAATTAAACATTTTTGCGGTCCTTTTTGTAGAGATTTCGGACGAGCAAGTCTAAATGGGCCTTTCAGGACCCTTGGAATTTTAACTGAGTAAAAAAGTACAGAAATTGCGGTTTTTTGCAAACCTATAATTAGGAACCCCTAAATCTTAAATGAATAACTCTAATTTATAATTTGCGTCCTTTTGTAGAGGTTTCGGACGAGTGGGTCGAAATGGGCCTTTCAATCGACCCGTTGGAATTTTAACTGAGTAAAAAGTACCAGAAATTGAGGTTTTGCAATATAATTGTGTTGAAAAGCTCCTAATCAATTATTTGAACACCTAATATTTGAATTAAACATTTTTGCGGTCCTTTTGTAGAGGTTTCGACGCAAGTCTAAATGGGCCTTTCAATGGACCCGTTGGAATTTTAACTGAGTAAAAAGTATAGAAATTACGGTTTTGCAATATAATTGTGTTGAAAAGCTCCTAATCAATTGCATGAACTCCTAAAATTTGATTAAAACTTGTTTTGCAGTCCTTTTTGTAGAGGTTTCGGACGAACGGGTCGAAATGGGCCTTTCAATCGACCCGTTGGAATTTTAACAAAAAGTACCGAAATTGCGGTTTTAACATTAACACAACACCAAAAAAAACACAAAAAAAATACACACAAAAAAATATTTGATTAAAACTTGTTTTGCGGTCCTTTTTGTAGAGGTTTCGGACGAGCAGGTCTAAATGGGCCTTTCGATGGACCCGTTGGAATTTTAACTAAGTAAAAAGTACAGAAATTGAGGTTTTGCAATATAATTGTGTTGAAAAGCACCTAATCAATTACATGAACTCCTAAAATTTGATTAAAACTTGTTTTGCGGTCCTTTTTTAGAGGTTTCAGACGAGCGGGTCGAAATGGGCCTTTCAATGGACCCGTTGGAATTTTAACTGAGTAAAAAGTATAGAAATTGAGGTTTTGCAATATAATTGTGTTCAAAAGCTCCTAATCAATTATTTGAACTCCAAATATTTGAATAAAACATTTTTGCGGTCCTTTTTGTAGAGGTTTTGGACGAGCAAGTCTAAATGGGCCTTTCAATGGACCCGTTGGAATTTTAACTGAGTAAAAAGTACAGAAATTGCGTTTTTGCAATATAATTGTGTTGAAAAGCTCCTAATCAATTATTTGAACTCCTAATATTTGACTAAAACTTGTTTTGCGGTCCTTTTTGTAGAGGTTTCAGACGAGCAGGTCGAAATGGGCCTTTCAATGGACCCATTGGAATTTTAATTGAGTAAAAAGTACAGAAATTGAGGTTTTGCAATATAATTGTGTTGAGAAGCTCCTAATCAATTACACGAACTCCTAATATTTGAATAAAACATTTTTGCGTTCCTTTTTGTAGAGGTTTCGGACGAGCAGGTCTAAATGGGCCTTTCAATGGACCTGTTGGAATTTTCACTGAGTAAAAAGTACAGAAATTGAGGTTTTGCAATATAATTGTGTTGAGAAGCTCCTAATCAATTACATGAACTCCTAATATTTGAATAAAACATTTTTGCGTTCCTTTTTGTAGAGGTTTCGGACGAGCAGGTCTAAATGGGCCTTTCAATGGACATGTTGGAATTTTCACTGAGTAAAATGTAGAGAAATTGAGGTATTGCAATATAATTGTGTTGAGAAGCTCCTAATAAATTATTTGATCTCCTAATATTTGGATAAAACATTTTTGCGGTCCTTTTTGTAGAGGTTTCTGACAAGGAGGTTGTAAAACCTATGTTTGATTTTGATATAATTAAATCGTTGAGGATTATTTTGTAAAACTTAAAATTAGTTTTTAAGTCCCTTAATAAGTTTTTAAAACACCGACACTTTGAAACTGATTTATGAAACTCAAACTCAAAATATTTTCTAAGTGTTCCAAGGCAAAACCATCCAAAAACGTCCAGGCGTATCGATACAGCACATAGCGTATCGATACCATTTTGCCAAACTTGGTCACTGTCGACATCTGTATCGATACCCTAAACCCTCGTATCGATACGGCCCTGTGTTAAAATTCAAAGAGTTTGAATACGGTACCGATACGGCTAACCCCGTATCGATATGGGCTTTGTAATTTTTTTATATAAGTCGGTTTAAAAAATTATGACCGTTGGTGTCAGTTGGTTGGTAACCAAACTTTAAAAGTTTGTTGACCCGTATCGATACGCCAAACTCCCGTACCGATACGGAGTTGGACAGTGAGCTAAGTTCAGAAAATAGTATCGATACGGCCCTTGCCGTTTCGATACCCCGTACCGATACGCTTACACGCGTATCGATACCCCTGTATTAAATGTGCACAACGGCTCTTTCTTTTTTGAGACAGGTACCGATACCCATTCCCGCGTACCGATACCGGTAGCTGCAGAAGTGAATTTATGGTGGTAAGAGAGGGTTCCAACGGCTCCATTTATGTTCCCAACCACCCAAACGGCTAGAAATCAATGAGAAGGTATAAAAGAGACATCCAAAAGCTACAGCAACAACTATTGAACTTCAAGCAAACACTTATTCATCAAATCCAAGCAATTGTGCCAAATTTCATATTTGTCTAGAAATCCCAATTTGTGTTCTTCATTCTTACTTTGTAGAATTGGGGTTGAGTGCTTGTATTGGGGCTATCATTTGTATTGAGAGATATCTAATTAGCCTACAAATTTCTTTGTTCTCTTGTGTGAGAGTTGGGTTGATTTTTGGGTAGAAAAATCAACCGAAATTGTAAAGGGTTGCCTCCTTGTCCTAGAAAAGGGGAAGATCAATTTAGTGAAATTGTGGCAAATCCTTAGTGAGACTAAGGTAGTGGATGTAGAGTTCATTTGGAACTTGAACCACTCTAAATCCCTTGTTCATCATTTTTAATTTGCCAATTTCCACCAAAATCCTTTAAATTTCCAATTCACCCCCTCTTGGTAAATATCAATCATTCGATCCACTCAACAATTTGTATCAGAGCTTAACTCTTTGAGGATTAACAACCACAAGAGGAGATCCTTGGAAGAGTGTGATCATCAAATTATCAAGAGATGGCTTCAACCTCCGGTTCCGGCATGTACGAGTCACAATCAACCACCAAGCCTCCTTTCTTCAATGGTGACAACTATTCTTTTTGGAAGAATAAAATGAGGTTATTCATCAAGTCAAGTGACTATCTTGTGTGGGATGTCATTGAGGATGGGCCATACATTCCATTGAAGCAAGATGGTGAAGGCAAGATGGTGTTGAAGAAGAAAGCCGAAATGAGTGAAGAGGAGAGGAAGAAGATTCAAGTCAACGATAAAGCTCTCCACATGCTTTTTTGTGCTTTCGGTCCGGACATCTACTCAAAGGTCTCATCCATTGAAAGTGCCAAAGAAGTGTGGGACACTCTTGAGACCACATATGAAGGCACCAATGATGTCAAAGAAACTAAGATTGGACTTCTCAATCTTAGTTATGAAAACTTCAAGATGGAGCCCGATGAGACGGTGTCAAAGATGTTTGATAGATTCTCCACAATTGTCAACGGTCTAAAGGGATATGGAGAGATCATACCGGAAGACAAGCTTGTCCGGAAGCTACTCTATTCACTTCCCGAATCTTGGGATGGGAAGAGAACCGCTATCATCGAAGCAAAGAACTTGAAGACATTAAAACTTGATGAGCTTGTGGGTTCTCTCCTTACTCATGAGATCATGAAGCAAGGAAGGGAAGATGAGAAGAAGAAAGAAGAGAAAAGGGTAGAGAAGCTTGAGGTTGAGAAGAAGAAGAAGATGGGAATAGCTCTCAAGGCTAAAGCTTCACAACATGATGAGAGCTCATCTTGTGAGGAGGATGAACTTGAAGAATTGGCTATGATAGCCAAACGATTCTCACGCTTTATGAGGTCCAACCGGGGAAGAAAAATCCAAAGGAAGATGGACTTCAAAAGCAAGAACAAAGAAGAAGGAAAGGATCCCATCATTTGCTATGAGTGCAAACAACCCGGCCATATCCATTCGGAGTGCCCTCAACTCAAGAAGAAGGGCTTTGAGAAGAAGAAGAAACTCAAAGCCAAACTTGCTACTTGGAGTGATGAGGAGTCATCGGAGGATGACGAACAAGAAGTGGCTAACCTTTGTCTCATGGCACTTGAGGAAGATTCCTCCTTGGTAACCTCTAACTCATCTACTTTAGATTTTTCATATGAAGAATTAAATGATGCATATGATGAGTTACAAGAGGTATATGATGAATTAGTTGAGAAGTTTAAGGAGTCGGTCATTAGGAATAAAAAGATTATTCAAGAACTAAATGAGAAAAATGACTCACTTACTCAAGCTAATTCTAAATTTGAGAAAAAGATTTTAGGATTAAAAGATGAACTTAAATTCTTTCAAGATGAAAATGTTGATCTTAATAATCTTTTGTCTCAATGCAATAGTGAACACCAAAAGGTGTTAGGTGAGCTAAATGAGCTCAAAAAGTCCTTAAAAAATGTTGGTAGTGTCAAGCATGAAGTAGGAGAATCCTCTAGAACACACCAACCTAAGAAAAGGACTAATTACTACAAACAAAGTAGCTACCCTAGACATAGTAGAGCTAAAAGAATTAGAAGTGTATGGGTTCCTAAGGAACTTGTAAAATCTAATAATATTATTGCTATGTCATCTTGGATTCCTAAGGGAACCAAGGTTTTGGGAGCTAACACTCATGGACCCAAAATGATTTGGGTACCAAAAACCAAGGTTTAATATCTTTGTTTGTAGGGGGAGCATTGCTACAAGGCCAAAGCACAAAGTCAAAACTCATGGTACCTTGATAGTGGATGCTCGAGGCACATGACCGGAGACAAGAGTCGATTCATGGATTTAAAGCCAAAAAGTGGAGGAGTAGTAACATTTGGTGACAACTCCAAAGGCCACATTAAAGGTATTGGCTCCATAGGTAATCACTCTACCATTCTTATTGAAAATGTCTTATATGTTGATGGTCTTAAACATAATTTATTGAGCATAAGTCAATTGTGTGATAAAGGATTTAATGTTTTATTTGACAAAAATGGATGCAAAATTGTTGACATTAAATCTAATAATATTATGCTCATAGGTCATCGCATAGGAAACATATACATGGTGCATTTAGATGACATACATACATCTCATGCATGCTTAGTTGCTCAAAATGAAAATGATGCATGGTTGTGGCATAGGAAGCTAGGACATGCTAGCATAAGTGTTTTAGAAAAACTAGTCTCTCTAAATCTAGTTAGAGGTTTGCCCATAATAAAATTTTCAAATGATAAAATTTGTGATGCATGCTCAAAGGGTAAACAACATAAGTCTTCCTTTAAATCCATTAATGATGTTTCTACTAGTAGATGCTTACAATTAATTCACATGGATTTATTTGGGCCAATTAGGACTATGAGCTTGGGTGGTAAATCTTATGCTTTTGTGCTAGTTGATGATTTTTCTAGATTTACTTGGGTTCTCTTTTGAAGTACTAAAGATGAGGCTTTGGAAAAATTCATCACATTTTCAAAATTGACCCAAAATGATCTTGAACTTAGAATTTCACACAATAGAAGTGATCATGGAACTGAGTTTCAAAATTTAGGGTTTGAAGAATTTTTGAATGAAAATGGTATTAGCCATAATTTTTCGGCTCCTCGAACTCCTCAACAAAATGGGGTAGTTGAGAGGAAAAATAGAACTTTACAAGAAATAGCTAGAACTATGCTTTGTGAAAATAATTTACCTAAATATTTTTGGGCGGAAGCCACAAACACCGCTTGTTATATTGTAAATCGAGTAATGATTAGGCCAATTTTAAAGAAAACACCTTATGAGATTTTAAAATCTAAAAAGCCTAACATTAGCTATTTTCACCCTTTTGGGTGCAAGTGTTTTGTTTTAAATAATGGAAAAGATAACTTAGATAAATTTGATGCAAAAAGTGATGAAGCCATTTTTATAGGTTACTCTTTAACCTCTAAAGCCTATCAAGTATTTAACAAAAGAACTTTAGTAGTAGAAGAATCTATTCATGTTGTATTCGATGATAACCTCCTTCCTAGGAAGGATTCTTGTGATGATGATGATGTAGGAATCATAAATGCCTTTGATGGAGGTCAAACTTCAAAGGAGGATGAGATTCAACCAAAAGAAGAAGACACACAAGATCCACCTCTTGAAGCCTTGAAGGACTTGGCTATTGAGGAAAAGGAAGTGAGCTACCCAAGGGAGTTGAACTATGTTAAAGATGGTGAAATCTTGGGTGATCCATCCAAGGGGGTAACCACTCGTTCTTCTCTTAGATTAATGAACCATGTTGCATTTATCTCATGCATAGAGCCTAAAAATATAAAAGAAGCATTGAAAGATGACTTTTAGATTATGGCTATGCAAGAAGAGTTAAATCAATTTGAGAGAAGTAATGTATGGACATTAGTTGATAGGCCTAGTAATCAATCTACAATAGGAACTAAATGGGTCTTTAGGAACAAACTAGATGAGAGTGGTAACATTGTGAGAAATAAAGCTAGACTTGTAGCACAAGGTTACACTCAAGAAGAGGGAATAGATTTTGATGAAACCTATGCACCCGTAGCTAGAATGGAAGCCATTAGGATGTTGCTTGCATATGCATGTTATCATAATTTCAAGCTTTTTCAAATGGATGTTAAAAGCGCATTTTTAAATGGTTTTATAAATGAAGAAGTGTATGTGGAACAACCACCGGGTTTTGAAGATTCAAAATTTCCAAATCATGTTTTCAAACTTACCAAAGCTCTTTATGGTTTAAAACAAGCTCCTAGAGCTTGGTATGAAAGGCTTTCAAATTTTTTGATTGAAAAAGGATTTGAAAAAGGTAAGGTGGACACTACACTCTTTATAAAAATGTATAAAAATGACATCTTAGTAGTTCAAATTTATGTTGATGATATTATTTTTGGTTCTACTAATGAATGTCATTGTCAAGAGTTTGCTAAGTTAATGCAAGGTGAATTTGAGATGAGCATGATGGGGGAGCTCTCATTCTTTTTGGGACTCCAAATCAAGCAAAAGAAGGATGGCACCTTCATCAACCAAGCAAAATACATAAAGGATATGCTCAAGAAGTTTGGCTTGGAGAATGCAAAACCTCAAGCCACTCCTATGAGCTCATCTACAAAGCTTGACAAAGATGAAGGAGGTAAGTGTGTTGACTCTAAGCTTTATCGTTCTATGATTGGATCTTTGCTTTACCTTACCGCAAGTAGACCGGATATCTTGTTTAGTGTTTGCTTGTGTGCTAGGTTTCAAGCTAGTCCTAGAGAGTCTCACCTTATAGCCGTTAAAAGAATCTTTAGATACCTTAGAGACACTCCTTGTTTAGGCCTTTGGTATCCTAGAGAATCTACCTTCAACCTACATGCTTACTCGGATGCGGATTATGGGGGTTGTAAAATTGATAGGAAAAGTACTTCGGGAACTTGTCAATTCTTAGGTAGTATGCTCATATCTTGGTTCTCTAAGAAACAAAATAGTGTAGCCTTATCTACCACCGAAGCCGAGTACATATCCTTAGGGAGTTGTTGTGCTCAAGTCCTTTGGATGAAGCAACAACTCTTAGATTATGGAATTAAAGTTGGAACCATACCCCTAAAATGTGGCAACACTAGTGCAATATGCTTAACTAAAAATCCCATCCAACACTCTAGAACCAAACATATAGAAATAAGGCATCATTTCATTAGAGATCATGTCCTTAAGGAAGATGTGGTTATAGAGTATGTAGACACCTTGAATCAATTAGCGGACATTTTTACAAAACCCTTAGACAAAGAGCGTTTTTGGTCCCTTAGGAGAGAGTTAGGTCTAGCTAGCCTATCTTGACCTTTTTGGACCTCTTCTGTGCTCAAATATGCTTGATCTTGTGAAATGCCATGTTTGTATGCTTAGACTCCCAATTTCTTCCATGCCTATAGTTAGGGGGAGTATGATTCTGTTAAAATATGCTTAGAACTGCTCATACATCATTTGCATACTCATAGGAGAAATTAGGTTCGAGCCTTTGGTTGTTCTTTGAACCAAAAATGCATTTCTGGGCATGCAGTATCGATATTGTTCTAAGCGTATCGATACTTGTTCTTCATTTCGTTTCCTAGAATTCTTTACGCTTCACGCGTATCGGTACGATTAATCCCGTATCGATACGGGTCGTTTCGATACGGACTCATCCGTTTCGATACGATTGTTCAAACGGTCATATTTGCAAAAAGACATCTTTATCCCCGTATCGATACCCCATCGGGCGTATCGATACTCGACTGCGCTGATGGCAACAAATAAACTTTTAATGTATTCATCTTTTACCTAAATTCAATCTCTTCAAAACCTAATTAACCCTAGCCGTTTTTGCCTATAAAAAGGCACTTCCTCCTTCATATTTTTCACACCACAACTCAAACCTAAAAGAGTTTTCAAATCAAGCAAGGCTTTGTGCTCTCTTTCTCATCTTTGTGCAAGTTCTCTTCAATTCTTCAAGTTTCTATCAAGGTAATCACCTTTCTTTTATTTTCTCTGTTTTGATTTTTTTTAAACTTTGTTTTTGTTCAAATTTTTTTCTTTTCAAAATTTCTTTTCAAAATTTTCTCCTTAAAATTTTCTTTTATTTTTTTTTACCTTGATTTTTACTTAAATTGAAGAAATCTCCCTTGCTAAATTTTTTTTAGATCATGGCACCAAAAGAGCCATCGAGGAAGCGACAAAGGGCTAATCAAGCCGGTGAATCCTCCAACTTGGAGTGATTGCTCGTCCTAACTACTCAACTATCTATGAGCAATCCTTTGAAAGCAATTCGGGTCTCAATCACTTCCGTCAATTTGAGAATTACAAGATTCGTGTCGAAAGGGTAATATCCATCCCTTTTCTCAATTCGGAGCGTTTCAAGTTTGAGTACCTCCCCTTGCTTCATCGTTGGAATTTCATGCATTTTCTCTCTATTCCCGGTTTTTTCTATCGTCTCTTGGTTTTGATTTTCTATGCTAATGCAAGATGTGTTAGTCGCAATGGGGAAGTTGTTGCAATTAATTCCTATCTTATGGGAAAGAAAATAACTCTTGATGTCGAGTCTATTTGTGAGGTCTTTAAGTTGGAAGATGAAGGCCTCGATGATGAGCACCGTGGAGGACATGTTCTTAGTGGATCCGTCACCGCCCTTAATGCTCATGACCGAATTCTACATTTGATGGTATCGTGGTGGTTTCGCCCTTCCGGAGGAAAATATTCCACCATCCGTCAAGTGGATGATTTTTGGATTCGGTGTTTCCGTGAAGCCAAGCGACCAAATCTAGCTCGTCTTATGTTTGCCGAGATAGTCTACCTCATTCAACATCGTAACACTCCTCATGTCTCCTCCTTCACATACGGTACGGCTTTGAGCTATTTCTTTGTTAAAAAGGAAATTGATTGCTCATATGACATTGCAACTCCTCTCACCGATCCTATTGATGAGCACTCCCTTGCTCGGGCAAAATTCTCTTATATTAATGGTGAATGGGTTCGTCTTGCCGAGTTACCACCGGAAGTTGCCGCAATGCATGAAGCGGCTCAAGCTCTTCAAGCTCCACAAGCTCCTCAAGTCCAACAACCCAATATGGATGCTCTCATGACCTATCTCAATGAGCAATTCACCGGGTTACGTACGGACATGAATACTCGTCTCACATCCATGGAAACTACTTTTGACACGAGGATGACGGGTTTTGAGAATCGCCTCACATCTCTTGAAAGTGGGCATAATTCCTTGAATATCTCCATTGCCGCTTTCCATGATGAGTGGCGTAATAGTATGCACACAAATGAGCCTTTGGGAGATGATGATGAAGAGGATGAAGACGACGAAGACGATGTTTAGACGTTTTTCTCTTGTTTGTCATGCATATCATTTAGGATTTTATATTATTATGCACCTATGCTTTATGTTTTTAGGATTAAGTTTGTCTTAGGATTAAAACCTATGCTTTGATTTTTTATTTTGTCTTTGTTTGGATTTTAAGTATGTTGCTTTAATGAATAATATCTATGTTGCTTATTATACCTTGATTTCTTTATGCACTTAATTGTCTCAAAGATTTTTTGATCTAACAAAAAGGGGGAGAAGAAACTAGCTCACACTTTAAAATATTTTGATTTAAATTCAAAGGTTACCAAGCTTATATTAAGGGGGAGTTCTTTATGAAGATTTTTCAAAAATTTTAAGTTTTAGTTTTGTTATATCAAAAAGGGGGAGATTGTAAAATCTATGTTTGATTTTGATATAATTAAATCATTGAGGATTATTTTGTAAAACTTAAAATTAGTTTTTAAGTCCCTTAATAAGTTTTTAAAACACCAACACTTTGAAACTGATTTATAAAACTCAAACTCAAAATATTTTCTAAGTGTTCCAAGGCAAAACCATCCAAAAACGTCCAGGCGTATCGATACAACACATAGCGTATTGATACCATTTTGCCAAACTTGGTCACTGTCGACATCTGTATCGATACCCTAAACCCTCGTATCGATACGGCCCTGTGTTAAAATTCAAAGAGTTTGAATACGGTACCGATACGGCTAACCCCGTATCGATACGGGCTTTGTAATTCTTTTATATAAGTCGGTTTAAAAAATTATGACCGTTGGTGTCAGTTGGTTGGTAACCAAACTTTAAAAGTTTGTTGACCCGTATCGATACGCCAAACTCCCGTACCGATACGGAGTTGGACAGTGAGCTAAGTTCAGAAAATAGTATCGTTACGACCCTTGCCATTTCGATACCCCGTACCGATACGCTTACACGCGTATCGATACCCCTGTATTAAATGTGCACAACGACTCTTTCTTTTTTGAGACAGGTACCGATACCCATTCCCGCATACCGATACCGGTAGCTGCAGAAGTGCATTTATGGTGGTAAGAGAGGGTTCCAACGGCTCCATTTATGTTCCCAACCATCCAAACGGCTAGAAATCAATGAGAAGGTATAAAAGAGACATCCAAAAGCTACAGCAACAACTATTGAACTTCAAGCAAACACTTATTCATCAAATCCAAGCAATTGTGCCAAATTTCATATTTGTCTAGAAATCCCAATTTGTGTTCTTCATTCTTACTTTGTAGAATTGGGGTTGAGTGCTTGTATTGGGGCTATCATTTGTATTGAGAGATATCTAATTAGCCTACAAATTTCTTTGTTCTCTTGTGTGAGAGTTGGGTTGATTTTTGGGTAGAAAAATCAAACGAAATTGTAAAGGGTTGCCTCCTTGTCCTAGAAAAGGGGAAGATCAATTTAGTGAAATTGTTGCAAATCCTTAGTGAGACTAAGGTAGTGGATGTAGAGTTCATTTGGAACTTGAACCACTCTAAATCCCTTGTTCATCATTTTTAATTTGCCAATTTCCACCAAAATCCTTTAAATTTCCAATTCACCCCCTCTTGGTAAATATCGATCATTCAATCCACTCAACAGAGGTCTAAATGGGCCTTTCAATGGACCCGTTGGAATTTTAACTGAGTAAAAAGAACAGAAATTGAGGTTTTGCAATATAATTAAGTTCAAAAGCTCCTAATCAATTATTTGAACTCATAATATTTGAATAAAACATTTTTGCGGTCCTTTTTGTAGAGGTTTTGGACGAGCAGGTCTAAATGGGCCTTTCAATGGACCCGTTGGAATTTTAACTGAGTAAAAAGTACAGAAATTGAGGTTTTGCAATATAATTGTGTTGAAAATCTCCTAATCAATTACATGAACTCCTAAAATTTGATTAAAACTTGTTTTGCAGTCCTTTTTGTAGAGGTTTTGGATGACCGGGTCGAAATGGGCCTTTCAATGGACCCGTTGGAATTTTAACTGAGTAAAAAGTACAGAAATTGCGGTTTTGTAATATAATTGTGTTGAAAACCTCCTAATCAATTATTTGAACTCCTAATATTTGATTAAAACTTGTTTTGCAGTCCTTTTTGTAGAGGTTTCGGACGAGCGGGTCGAAATGGGCCTTTCAATGGACCCGTTGGAATTTTAACTGAGTAAAAAGTACAGAAATTGATGTTTTGTCAATTATTTGAACTCCTAATATTTGAATAAAACATTTTTGCTGTCCTTTTTGTAGAGGTTTCGGACGAGCAGGTCTAAATAGGCCTTTCAATGGACCCGTTGGAATTTTAACTGAGTAAAAAGTACAAAAATTGAGGTTTTGCAATATAATTGTGTTGAAAAGCTCCTAATCAATTACACGAACTCCTAAATTTTGATTAAAACTTGTTTTGCGTTCCTTTTTGTAGAGGTTTTGGACGAGCGAGTCGAAATGGGCCTTTCAATGGACCCGTTGGAATTTTAACTGAGTAAAAAGTACAGAAATTGCGGTTTTGCAATATAATTGTGTTGAAAAGCTCCTAATCAATTATTTGAACTCCTAATATTTGAATAAAACATTTTTGCAGTCCTTTTTGTAGAGGTTTCGGACGAGCAGGTCTAAATGGGCCTTTCAATGGACCCGTTGGAATTTTAACTGAGTAAAAAGTACAAAAATTGAGGTTTTGCAATAAAATTGTGTTGAAAAGCTCCTAATAAATTACATGAACTCCTAAAATTTGAATAAAACATTTTTGCGGTCCTTTTTGTAGAGGTTTCGGACGAGCGGGTCGAAATGGGCCTTTCAATCGACCCGTTGGAATTTTAACTGAGTAAAAAGTACAGAAATTGAGGTTTTGCAATATAATTGTGTTGAAAAGCTCCTAATCAATTATATGAACTCATAATATTTGAATAAAACATTTTTGCAGTCCTTTTTGTAGAGGTTTCGGACGAGGAGGTCTAAATGGGCCTTTCAATGGACCCGTTGGAATTTTAACTGAGTAAAAAGTACAGAAATTGAGGTTTTGCAATAAAATTGATTTGAAAAGCTCCTAATCAATTATTTGAACTCCTAATATTTGAATAAAACATTTTTGTGGTCCTTTTTGTTGAGGTTTCGGACGAGCAGGTCCAAATGGGCCTTTCAATGGACCCGTTGGAATTTTAACTGAGTAAAAAGTACAGAAATTGCGGTTTTGCAATATAATTGTGTTGAAAAGCTCCTAATCAATTACATGAATTCCTAAAATTTGATTAAAACTTGTTTTGCAGTCCTTTTTGTAGAGGTTTCGGACGAGCGGGTCGAAATGGGCCTTTCAATGGACCCGTTGGAATTTTAACTGAGTAAAAAGTACAGAAATTGAGGTTTTGCAATATAATTGTGTTGAAAATCTCCTAATCAATTATTTGAACTCCTAATATTTGAATAAAACATTTTTGCGGTCCTTTTTGTAGAGGTTTCGGACGAGCAGGTCTAAATGGGCCTTTCGATGGACCCGTTGGAATTTTAACTAAGTAAAAAGTACAGAAATTGAGGTTTTGCAATATAATTGTGTTGAAAGGCACCTAATCAATTACATGAACTCCTAAAATTTGATTAAAACTTTTTTGCGGTCCTTTTTTAGAGGTTTCGGATGAGCGGGTCGAAATGGGCCTTTCAATGGACCCGTTGGAATTTTAACTGAGTAAAAAGTACAGAAATTGAGGTTTTGCAATATAATTGTGTTCAAAAGCTCCTAATCAATTATTTGAACTCCTAATATTTGAATAAAACATTTTTGCGGTCCTTTTTGTAGAGATTTCGGACGAGCAGGTCTAAATGGGCCTTTCGATGGACCCGTTGGAATTTTAACTGAGTAAAAAGTACAGAAATTAAGGTTTTGCAATATAATTGTGTTGAAAAGCTCCTAATCAATTACATGAACTCCTAAAATTTGATTAAAACATGTTTTGCGGTCATTAGAGGTTTCGGACGAGCGGGTCGAAATGGACCTTTTAGTGGACCCGTTGGAATTTTAACTGAGTAAAAAGTACAAAAATTGAGGTTTTGCAATATAATTGTGTTCAAAAAGCTCCTAATCAATTACACGAACTCCTAAAATTTGATTAAAACTTGTTTTGCGGTCCTTTTTTAGAGGTTTCGGACGAGCGGGTCGAAATGGGCCTTTCAATGGACCCGTTGGAATTTTAACTGAGTAAAAAGTACAGAAATTGAGGTTTTGCAATATAATTGTGTTGAAAAGCTCCTAATCAATCATTTGAACTCCTTATATTTGAATAAAACATTTTTGTGGTCCTTTTTGTAGAGGTTTTGGACTAGCAGGTCTAAATGGGCCTTTCAATGGACCCGTTGGAATTTTAACTGAGTAAAGAGTAAAGAAATTGAGGTTTTGCAATATAATTGTGTTGAAAAGCTCCTAATAAATTACATGAACTCCTAAAATTTGATTAAAACTTGTTTTGCAGTCCTTTTTGTAGAGGTTTCGGACGAGCAGGTCGAAATGGGCCTTTCAATGGACCCGTTGGAATTTTAACTGAGTAAAAAGTACAGAAATTGCGGTTTTGCAATATAATTGTGTTGAAAAGCTCCTAATCAATTACATGAATTCCTAAAATTTGATTAAAACTTGTTTTGCAGTCCTTTTTGTAGAGGTTTCGGACGAGCGGGTCGAAATGGGCCTTTCAATGGACCCGTTGGAATTTTAACTGAGTAAAAAGTACAGAAATTGAGGTTTTGCAATATAATTGTGTTGAAAATCTCCTAATCAATTATTTGAACTCCTAATATTTGAATAAAACATTTTTGCGGTCCTTTTTGTAGAGGTTTCGGACGAGCAGGTCTAAATGGGCCTTTCGATGGACCCGTTGGAATTTTAACTAAGTAAAAAGTACAGAAATTGAGGTTTTGCAATATAATTGTGTTGAAAGGCACCTAATCAATTACATGAACTCCTAAAATTTGATTAAAACTTTTTTGCGGTCCTTTTTTAGAGGTTTCGGATGAGCGGGTCGAAATGGGCCTTTCAATGGACCCGTTGGAATTTTAACTGAGTAAAAAGTACAGAAATTGAGGTTTTGCAATATAATTGTGTTCAAAAGCTCCTAATCAATTATTTGAACTCCTAATATTTGAATAAAACATTTTTGCGGTCCTTTTTGTAGAGATTTCGGACGAGCAGGTCTAAATGGGCCTTTCGATGGACCCGTTGGAATTTTAACTGAGTAAAAAGTACAGAAATTAAGGTTTTGCAATATAATTGTGTTGAAAAGCTCCTAATCAATTACATGAACTCCTAAAATTTGATTAAAACATGTTTTGCGGTCATTAGAGGTTTCGGACGAGCGGGTCGAAATGGACCTTTTAGTGGACCCGTTGGAATTTTAACTGAGTAAAAAGTACAAAAATTGAGGTTTTGCAATATAATTGTGTTCAAAAAGCTCCTAATCAATTACACGAACTCCTAAAATTTGATTAAAACTTGTTTTGCGGTCCTTTTTTAGAGGTTTCGGACGAGCGGGTCGAAATGGGCCTTTCAATGGACCCGTTGGAATTTTAACTGAGTAAAAAGTACAGAAATTGAGGTTTTGCAATATAATTGTGTTGAAAAGCTCCTAATCAATCATTTGAACTCCTTATATTTGAATAAAACATTTTTGTGGTCCTTTTTGTAGAGGTTTTGGACTAGCAGGTCTAAATGGGCCTTTCAATGGACCCGTTGGAATTTTAACTGAGTAAAGAGTAAAGAAATTGAGGTTTTGCAATATAATTGTGTTGAAAAGCTCCTAATAAATTACATGAACTCCTAAAATTTGATTAAAACTTGTTTTGCAGTCCTTTTTGTAGAGGTTTCGGACGAGCAGGTCGAAATGGGCCTTTCAATGGACCCGTTGGAATTTTAACTGAGTAAAAAGTACAGAAATTGCGGTTTTGTAATATAATTGTGTAGAAAAGCTTCTAATCAATTATTTGAACTCCTAATATTTGATTAAAACTTGTTTTGAAGTCCTTTTTGTAGAGGTTTCGGACGAGCGAGTCGAAATGGGCCTTTCAATCGACCCGTTGGAATTTTAACCGAGTAAAAAGTACAGAAATTGAGTTTTTGCAATATAATTGTGTTGAAAAGCTCCTAATCAATTATTTGAACTCCTAATATTTGAATTAAACATTTTTGCGGTCCTTTTTGTAGAGGTTTCGGACGAGCAAGTCTAAATGGGCCTTTCAATGGACCCGTTGGAATTTTAACTGAGTAAAAAGTACAGAAATTGCGGTTTTGCAATATAATTGTGTTGAAAAGCTCCTAATCAATTACATGAACTCCTAAAATTTGAATAAAACATTTTTGCGGTCCTTTTTGTAGAGGTTTCGGACGAGCAGGTCGAAATGGGCCTTTCAATCGACCCGTTGGAATTTTAACTGAGTAAAAAGTACAGAAATTGAGGTTTTGCAATATAATTGTGTTGAAAAGCTCCTAATAAATTATTTGAACTCATAATATTTGAATTAAACATTTTTGCGGTCCTTTTTGTAGAGGTTTCGGACGAGCAAGTCTAAATGGGCCTTTCAATGGGCCCGTTGGAATTTTAACTGAGTAAAAAGTACAGAAATTACGGTTTTGCAATATAATTTTGTTGAAAAGCTCCTAATCAATTGCATGAACTCCTAAAATTTGATTAAAACTTGTTTTGCAGTCCTTTTTGTAGAGGTTTCGGACGAGCGGGTCAAAATGGGCCTTTCAGTCGACCCGTTGGAATTTTAACTGAGTAAAAAGTACCGAAATTGCGGTTTTGCAATATAATTGTGTAGAAAAGCTCCTAATCAATTATATGATCTCCTAATATTTGATTAAAACTTGTTTTGCGGTCCTTTTTGTAGAGGTTTCGGACGAGCAGGTCTAAATGGGCCTTTCAATGGACCCGTTGAAATTTTAACTGAGTAAAAAGTACAGAAATTTCGGTTTTGCAATATAATTGTGTTGAAAAGCTCCTAATCAATTATTTGAACTCCTAATATTTGATTAAAACTTGTTTTGCGGTCCTTTTTGTAGAGGTTTCGGACGAGCAGGTCTAAATGGGACTTACAATGGACCCATTGAAATTTTAACTGAGTAAAAAGTACTGAAATTGCGGTTTTGCAATATAATTGTGTTGAAAAGCTCCTAATCAATTACATGAATTCCTAAAATTTGATTAAAACTTGTTTTGCAGTCCTTTTTGTAGAGGTTTCGGACGAGCGCGTCGAAATGGACCTTTCAATGGACCCGTTGGAATTTTAACTGAGTAAAAAGTACAGAAATTGAGGTTTTGCAATATAATTGTGTTGAAAAGCTCCTAATAAATTATTTGAACTCCCAATATTTGAATAAAACATTTTTGCGGTCCTTTTTGTAGAGGTTTCAGACGAGCAGGTCTAAATGGGCCTTTCAATGGACCTGTTGGAATTTTAACTGAGTAAAAAGTACAGAAATTGAGGTTTTGCAATATAATTGTGTTGAAAAGCACCTAATCAATTACATGAACTCCTAAAATTTGATTAAAACTTTTTTGCTGTAACCCCCTTAACCCGGCCCGGACGGTTGACCCGAATTAAGAAAGTCACACGGGGAAAACCAAAGTCAACCCGAAAGTCAACTTTGATTAACGACCCCTTTTTTTTCTTTTTAAACTTGTCTAGATCACAAACATCAGAGATCAAACAGGGACCCAATTGAACAATTTACAACTTCAGGGACCAATTTGTAATTTCTGATAAATACAAGGACTTAGCCCAAATTAAGGTTACCATCTTGAAATTAGTCAGGTTTCATGATTCATTGCCAAATTTCAGCTCAAACGGACATCCCAAGCTCAAACAATTGCAAGAACAAGATTTAGGACCAAAACGCAAACATTTCAAAACAAACAAAGATACTTTTAACCGAATTTAACGGTCGCGTATCGATACCCCTGGAGTCGTATCGGTACGCGGGGAAGGCAGTAACCAAACTCCAGAGACGGTATCGATACGATGTCCCGAGTATCGATACGACATTCATAATTGGCCTAGACGGTATCGATACTCGCAAAACCGTACCGATACCCCTGTGCAGGAATGCACATATCAGGCTGATGCGTACCGATACTCAAGCCCGAGTACCGATACCCCTGCCTGAAATCGACTCAAAGACAACTCCAATCATGCTTCAAACTTCATCTCAACAACACCAAAACATACCAATACATCATACAACATGCAAGGATCATAATTGCATTATCAAATCAACATATATCCACCACATATGAAAAGCCCCAAATCTAAGGCATGCTTCCTTCACAAGCTAACCATTCATGCATAAGCCTTCACAACCAAGCATATTAAAGCCAATTACAAATCCAGCAACATCAACAACATAAAACCATTCTTGTCCGAACAGAAGCGATCACATAAACACATCCCAAGAGATTCTACCCCCATTGCCTTTATTAACTATAGCTATTCACCGAGACATACATCTCAAATGGAGTCCCTCTTGAATCCCTTGCTTCTCGCTGTCCAAACTTCAAGAATCTGCATTGATGGACAAAAAGGAGCGTAAGCACATTATGCTTAGTGAGGAATGCTCAAAACCAAAACACCACCAATGCAGCGGGTTACAAAACACCTTAAAAACAACCCGATTTGACAAACCAAAACCATGTTTGAAAACCCCTTCTCAACATCATGCTTAAACCATGCATTGCACATACATGAAACCCAACCTTAGCTTAGCAAGCTAAGAAAACCTTTTCAAAGCATAAGTGACATAAACATCCATTTAACCACTCCATGCATAAACACCATATGCAAAGTTAAATCAAAACCTTGGAAATCATTCACACTTCACAACATATCCTTCTTACACTTAAAAACCATTTAAGCAAGAAGCCCTTTAAAATCATTAACTCAATCAATCCAACACATGCATTAACCAAAGGCAACTTAAGAACCACAATAACATCATCACATGCCTTTTAAAACAAGTCTTAACAAGACTCCAATGCATTAAATAGATTTCATGCACACATGCATCATTTACCAAATGATAATCAACACTTGTTCAACTTGACAAGTAAACATGCATTCACAAGCATTAACCACTTTTCATGCAACCTTGCATCTTTTCAAGCATTAAACACTTTTCATGCTACCATGCAACTTTCCAAACATCTCATGCTTCCCTATAAACAAGATCATCATATTGGCTTCCAAGTGATCATCCACATCCACTTTTCAACTCAACACCCGATCGGATACGCGGATCACAAGCGTTGTCCCCTACGCTTCATACACCCTACCAATCCAAGGTCTCCAAATGGACTTTTAAACACCATTTGACCTCAACACCCTAAGGTTCCCATGTATGGACTTTTAAACACCATACAACCTTAGCTTCTCCCGAGGTTCCCATGTATGGACTTTCAAACACCATACAACCTCAACTTATCCCAAGGTTCCCATGTATGGACTTTTAAACACCATACAACCTTGACATGCACAAGGTTCCCTTGTATGGACTTTCAACCACCATACAACCTTTGCATCACCGATTGGTAGTTGTATAACATCACTAACGAGATCCGGGACACCCTACACAAGATCCACACATGGGCATTACACCTCCATTGTGATCTCAACAAGCACAAGGTTCTCACATATGGACTTTTAATCACCATATAACCTTTGCTCAACCAAGGTCCTCGAATGGGCAACACCTCCATTATGACCTTAACCATCTCGTTAGGATACTTGAAGAGAGCTTTTCCGGTCCACTCTTGACCACTCCACCTCCAAGGCGACTTAATTCACGGTGCACCCAATCCTATAGCCGGCTAACTATTGTAACCCCCTTAACCCGGCATTCGCAACCTGGCTCTGATACCACCAAATGTAACCCCTTTAACCCGGCCCGGACGGTTGACCCGAATTAAGAAAGTCACACGGGGAAAACCAAAGTCAACTCGGAAGTCAACTTTGATTAACGACCTTTTTTTTTTCTTTTTAAACTTGTCTAGATGCACATTAACCATAGGTGTGATCATGCAAACAGCATACTCAAAGATCACAAACATCAGAGATCAAACAGAGACCCAATTGAACAATTTACAACTTTAGGGACCAAATTGTAATTTCTGATAAATATGAAGACTTAGCCCAAATTAAAGTAACCATCTTGAAATTAATCAGGTTTCATGCCTCTCTGCCAAATTTCAGCTCAAACGGACATCCCAAGCTCAAACAATTGCAAGAACAAGATTCAGGACCAAAACGCAAACATTTCAAAACATACAAAGATACTTTTAACCGAATTTAACGGTCGCGTATCGATACCCCTGGAGTCGTATCGGTACGCGGGGAAGGCAGTAACCAAACTCCAGAGACGGTATCGATACGATGTCCCGAGTATCGATACAGCATTCATAATTGGCCTAGACGGTATCGATACCCATGCATCCGTATCGATACCCCTGTGCAGAAATGCACATATAAGGCTGATACGTACCGATACTCAAGCCCGAGTACCGATACCCCTGCCTGAAATCGACTCAAAATCAACATCAATCATGCTTCAAACTTCATCTCAACAACACCAAATCATACCAATACATCATACAACATGCAAGGATCATAATTGCATCACCAATTCAACATATAACCATCACATGCGAAAAGCCCCAATTATAATGGCATGCTTCCTACATAAGCTAACCATTCATGCAAAAACCTTTCCAAAACAATCTCATATAAGCCAAAACATGTTCCAACAACATTAGCAACAACATTACAACATTCTTGATCAAACATATGCAATCACATACACATAAACCCAAGAGATACTACCCCCATTGCCTTTATTAACTATAGCTATTCACCGAGACATACATCTCCATTGGAGTCCACCTTGAATCCCTTGCTCCTTGCTGTCCAAACTTCAAGAATCTGCATTGATGGACATAAAAGGAGCGTAAGCACATAATGCTTAGTGAGGAATGCTCAAAACCAAAACACCATCAGTGCAGCGGGTCACAAAACACTTTTAAAACAAACCCGTTTTGTTTACCAACAAAGTTTGAAAACTCCTTTCCATCAACATGCTTAAAACCATGCATTGCACATACATGAAACCAACCCTTAGCTTAGCAAGCTAAGAAAACCATTTCAATGCACAACTTGCAAAATCATCCATTTAACCATTCCATGCATAAACACCATATGCAAAGCTAAATTCAAAACTTTAGAAATACACTTTCATTTCAATAAGCCCTTTTCATATACTTGAACATCCTTACAAGCAAGAAACCCCTTTTAAACCATTAATCAAGCAATCCAATTCATGCATTAAACTAAGACAACTTATGAATCATATCATCATCATCACATGCCTTTTAAAACAAGTCTTAACAAAACTCCAATGCATTGAGGAGATTTCATGCACACATACATCATTTACCAAATGATAATCAACACTTGTTCAACTTAACAAGTAAACATGCATTCACTAGCATCATACACTTTTCATGCAACCATGCATCTTTTCAAGCATCTCATGCTTCTTTATGATCAAGAACATTACATTGGCTTCCAAGTGATCAACCACATCCACTTTTCAACTCAACAACCCGATCGGATACGCGGATTCCGAGCGTTGCCCCTACGCTCCCTACACCCTACCAATCCAAGGTCTCCCAAATGGACTTTTAACCACCATTTGACCTCAACATCCTAAGGTTCCCATGTATGGACTTTTAAACACCATACAACCTTAGCTTTTCCCCAAGGTTCCCATGTATGGACTTTTATCCACCATACAACCTTGACATGCACAAGATTCCCATGTATGGACTTTCAAACACCATACAACCTTTGCACTCACCGATTGGTAGTTGTAGAACATCACTAACGAGATCCGGGACACCCTACACAAGATCCACACTTGGACTTAACACTGCCATTGTGATCTCAACAAGCACAAGGTTCTCTCATATGGACTTTTAACCACCATATAACCTTTGCTCAACCAAGGTCCTCGAATGGGCAACACCTCCATTATGACCTCAATCATCTCGTTAGGATACTTGAAGGGAGCTTCTCCGGTCCACTCTTGACCACTCCACCTCCAAGGCGACTTAATTCACGGTGCACCCAATCCTATAGCCGGCTAACTATATCCGATCAACGAACCAAGAACCTCTTTCACCACTTGCCAACATAACCATCTTACCATATTAATCCAACTTTTCACATGCATAATCATAATGCAAAACCATTACCTCATTAATCCAATGATTCCCATGCATAACCAATATGCAAAAAGTAACATTTACCATCATCAATTCACTGTTTTAAAGCATCATACAAAGCCATTGATCAACATGCAACACAATGCATCAAAATCACAGTTACCATATACAAAACCAAGGATCTCTTACCTCGAGCATCCTTCTCAAATGGCTTTCAAAACCAGCATTAAACCATGCTAAAAATATGCTTTCAAAACAGATTTAAACCATGCAAAACACATGCATATCAATCATCAACCACATTTGCTTAAAAGCCAATTTCACAACACAATTCAAGAGCGAAAATCCAATCACTTACTCTTGAGCTTAGCAAAGTTGTTTAGACTTAAACTAAGCTCCCAAAAACCTTCAAACCTTGGTTTAAAAGCTGAAATCCCAACTTCACTCACCGATGCACAAAACAAGGCTAGCCGACAAGCCTTCCAAGCATCCGAAAACCTTCCGCAACACCTTCAAAGCTCACGGATCAAACTCCCCTGTTTCAAGCACACAACAACAGAGGATTAATGCATCATTATGCATTCAAAACACCAGCAACAAGACTCAACTCGCTGCTCATCCCAAATCCAACAATTTGGCTACCAAACACAACCGAAATCACCTCCAAACACTTCCAAAACTTAACCCAGCCAAGATCCATCACTTCTAACCATTTTTAAACATCATTTAACATCCAAAATGATTACAAACACATCCTTATACCTCCAGGTATAACAGATCACCAAAAACACTCCAAAAACAACCAAAAACTCAAGCCAAACTTAGGAAATTCAACCTATCCGGGATTGCATTAGTTAAACCTCAACTTCTAATCAATTTAGCATTCATTTAACATCATTTTGACACTTCAAAACCCTGCCCAAACAGATCACACGAAAATTTCACCAAAATCACCAAATCTTGCATTTTAGCCAAAAATCAAGATTTCAATTGAAAAGCCATTAACAAAGCATAAATCAAGGATTGAGAACTTAGGAATTTCAGTAAAGAACTGATAGTTTAGAGGAGAAGGACGTTCTTACCTCCAAACTTGAATTTCTCCTTCTTAGAGCCAAAATGCTTGATGAAACAACTTGCAAATTGAGGGGTTTTGTTGATGAGATGATTAGGAATCAAATGAGAGTTGAAATGAGAGATTTAGATGCCAAAATCAGAGAAGGAAATCTGGAGAATTGTGTTTGGGTGGAGAGAAAATGAGAGAAAAGGAAAATTGAGAGAAAATGGAAAAGTTAGTTATAAAATGATAAAATGATTTCCCTCCACTTCCTTAAACTTTAAAATCAGAATAAAATCTTAAAATACCTTAGAAAAATCTGGAGAAATCCTTTTTGGAATAATAGCTCCTTAAAGATTCAAAGTTTCAATCCTTTATAAAACTGTCCCGCAACTTTCAAAAATTACATTTTGGTCACCAGCCCAAAATGTCAACCTTCCGAACCTCATTTTCCAAAATTGATTTCACAGTTCACTTTTATATATTAAAAGATGATTTTAGAATATTTTTCCATATTTTTAATGCAACCCGAACTAGGCTTTCCTAAATTCACTCTTATATATTCGATCAGCACTTTGACCGAACCGGTCAACACCCAAAACTTCTGAGCCCAAAACCGGGGCGTTACAACTATATCCGATCAACGAACCAAGAACCATTTTCCTCACTTGCCAATATAACCAACTTACCATCATTAGTCCAATGATTCACATGCATAACCTCAATGCATAAACCATCATTTAATTCACATGCATAACCACAATGCATAAACCATCATTTACCACCATTACTTCACTGTTTTAAAGCATTACACAAAGCCAAAGATTAACATGCAACACTATGCATCAACCTACAATTTCCATGTACAAAACCAAGGATCTCTTACCTTGAGCATCCTTTACATAAGGCTTTCAAAACCAGCATTAAACCATGCTTACAATATGCTTTCAAACAGAATTTAAATCATGCAAACACATGCATATCAACCATCAATCACAATTGCTTTAAAAGCCAATTCACAACACAATTCAAGAGCGAAAACCATTTACTTACTCTTGAACTTAGCAAAGTTGTTTAGACTTAAACTAAGCTCCCAAAACCTTCAAACCTTGGTTTAAAAGCTAAAAACCCAACTTCACTCACCGATACACAAAACAAGGCTAGCCAACAAGCCTTCCAAGCATCCGAAACCTTCCGCAACACCTCCAAAGCTCACGGATCAAACTCCCCTGTTTCAAACACACAACAACAGAGCATTAATGCATCTTTATGCATTAAAAACATCAGCAACAACAACACAACTCGCTGCTCATCACAAATCCAACATTTCGGCTACCAAACACAACCGAAATCACCTCCGAACATTTCCAAAACTTAACCCAGCCAAGATCAATCACTTCTAACCATTTTTATACATCATTTAACATCCAAAATGATCACAAACACGTCCTTATACCTCCAGGTATAACAGATCATCAAAAACACTCCAAAAACAACCAAAAACTCAAGCCAAACTTAGGAAATTCAACCTATCCGGGATTGCATTAATTAAACCTCAACTTCTAATCAATTTTAGCATTCTTTTAACATCATTTTGACACTTCAAAACACTGCCCAAACAGATCACACGAAAATTTCACCAAAAATCACCAAATCTTGCATTTTAAGCCAAAATCAAGATTTCAATTGAAAAGCCATTAACAAAACACAAATCAAGGATTGAGAACTTAGGAATTTCAGTAAAGAACTGATAGTTTAGAGGAGAAGGACGTTCTTACCTCCAAACTTGAATTTCTCCTTTTTAGAGCCAAAAAGCTTGATGAAACAACTTGCAAATTGAGAGGTTTTGTTGTAGAGATGATTTGGAATCAAAAGAGAGTTGAAATGAGGGATTTAGATTGACAAAATCAGAGAAGAAAATCTGGAGAAATGTGTTTGGGTGGAGAGAAAATGAGAGAAAAGGAAAATTGAGAGAAAATGAAAAGTTAGTTAAGAAATGGTAAAAATGATTTCCCTCCACGTTTCATAATCTTTAAAATCAGAATAAAGCCTTAAAATATCTTAGAAAAATCTGGAGAAATCCTTTTTGGAACAATAGCTCCTTAAAGATTCAAAGTTTCAATTCTTTATAAAACTGTCCCGCAACTTTCAAAAATTACATTTTGGTCACTAGCCAAAATGTCAACCTTCCGAACCTCATTTTCCAAAATTGATTTCACAGTTCACTTATATATATTAAAAGATGATTTTAGAACATTTTCCCATATTTTTAACGCAACCTGAACTAGGCTTTCCTAATTTCACCTTTATATATTCGATCAGCACTTTGACCGAACCAGTCAACACCCAAAACTTCTGAGCCCAAAACCGGGGCGTTACAACTCTCCCCCCCTTAGGAAATTTCGTCCTCGAAATTTCAACCGGCGAAAAGAGAGAACAACCTCCTCAAACCAACATACAAGGCAACACAACAGCGTCCACTACCACTGATTACCATCCACACAAAACCTCCACCAAACTTAGCACCTCCACACACTGTTCACAAAATCCAGAACACTCAAGGATAGCCACAACTTAACCTTTCACATAACCGGACTGTACACAGCCCCAACATCAACCTGAAGAACCTCAACTTTTACAGCACACCACACTGTAACACACAACTTCCAAAACTTGTTTACACAGTGACAACAACCAATCCCAAAACAGCCACCTTACTAACCTTTCTGCTTCTAAAACTCTTGCAAACCCCCAAACCTCTTCCAAGGATTTTCCCAACAAGCAGAAATTCTTAAGCATCAACTGCTTACCCAAACTCCAAGAATTACATCACAACCCCAACTCAACACCATCAGCGACATCACATACCACCAGCTGACAACACCTCTAAATCGCATACTCACAACCAACCAACCACTTCTCACAAGAACCCAAATAACCAACAAAAGCCTTCGATCTTTCATAAACCTTCCACTTCAAACTTCAACCGTAACATTTGCATTACCAGAACATTGCTTAACCAAAACACACATAACATCTTCTCAACTCCTCAAAGGTCGCTAAGAACCAACACTTACCAACACAACCCTTCCACAACAGCTTAAAAGCTAAGCTACCTCAGCACTTAAAAACACCACTACGAAAACTGCAACATCACTTAGCACCAAGGAACTACCACTTCCTTTTAGTTATACAAACCACTAAACTCTCTTTAAGCAACAAACACTATCCTTCTACCAACAGGCTATACCACTCTCACCATTGCTAGCAACTAGCTTAATATAACTTCTAACCCTCACTCAGCACCAAAACAACTTCTAAAAACCCATCATCCAAACCAACCACCACACTAACATATTCGATTAGTTATTAGCGAGTGTGAACATCGTATGCATGATCACCTACATGCCCTATCAATGTCTGATGTACATGTATGCAAAACCTCTAATGTCATGCCACATGTATGCATGGACCAACATATATAATATAATATATAACAATGATTTAACTGTGCATGAATGCCAGTTCACACCCTCCAATAACATCCTCAAATTTGTCTAAAAACAACCTCCCAGCTCACTCCTAACTTATCTAACTCCACCATACCAACAACCATTAACCACAAGATACTCACTGAGCCTTCTTCACAGCAAATATGCTTCCAAAACCACAACTATTACCCCAAACATACTAGCAACAAGACTAACCTACCACGCAAGGAAAACCAACAAAAACCAAACCAAGGTAACTAGAGCAAAGATTACTTAACAAGGTTACCTGAAAACACAACACCTCCCTGAAGCTTCATCAGACGAGCTCTCTTCCTTGCGGAACCATCATCCTCCTGCGGCACAACTGCAGCACCAGCTAACATACCAGGGTCAACATCAACTCCTTGCGGTAAAGAACCTTGGCTGTTCCGAGCCAACCTCAAACAATCACGTCTCATGTGTCCAGCAGACCCACATTTCCAGCAATTCTCTTTTCCCAAACTCTTCACAACCTTCTGCTCTTTTTGCCACCTTTGAACCTTGCCTCGGCCGTGCCCACGACCTTTCGAAGATCCTTTGGCTAACACCAAAGCTGACTTCACTCCATGAGGACAATCACGCTTAACATGCACTTTGGAACCACAATTCCAACAAGTACCCGCGCGCCAACAACGTCCAACATGGCGCCTTTCACAACGGTCACACACAGGTGGCTGAGCTTCCACTCCTTGCTCAAGCAACACTTGCTCACCAACAGCACTACCTTCACACTGCTTAGCCCTTAAAAACTTCTCTCCAAGATACCCTTCGTAAAAGGCAGATACAAAGAAATCCCAGTCAATATCAGGAATATGTGACGCCACCGCCATAGATGTCCACCAGGCACATGCATCCTCCAACATCAAAGAAACAACACTTCCCAGCTTACAAGCATAATCACAGCCTTCCTGATCCAAAATCTGAATCACACTGGCCAACCAGGCCTCAAACATCTCCGGTGAAGAACCATGATACTCCACCGCACCCAAATCAAGCAAATGCTGCTTCGGCAAGCCCACACATTCCACAGTCAGCTCATCCACTGACTTTACCTTTACCTCAGCCTGAGATGTTCCCAACACCTCCTGCTCAACAGATGATGAACTCTTCATCATAGAACCAGCTTCTTTCCCTTGCCTTACCACCTCAATTCCAGGCACAGAAGACTGAGACAAAACACCTCTACAAAAGGGTGAATTCCATGCCTTAACAACCTGCCCCAAGGCAGCAACCATCTCACCCAACTGCCATTCTTCCATCGACTTTGCCATACTACTAACAACAACAAACAAACAAACCAGTTAGTCCAGCTTTAAGCAAGGATTCATATTCCAACTCCAAAATAACACAATAGCTATATTAATAAGACAATGGGTATCCCGAATCCTCCCCTTTACATGACATAACAGTCAACACAACATGGATATCACAACTTCAAGCATATCAAACAACATACTTTGATCATGCTTACATCAAACAACATTCACTTGCAACAACATATTATCAACATAACATACTCATTACACATTCATCAAGCATATCACCAGCTCACAGCATTAGCATAAAACCACATAGGTTCAACCAAGATTCATGTTCACAAAGCATGCTTGAAAACATCAGCAACATGCTCAGAAACACATCAGCACTTTACTCGGAAACACGTGTTTCAACCAACGTTCAACCACACATCAAGGTAAACAACAAGCACACATTACAACAACTTACCGTTTTCCCCAAACATTCGCAACACAGCTCTGATACCACCAAATGTAACCCCCTTAACCCGGCCCGGACGGTTGACCCGAATTAAGAAAGTCACACGGGGAAAACCAAAGTCAACCCGAAAGTCAACTTTGATTAACGACCCCTTTTTTTTCTTTTTAAACTTGTCTAGATGCACATTAACCTTAGGTGTGATCATGCGAACAACATACTCAAAGATCACAAACATCAGAGATCAAAGAGGGACCCAATTGAACAATTTACAACTTTAGGGACCAATTTGTAATTTCTGATAAATACAAGGACTTAGCCCAAATTAAGGTTACCATCTTGAAATTAGTCAGGTTTCATGCTTCATTGCCAAATTTCAGCTCAAACGGACATCCCAAGCTCAAACAATTGCAAGAACAAGATTCAGGACCAAAACGCAAACATTTCAAAACAAACAAAGATACTTTTAACCGAATTTAACGGTCGCGTATCGATACCCCTGGAGTCGTATCGGTACGCGGGGAAGGAAGTAACCAAACTCCAGAGACGGTATCGATACGATGTCCCGAGTATCGATACGGCATTCATAATTGGCCTAGACGGTATCGATACTCGCAAAACCGTACCGATACCCCTGTGCAGGAATGCACATATCAGGCTGATGCGTACCGATACTCAAGCCCGAGTACCGATACCCCTGCCTGAAATCGACTCAAAGACAACTCCAATCATGCTTCAAACTTCATCTCAACAACACCAAAACATACCAATACATCATTCAACATGCAAAGATCATAATTGCATTATCAAATCAACATATATCCACCACATATGAAAAGCCCCAAATCTAAGGCATGCTTCCTTCACAAGCTAACCATTCATGCATAAGCCTTCACAACCAAGCATATTAAAGCCAATTACAAATCCAGCAACATCAACAACATAAAACCATTCTTGTCCGTACAGAAGCGATCACATAAACACATCCCAAGAGATTCTACCCCCATTGCCTTTATTAACTATAGCTATTCACCGAGACATACATCTCAAATGGAGTCCCTCTTGAATCCCTTGCTTCTCGCTGTCCAAACTTCAAGAATTTGCATTGATGGACAAAAAGGAGCGTAAGCACATTATGCTTAGTGAGGAATGCTCAAAACCAAAACACCACCAATGCAGCGGGTTACAAAACACCTTAAAAACAACCCGATTTGACAAACCAAAACCATGTTTGAAAACCCCTTCTCAACATCATGCTTAAACCATGCATTGCACATACATGAAACCCAACCTTAGCTTAGCAAGCTAAGAAAACCTTTTCAAAGCATAAGTGACATAAACATCCATTTAACCACTCCATGCATAAACACCATATGCAAAGTTAAATCAAAACCTTGGAAATCATTCACACTTCACAACATATCCTTCTTACACTTAAAAACCATTTAAGCAAGAAGCCCTTTAAAATCATTAACTCAATCAATCCAACACATGCATTAACCAAAGGCAACTTAAGAACCACAATAACATCATCACATGCCTTTTAAAACAAGTCTTAACAAGACTCCAATGCATTAAATAGATTTCATGCACACATGCATCATTTACCAAATGATAATCAACACTTGTTCAACTTGACAAGTAAACATGCATTCACAAGCATTAACCACTTTTCATGCAACCTTGCATCTTTTCAAGCATTAAACACTTTTCATGCTACCATGCAACTTTCCAAACATCTCATGCTTCCCTATAAACAAGATCATCATATTGGCTTCCAAGTGATCATCCACATCCACTTTTCAACTCAACACCCGATCGGATACGCGGATCACAAGCGTTGTCCCCTACGCTTCATACACCCTACCAATCCAAGGTCTCCAAATGGACTTTTAAACACCATTTGACCTCAACACCCTAAGGTTCCCATGTATGGACTTTTAAACACCATACAACCTTAGCTTCTCCCGAGGTTCCCATGTATGGACTTTCAAACACCATACAACCTCAACTTATCCCAAGGTTCCCATGTATGGACTTTTAAACACCATACAACCTTGACATGCACAAGGTTCCCTTGTATGGACTTTCAACCACCATACAACCTTTGCATCACCGATTGGTAGTTGTATAACATCACTAACGAGATCCGGGACACCCTACACAAGATCCACACATGGGCATTACACCTCCATTGTGATCTCAACAAGCACAAGGTTCTCACATATGGACTTTTAATCACCATATAACCTTTGCTCAACCAAGGTCCTCGAATGGGCAACACCTCCATTATGACCTTAACCATCTCGTTAGGATACTTGAAGGGAGCTTTTCCGGTCCACTCTTGACCACTCCACCTCCAAGGCGACTTAATTCACGGTGCACCCAATCCTATAGCCGGCTAACTATATCCGATCAACGAACCAAGAACCATTTTCCTCACTTGCCAATATAACCAACTTACCATCATTAGTCCAATGATTCACATGCATAACCTCAATGCATAAACCATCATTTAATTCACATGCATAACCACAATGCATAAACCATCATTTACCACCATTACTTCACTGTTTTAAAGTATTACACAAAGCCAAAGATTAACATGCAACACTATGCATCAACCTACAATTTCCATGTACAAAACCAAGGATCTCTTACCTTGAGCATCCTTTACATAAGGCTTTCAAAACCAGCATTAAACCATGCTTACAATATGCTTTCAAACAGAATTTAAATCATGCAAACACATGCATATCAACCATCAATCACAATTGCTTTAAAAGCCAATTCACAACACAATTCAAGAGCGAAAACCATTTACTTACTCTTGAACTTAGCAAAGTTGTTTAGACTTAAACTAAGCTCCCAAAACCTTCAAACCTTGGTTTAAAAGCTGAAAACCCAACTTCACTCACCGATACACAAAACAAGGCTAGCCAACAAGCCTTCCAAGCATCCGAAACCTTCCGCAACACCTCCAAAGCTCACGGATCAAACTCCCCTGTTTCAAACACACAACAACAGAGCATTAATGCATCTTTATGCATTAAAAACATCAGCAACAACAACACAACTCGCTGCTCATCACAAATCCAACATTTCGGCTACCAAACACAACCGAAATCACCTCCGAACATTTCCAAAACTTAACCCAGCCAAGATCCATCACTTCTAACCATTTTTATACATCATTTAACATCCAAAATGATCACAAACACGTCCTTATACCTCCAGGTATAACAGATGATCAAAAACACTCCAAAAACAACCAAAAACTCAAGCCAAACTTAGGAAATTCAACCTATCCGGGATTGCATTAATTAAACCTCAACTTCTAATCAATTTTAGCATTCTTTTAACATCATTTTGACACTTCAAAACACTGCCCAAACAGATCACACGAAAATTTCACCAAAAATCACCAAATCTTGCATTTTAAGCCAAAATCAAGATTTCAATTGAAAAGCCATTAACAAAACACAAATCAAGGATTGAGAACTTAGGAATTTCAGTAAAGAACTGATAGTTTAGAGGAGAAGGACGTTCTTACCTCCAAACTTGAATTTCTCCTTTTTAGAGCCAAAAAGCTTGATGAAACAACTTGCAAATTGAGAGGTTTTGTTGTAGAGATGATTTGGAATCAAAAGAGAGTTGAAATGAGGGATTTAGATTGACAAAATCAGAGAAGAAAATCTGGAGAAATGTGTTTGGGTGGAGAGAAAATGAGAGAAAGGGAAAATTGAGAGAAAATGAAAAGTTAGTTAAGAAATGGTAAAAATGATTTCCCTCCACATTTCATAATCTTTAAAATCAGAATAAAGCCTTAAAATATCTTAGAAAAATCTGGAGAAATCCTTTTTGGAACAATAGCTCCTTAAAGATTCAAAGTTTCAATCCTTTATAAAACTGTCCCGCAACTTTCAAAAATTACATTTTGGTCACTAGCCAAAATGTCAACCTTCCGAACCTCATTTTCCAAAATTGATTTCACAGTTCACTTATATATATTAAAAGATGATTTTAGAACATTTTCCCATATTTTTAACGCAACCCGAACTAGGCTTTCCTAATTTCACCTTTATATATTCGATCAGCACTTTGACCGAACCGGTCAACACCCAAAACTTCTGAGCCTAAAACCGGGGCATTACATTTGCGGTCCTTTTTTAGAGGTTTCGGACGAGCGGGTCGAAATGGGCCTTTCAATGGACCCATTGGAATTTTAACTGAGTAAAAAGTACATAAATTGAGGTTTTGCAATATAATTGTGTTCAAAAGCTTCTAATCAATTATTTGAACTCCTAATTTTTGAATAAAACATTTTTGCGGTCCTTTTTGTAGAGGTTTCGGACGAGCAGGTCTAAATGGGCCTTTCGATGGACCCGTTGGAATTTTAACTGAGTAAAAAGTACAGAAATTGAGGTTTTGCAATATAATTGTGTTGAAAAGCTCCTAATCAATTACTTGAACTCCTAAAATTTGATTAAAACTTGTTTTGCGGTCATTTTTTAGAGGTATCGGACGAGCGGGTCGAAATGGGCCTTTTAGTGGACCCGTTGGAATTTTAACTGAGTAAAAAGTACAGAAATTGAGGTTTTGCAATATAATTGTGTTCAAAAGCTCCTAATCAATTATTTGAACTCCTAATATTTGAATAAAACATTTTTGCGGTCCTTTTTGTAGAGGTTTTGGACGAGCAGGTCTAAATGGGCCTTTCAATGGACCCGTTGGAATTTTTTTTTTTTTGACAAAGCTAAAGTGATTACAAGTAGTATCTGTTCTGAATATACTCTCAACCATTTGACAATGAACGCTTAATCACCCTGCTGCAGCTGCTGGTGCTCGAACCCGTGACCTCTAGGAACAACAACCGTTCCCTTAACCACTGAGTCAAGTTGGTTCGTGCACCCGTTGGAATTTTAACTGAGTAAAAAGTAAAGAAATTGAGGTTTTGCAATATAATTGTGTTGAAAAGCTCCAAATCAATTACATGAACTTCTAAAATTTATTAGAACTTGTAACGCCCCGGTTTTGGGCTTAGGAGTTTTGGGCGTTGACCGGTTTGGTCAAAGTGCTGTTCGAATCTAAAGAGGTGAAATTAGGAAAGCCTAGTTCGGGTTGCATTAAATATGGAAAAATGTTCTAAAATCATCTTTTAATATAATTAAGTGAACTGTGAAATCAATTTTGGAAAATGAGTTTTGGAAGTGTGACATTTTGGCTAGTGACCAAAATGTAATTTTCGCAAGTTTGGTGGCTGTTTTATAAAGGGTTGAAACTTTGAATCTTTAAGGAGCTATTAATCCAAAAGAGGTTTCTCCAGATTTTTCTAAGATATTTTAAGTCTAAAATCTGATTTTAAAGGTTATTAAAATTGGAGGGAAGCCATTTGGCTATTTTTGGATTTTGTAACCAACTTCTCCTAATTTTCTTTCTCTCATTTTCTCTCAACCCAAACACTACTTTTCCAGAGAATTGGATCTAATTTCTTCACCTAAATCCCTCCATTCAACTCTCATTTGATTCTTAATCTTTGTATCTTCAAAACCTCTTCAATTGCTAAGTGTTTCAACAAGGATTTTGATTGCAAAAAGAGGAGAAACTCAAGTTTGGAGGTAAGAACGTCCTTGTCCTCTAAACTATCAGTTCTTTACTGAAATTCCTAAGTTTTCAATCCTTAATTGAAGTTTAATTAAAGGTTTTTAAGTGATGAAATGGATCTTGGCTTATTATGCAAGATTTTGATGATTTTTGATGATTTTCGTTAGATCTGATTAATCTGTGATTTGAGATGTGTTTTTGATGTTAAATGAACTCTAAATTGATAAGGAATTGAGTTTTGATTGATGCAATCCCGGATAGGTTGGGTTTCCTAAGTTTAGCTTGTGTTTCAAGGTAGTTTTTGAGGTGATCTTGGTGATCTGTTGTTGCTGGAGGTATAAGGATGTTAATAGGTTGTTTTTAGATGTTATATGATGTTAATGGAAGTGAGGTTTTGCTGGTTTATGGCTGGGCTTTGGTTAGAAGTGGTTTGGATGCATTTTCGGTTGTGTTTGGTGGCCGAAAATGGAGGTTGGATGAGAGCAGCGAGTTTAGGTGCTTTCATTGAAGCAATTAATGCATGATGATGCATTAATCCTCTGCTTTGATGTGTTGAAACAGGGGAGGCATCTTTGGATCCAAGAGTTGTTGATCCGGAAGCTTGATTTGGTGCTTTGGCTTGAAGAAAAGTGGAAATCGGTGAGTGCACGTGAGTGCATTTGTGGAAATTGGGTTTTCAGCTTTTTAAACCAAGGTTTGAAGGTTTTGGGAGCTTAGTTTAAGTCTAAACAACTTTGCTAAGCTCAAGTGTAAGTCTTCGGAATTTCTCTCTAGTGGTGGCCATGATTTTGTTGTGATGCAAGATGGTTATTTGCATGTTTTAATTACTGTTTTGAAAGCATGTTTAAGCATGGTTTTTGCTGATGTTGTAAGCCATATGTTGAAGGTAACTCTAGGTAGGAGTTCCTTGATTTTGTACATTGATTAAATGTGGTTTGATGCTTTAAAATGCATGACGAACATGGCTTGGTTTAATGCTTTAAAACAGTGGATTAAATGATGAAAATGATGTATATTGGCAAGTGATGTTTTTAAAAGGTTAAGGTCACGAAGGTGTTTAAAAGTCCTTGAGTGAGCCTTGTTATTTAAGAACATCAAGGTGGTTAAAAGTCCTTGGACGATTCTTGTTGCGGACACTAAGATGGTTAAAAGTCCTTAGGTGATCCTTTCCATGGTGTTTAAAAGTCCATGGGGCCAAGGTGTTTAAAAGTCCTTGGGGCCAAGGTGTTTAAAAGTCCTTGGGGTGATTCAAGCATTGGACACAAAGGTGGTTAAAAGTCCTTGTGTGGTCCTCATTCATGGTGTTTAAAAGTCCTTGGGGCCAAGGTGTTTAAAAGTCATTGGGGCCAAGGTGTTTAAAAGTCCTTGGGAAGTTGATGAACTTGTTTTAAGAAATGAAATGTATCACTTGAGCCAATATGACATGATATGTTTATGTTGAAGCATGAGATTGCTTATTTAAAGTATGCTTTGAGCATGTGCAAAGGTTGATTTTAAGCATGTTTATAAATGGTTTTTAATTGCATTATTGAATGGTTTTTAAGAGCATTCCTCACTAAGCTTTTGCTTACGCTCTCTACGTTTTCTTAATTCAATAATGCAGAGCATTAGAGAACCTTGAGGGGCAGCAAGAAGGGCAAGAATTCAAGTGCATGTAAAGCTCAATGTATGGAAGGTTTTTGTTAAACACTTTAGCTTTTGGGTGATATGGCAATGGGGGACCAATGTGTATGTTTTGGGAGGTGTTTAGAACTCCCTAAGTATGTTGTATGATGTTTTGAATGTTGGTTTTTGGATTGGATCATTATATGCTTGTTTTGGAAGTAATGTGCTTGAGTAGCTAGCTTGTGTAGGAAGCATGCCTATAGAATTGGGGCTTTTTGCATATGATGTTAGATTGTAGATTTGATGATGCTTGTAAGTCTTATATATGTTTAATTGCATGCTGGTAAAGTTTGGTGGCATTTGGAGCATGTTTGATTGATCTATTGCATGTTTTGGAATGCTATTTTGCTGCAATCTGTGCAGGCGTTTCGGAACAGTGTGCACCGTTTCGGAACAGGTGCCTTTCATGAACCCAGGCGTCCGAAACGGTATGCACCGTTTCGAAACGGTTTGGTCTCTGCCAAGGCCATGTTTCGGAACCCGTTGCGGAACGGCCCGTGTTTCGGAACGGGGTCTACCTGTTTCGGAACGGTCGACCGTTGGGGGCTGTCATGGGCAGTTATATGTTTTGTTTTGTTTGCGTTTTGGTCCCGAAACTTGTTTGTTCAATTGTATGAGCTTGAGAAGTTCTTTTGAGCTGAAATTTCACAGAGAAGCATGAAACCTGATTAATTTCAAGTTTGTAACTTTAATTTGGATTAAGTCCTTTTAATTATCAGAAATTACAATTTGGTCCCTAAAGTTGTAATTTGTTCAATTGGGTCCCTGTTTGATCTCTGATGTTTGTGATCTTTGAGATTGGTGTTTGTGTGATCACAAGTAGGACTAATGTGCATCTAGACAAGATTAAAATAAAAAAAGGGTCGTTAATCAAGGTTGACTTTCGGGTTGACTTTGGTTTTCCCCGTGTGACTTTCTTAATTCGGGTCAACCGTCTAGGCCGGGTTAAGGGGGTTACATTTGGTGGTATCAGAGCTGAGTTCTCGAGTAATTGGGAATGAATGTATGCATGATTGAAGTATGTTTGCCTTTTATGCTTGTTGTGTGAAAGTATGTTCAGTGGTTTGAGATGTTGATGCAGTTGAGATGTGTGTTGTGATGTTGTATGTTGAGGGTACCCATTGCCAAACAAAAGCTAATGAAATGATGTTGATTTTGAATGAAATTGAGCTTGAATACTTGGATTGCTTACCTTGCTGGGCCTGACTTGTTTTATTTGCATTGTTATTGCATGGTAATAGTATGGCACCACGTAGAGAGTTAAGGAGTAGCGTGAGAGCTACGACCCCGGATGGGAATGAGAACGAGGAGAATGCGGATAGTGCGGTGTTGCCTCCTCCTCCACCTGGTGGTAGTGGTGCGAGGAGAGAAAGAGCTGGAGCTGCGGCAGCTGGTGCTGGAGCTGCTGGACCAGAGGTTGGTCAGGGGCAAGCTATGCCTGATATGTCTGTGTTGGTACAAGCTATTGCGGGTGCTTATCGAGCAGCAGTAGCTGGAGCTCAAGGAGCTGGGCATCAGGGAGATGCTGGAGTGAGATTACCTCTAGAGCGCTTGCGCAGTCTTGGTGGGACTGAGTTTAGAGGTATGTCTGCTGAGAGTTCTGAAGCTTGGCTAGAGAGTACCAAGCGTATCTTGGGGCAGATGAGTTGCACGGATGTGCAAAAGTTGGGCTGTGTTGTGTCCTTGCTGCAGGACGATGCGTATACGTGGTGGACGACCACCATAGCTGGAATGGCTGAAGCTGATGTTACTTGGACATTCTTTCAGAATGTGTTCAAGAGGAGATATCTTGGAGTGAGATATCTGGATGAGAAAAAGCGTGAATTCTTGTCTCTTGCCCAGGGGAGCATGAGTGTGGCTAAGTATGAGGTGCAGTTTGTGCGACTCAGTCAGTATGCACCGGAGCTGATTCCTGATGAACGGGAGAGGTGCGAAAGGTTTCGTTATGGTCTTGTAATGGAGGTGAAGATGTATGTGTTGGCCACTGAATATGATGATTTTGATGTGTTGGTGGGCCGAGCTAAAGATATAGAGATGAATCTGGGTTTGTCTGCGAAAGGTGCTGGAGCAAGTTCTGGCAAGAGAGCTGCTGAGTTTAGTTCCGGAGGTGGACGGAACAAGAGGGGACGTGATCAGAAGTATCAGTCCTCAGCCAAGAGAGGTGGTGGTGCACCTGCTAGGGGTGGTTTTGCTAGAGCTGATCCTAGTGCTTGCTGGATCTGCGGTTCTCGTGGTCACATGAAGCGTGACTGTCCTCGTGCTGTGAGGGAGGTGCAAGCTCCTGTTGCGGCAGCTGGTAATGGATGTTGGAACTGTGGTTCTGTTGACCATCTGAGGCGAGATTGTCCGAGGTTGGCTGGTGGCCAAGAGCGTGCTCCTGTTGTTGCTGCATCGCAGAGAGGTCGTGGGCGCGGCCGTGGTAATTTCCAGAGGAGAGAGGAAGGTGGTCGTGGAGTGGCCCATGTTGTGGCTATTCAGCCTGAGGGAGGAGGCCAAGCGAGGGTGTATGCTCAGCGCGAGGGAAGGAATGATGCAGATGTGATTGCAGGTACCTTTACTTTGCAATCCTTGTCATTGCTTTCTTTGATTGATTCTATATCTACGCATTCATACATTTTGCGTGAGCATGTTGAATTGCTTGGTTTGCCTGTTGAGTCTTTGGATGTTGGTGTTCGTGTCACTAGTTCTTTTGGTGAAACTGTTGTGACTCGAAAGCTTTATAGAAGGTGTGCTTTGGTTGTTCAAGAACATGTTTTCCATGTTGATCTTATGGAGCTGCCCTTTTATGGTTTTGATGTGATCCTTGGTATGGATTAGCTTGCTGAGCATCGTGCTGTTGTGGATTGTGAAAATAAGCGGGTTTCACTTAAGCTTGCGGATGATTATGAAGTTGTTGTAGTTGGTGAGAATGTGAAGTTTCTTGCTAATGTGGTATCTACCTTGGAGGCGAGTAGGATGCTGAGACAAGGCTGTGAAGCTTATCTAGCTTTTGTGATGAATCCTAGCTCTAAGGAGTTGAGGGTGCAAGATATCAAGGTTGTGAAGGAGTTTCCTGGTGTTTTTCCTGAAGAGTTGTCTGGTTTACCTCCTAATCGTGAGGTGGAGTTTGGAATTGAGGTGTATGAGAATACAACTCCTGTGTCCATTACTCCCTATAGAATGGCACCTAAGGAGCTGAAGGAGCTGAAGACGCAGTTGCAAGAGCTGCTGGATCGTGGTTTCATCCGGCCGAGTGTGTCACCTTGGGGAGCACCGGTCTTGTTTGTGAAGAAGAAGGATGGCACTATGAGGATGTTCATTGATTACCGTCAGCTGAACAAGTTGACTATCAAGAATCGGTATCCTTTGCCGAGGATTGATGATCTCTTTGATCAATTTCGGGGAGCTGCTGTGTTCTCTAAGATTGACTTGAGGTCAGGGTATTATCAGTTGAAGGTGAAGGATGTGGATGTGTCTAAGACAGCTTTCAGGACAAGGTATGGGCATTATGAGTTCCTTGTGATGTCGTTTGGGTTGACAAATGCTCCTGCTGCTTTCATGGACATGATGAATCGTGTGTTTCATGAATACCTGGACAAGTTTGTTGTGGTGTTCATTGATGATATCCTCGTGTACTCGCGTACTGAGGAAGAGCACGAAGAGCATTTGAGGATTGTGCTGCAAGCTTTGTTGGAGAATCAGCTTTATGCTAAGTTGAGCAAGTGTGAGTTCTGGCTTAAGGAGGTGGTGTTTCTTGGGCATGTGGTCTCAGCTGAGGGGATTCGTGTTCATCCTTAGAAGATTGAGGCGGTGATGAACTGGAAAGTTCCTAAGTCTGTTCATGAGGTCCGTAGTTTCCTTGGTTTGGCGGGTTACTACCGGAGGTTTGTAGATGGTTTTTCCAAGATAGCTGCTCCTTTGACGAAGCTGTTGCAGAAGGATGTTAAGTATGAGTGGACGGAAGCGAGACAGCAGGCTTTTGAGAAGCTTAAGGCGGCTTTGACGCAAGCTCCTATCTTGATTCAACCTGAATCAGGGAAAGAGTTTGTGGTTTATAGTGATGCGTCCTATGTTGGTTTGGGATGTGTGCTGATGCAAGAGGGTAAGGTTGTGGCTTATGCGTCGCGGCAGTTGAAGGTGCATGAGCGCAATTATCCTACGCATGATATTGAGCTGGCTGCAGTGGTGTTTGCTCTGAAGATCTGGAGGCATTATCTGTATGGTGAGAAGTGTACTGTGTACACGGATCACAAGAGTTTGAGGTATCTGATGTCTCAGAAAGAGTTGAATCTTAGGCAGCGGCGTTGGTTGGAGTTGCTCAAGGATTATGATCTGACGATTGAGTACCATCCTGGAAAGACTAATGTTGTTGCGGATGCCTTGAGTGGAAAGGTAGCTGTTGAGCTGAGAGCTATGTTTGCTAGCTTGAGCTTATCGCGAGATGGTGGTCTTGTTGCTGAGTTGCAAGTGAAGCCATCCTTGGTTCAGATGATCAAGGAAAAGCAGTTTTTGGATGATTCCTTGGTGTCTCATGTTCATGATATCGCGGAGGGTAGGCCTTCGGATTTCTGCTTTAATGAGGATGGTGTGTTGTGTTTTGGGAGTCGGATAGTAGTGCCTGCTGATGTTGAGTTGAGGCGTGCTATTCTGACTGAAGGTCATAGTAGTCCTTTTGCTATGAACCCTGGTAGTACTAAGATGTATCGTGATCTTCGTGATGAGTACTATTGGGTGGGTTTGAAGAAGGATGTTGCAGAGTTTGTGAGCAAGTGTTTGGTGTGTCAGCGGGTTAAGGCTGAACATCAGGTTCCTTCTGGTCTGTTGCAACCGTTGAAAATCCCTGAATGGAAGTGGGAAAGGGTTACCATAGATTTTGTATCTGGTCTGCCTTTGTCTCCGTCGAAGAAGAATTCTGTTTGGGTGATTGTGGATCGCCTGACAAAGTGTGCGCATTTCTTGCCTGTGCATACTATGTTTTCTTTGGATAAGCTGGCAGAGCTGTACATTGCGGAGATTGTGCGGCTGCATGGTGTGCCTAAGTCAATTGTGTCGGATAGGGATCCGAGGTTCACATCGCGTTTCTGGCAGTGTTTGCATCAAGCTCTGGGTACAAGGTTGCATTTCAGTACATCCTATCATCCTCAGTCGGATGGTCAGTCTGAGCGGGTTATTCAGATCTTAGAGGATATGTTGAGGTGCTGCGTGATTGAGTTCCAAGGTTCTTGGGAGAAGCATCTGTCTTTGGTTGAGTTCGCTTATAACAATAGTTATCATGCGAGTATACATATGGCACCTTATGAGGCTCTGTATGGGAGGAAGTGTAAGACTCCTCTTTGTTGGGCTAAAACTGGTCAAAAGTTGGTTTCGATGCCGGCTTTGTTGAAAGGGACTACCGAGAAGGTGAAGCTCATTTGTGAGCGGTTGAAGGCTGCTTCTGATCGGCAAAAGTCTTACGCGGATTTGAAGCGTAAGGAGATAGAGTATGCGGTGGGTGACCGTGTGTTTTTTAAGGTTTCGCCTTGGAAGAAGGTGATGAGGTTTGGCCGGAAGGGTAAGTTGAGCCCTCGGTACATTGGACCATATGAGGTTGTTGAGCGAGTGGGTCCTGTTGCGTATCGGTTGAGGTTACCTCAAGAGTTGGAGAAGATTCATGATGTATTCCATGTTTCTATGCTCCGGAAGTATAGATCTGATCCTTCGCATGTGATGCCTGTAGAGGATGTGGTTTTGAATCCGGACTTGACCTATGATGAGGAACCGGTGAAGGTTCTGGATTCGGATAGCAAGGTTCTTCGTGGCAAGACCATTGAGTTGGTGAAGGTGCTGTGGAAGCATCGTGGTGTTGAGGAAGCCACGTGGGAGCGGAAGGAAGACATGCTGAAGCAGTTTCCTTATCTCTTTCCTTCAGGTAAATTTCGAGGACGAAATTTCTTAAGGGGGGGAGAGTTGTAACGCCCCGGTTTTGGGCTTAGGAGTTTTGGGCGTTGACCGGTTTGGTCAAAGTGCTGTTCAAATCTAAAGAGGTGAAATTAGGAAAGCCTAGTTCGAGTTGCATTAAATATGGAAAAATGTTCTAAAATCATCTTTTAATATAATTAAGTGAACTGTGAAATCAATTTTGGAAAATGAGTTTTGGAAGTGTGACATTTTGGCTAGTGACCAAAATGTAATTTTCGCAAGTTTGGTGGCTGTTTTATAAAGGGTTGAAACTTTGAATCTTTAAGGAGCTATTAATCCAAAAGAGGTTTCTCCAGATTTTTCTAAGATATTTTAAGTCTAAAATCTGATTTTAAAGGTTATTAAAATTGGAGGGAAGCCATTTGGCTATTTTTGGATTTTGTAACCAACTTCTCCTAATTTTCTTTCTCTCATTTTCTCTCAACCCAAACACTACTTTTCCAGAGAATTGGATCTGATTTCTTCACCTAAATCCCTCCATTCAACTCTCATTTGATTCTTAATCATTGTATCTTCAAAACCTCTTCAATTGCTAAGTGTTTCAACAAGGATTTTGATTGCAAAAAGAGGAGAAACTCAAGTTTGGAGGTAAGAACGTCCTTGTCCTCTAAACTATCAGTTCTTTACTGAAATTCCTAAGTTTTCAATCCTTAATTGAAGTTTAATTAAAGGTTTTTAAGTGATGAAATGGATCTTGGCTTATTATGCAAGATTTTGATGATTTTTGATGATTTTCGTTAGATCTGATTAATCTGTGATTTGAGATGTGTTTTTGATGTTAAATGAACTCTAAATTGATAAGGAATTGAGTTTTGATTGATGCAATCCCGGATAGGTTGGGTTTCCTAAGTTTAGCTTGTGTTTCAAGGTAGTTTTTGAGGTGATCTTGGTGGTCTGTTGTTGCTGGAGGTATAAGGATGTTAATAGGTTGTTTTTAGATGTTATATGATGTTAATGGAAGTGAGGTTTTGCTGGTTTATGGCTGGGCTTTGGTTAGAAGTGGTTTGGATGCATTTTCGGTTGTGTTTGGTGGCCGAAAATGGAGGTTGGATGAGAGCAGCGAGTTTAGGTGCTTTCATTGAAGCAATTAATGCATGATGATGCATTAATCCTCTGCTTTGATGTGTTGAAACAAGGGAGGCATCTTTGGATCCAAGAGTTGTTGATCTGGAAGCTTGATTTGGTGCTTTGGCTTGAAGCAAAGTGGAAATCGGTGAGTGCACGTGAGTGCGTTTGTGGAAATTGGGTTTTCAGCTTTTTAAACCAAGGTTTGAAGGTTTTGGGAGCTTAGTTTAAGTCTAAACAACTTTGCTAAGCTCAAGTGTAAGTCTTCGGAATTTCTCTCTAGTGGTGGCCATGATTTTGTTGTGATGCAAGATGGTTATTTGCATGTTTTAATTACTGTTTTGAAAGCATGTTTAAGCATGGTTTTTGCTGATGTTGTAAGCCATATGTTGAAGGTAACTCTAGGTAGGAGTTCCTTGATTTTGTACATTGATTAAATGTGGTTTGATGCTTTAAAATGCATGACGAACATGGCTTGGTTTAATGCTTTAAAACAGTGGATTAAATGATGAAAATGATGTATATTGGCAAGTGATGTTTTTAAAAGGTTAAGGTCACTAAGGTGTTTAAAAGTCCTTGAGTGAGCCTTGTTATTTAAGAACATCAAGGTGGTTAAAAGTCCTTGGATGATTCTTGTTGCGGACACTAAGGTGGTTAAAAGTCCTTAGGTGATCCTTTCCATGGTGTTTAAAAGTCCATGGGGCCAAGGTGTTTAAAAGTCCTTGGGGCCAAGGTGTTTAAAAGTCCTTGGGGTGATTCAAGCATTGGACACAAAGGTGGTTAAAAGTCCTTGTGTGGTCCTCATTCATGGTGTTTAAAAGTCCATGGCCAAGGTGTTTAAAAGTCCTTGGGGCCAAGGTGTTTAAAAGTCCTTGGGAAGTTGATGAACTTGTTTTAAGAAATGAAATGTATCACTTGAGCCAATATGACATGTTATGTTTATGTTGAAGCATGAGATTGCTTATTTAAAGTATGCTTTGAGCATGTGCAAAGGTTGATTTTAAGCATGTTTATAAATGGTTTTTAATTGCATTATTGAATGGTTTTTAAGAGCATTCCTCACTAAGCTTTTGCTTACGCTCTCTACGTTTTCTTAATTCAATAATGCAGAGCATTAGAGAACCTTGAGGGGCAGCAAGAAGGGCAAGAATTCAAGTGCATGTAAAGCTCAATGTATGGAAGGTTTTTGTTAAACACTTTAGCTTTTGGGTGATATGGCAATGGGGGACCAATGTGTATGTTTTGGGAGGTGTTTAGAACTCCCTAAGTATGTTGTATGATGTTTTGAATGTTGGTTTTTGGATTGGATCATTATATGCTTGTTTTGGAAGTAATGTGCTTGAGTAGCTAGCTTGTGTAGGAAGCATGCCTATAGAATTGGGGCTTTTTGCATATGATGTTAGATTGTAGATTTGATGATGCTTGTAAGTCTTATATATGTTTAATTGCATGCTGGTAAAGTTTGGTGGCATTTGGAGCATGTTTGATTGATCTATTGCATGTTTTGGAATGCTATTTTGCTGCAATCTGTGCAGGCGTTTCGGAACAGTGTGCACCGTTTCGGAACAGGTGCCTTTCATGAACCCAGGCGTCCGAAACGGTATGCACCGTTTCGAAACGGTTTGGTCTCTGCCAAGGCCATGTTTCGGAACCCGTTGCGGAACGGCCCGTGTTTCGGAACGGGGTCTACCTGTTTCGGAACGGTCGACCGTTGGGGGCTGTCATGGGCAGTTATATGTTTTGTTTTGTTTGCGTTTTGGTCCCGAAACTTGTTTGTTCAATTGTATGAGCTTGAGAAGTTCTTTTGAGCTGAAATTTCACAGAGAAGCATGAAACCTGATTAATTTCAAGTTTGTAACTTTAATTTGGATTAAGTCCTTTTAATTATCAGAAATTACAATTTGGTCCCTAAAGTTGTAATTTGTTCAATTGGGTCCCTGTTTGATCTCTGATGTTTGTGATCTTTGAGATTGGTGTTTGTGTGATCACAAGTAGGACTAATGTGCATCTAGACAAGATTAAAATAAAAAAAGGGTCGTTAATCAAGGTTGACTTTCGGGTTGACTTTGGTTTTCCCCGTGTGACTTTCTTAATTCGGGTCAACCGTCTAGGCCGGGTTAAGGGGGTTACATTTGGTGGTATCAGAGCTGAGTTCTCGAGTAATTGGGAATGAATGTATGCATGATTGAAGTATGTTTGCCTTTTATGCTTGTTGTGTGAAAGTATGTTCAGTGGTTTGAGATGTTGATGCAGTTGAGATGTGTGTTGTGATGTTGTATGTTGAGGGTACCCATTGCCAAACAAAAGCTAATGAAATGATGTTGATTTTGAATGAAATTGAGCTTGAATACTTGGATTGCTTACCTTGCTGGGCCTGACTTGTTTTATTTGCATTGTTATTGCATGGTAATAGTATGGCACCACGTAGAGAGTTAAGGAGTAGCGTGAGAGCTACGACCCCGGATGGGAATGAGAACGAGGAGAATGCGGATAGTGCGGTGTTGCCTCCTCCTCCACCTGGTGGTAGTGGTGCAAGGAGAGAAAGAGCTGGAGCTGCGGCAGCTGGTGCTGGAGCTGCTGGACCAGAGGTTGGTCAGGGGCAAGCTATGCCTGATATGTCTGTGTTGGTACAAGCTATTGCGGGTGCTTATCGAGCAGCAGTAGCTGGAGCTCAAGGAGCTGGGCATCAGGGAGATGCTGGAGTGAGATTACCTCTGGAGCGCTTGCGCAGTCTTGGTGGGACTGAGTTTAGAGGTATGTCTGCTGAGAGTTCTGAAGCTTGGCTAGAGAGTACCAAGCGTATCTTGGGGCAGATGAGCTACACGGATGTGCAAAAGTTGGGCTGTGTTGTGTCCTTGCTGCAGGACGATGCGTATACATGGTGGACGACCACCATAGCTAGAATGGCTGAAGCTGATGTTACTTGGACATTCTTTGAGAATGTGTTCAAGAGGCGATATCTTGGAGTGAGATATCTGGATGAGAAAAAGCGTGAATTCATGTCTCTTACCCAGGGGAGCATGAGTGTGGCTGAGTATGAGGTGCAGTTTGTGCGACTCAGTCAGTATGCACCGGAGCTAATTGCTGATGAACGTGAGAGGTGCGAAAGGTTTCGTTATGGTCTTGTAATGGAGGTGAAGATGTATGTGCTGGCCACTGAATATGATGATTTTGATGTGTTGGTGGGTCGAGCTAAAGATATAGAGATGAATCTGGGTTTGTCTGCGAAAGGTGCTGGAGCAAGTTCTGGCAAGAGAGCTGCTGAGTTTAGTTCCGGAGGTGGACGGAACAAGAGGGGACGTGATCAGAAGTATCAGTCCTCAGCCAAGAGAGGTGGTGGTGCACCTGCTAGGGGTGGTTTTGCTAGAGCTGATCCTAGTGCTTGCTGGATCTGCGGTTCTCGTGGTCACATGAAGCGTGACTGTCCTCGTGCTGGGAGGGAGGTGCAAGCTCCTGTTGTGGCAGCTGGTAATGGATGTTGGAACTGTGGTTCTGTTGACCATCTGAGGCGAGATTGTCCGAGGTTGGCTGGTGGCCAAGAGCGTGCTCCTGTTGTTGCTGCATCGCAGAGAGGTCGTGGGCGCGGCCGTGGTAATTTCTAGAGGAGAGAGGAAGGTGGTCGTGGAGTGGCCCATGTTGTGGCTATTCAGCCTGAGGGAGGAGGCCAAGCGAGGGTGTATGCTCAGCGCGAGGGAAGGAATGATGCAGATGTGATTGCAGGTACCTTTACTTTGCAATCCTTGTCATTGCTTTCTTTGATTGATTCTGGATCTACGCATTCATACATTTTGCGTGAGCATGCTGAATTGCTTGGTTTGCCTGTTGAGTCTTTGGATGTTGGTGTTCGTGTCACTAGTTCTTTTGGTGAAACTGTTGTGACTCGAAAGCTTTATAGAAGGTGTCCTTTTGTTGTTCAAGAACATGTTTTCCATGTTGATCTTATGGAGCTGCCCTTTTATGGTTTTGATGTGATCCTTGGTATGGATTGGCTTGCTGAGCATCGTGCTATTGTGGATTGTGAAAATAAGCGGGTTTCGCTTAAGCTTGCGGATGATTCTGAAGTTGTTGTAGTTGGTGAGAATGTGAAGTTTCTTGCTAATGTGGTATCTACCTTGGAGGCGAGTAGGATGCTGAGACAAGGCTGTGAAGCTTATCTAGCTTTTGTGATGAATCCTAGCTCTAAGGAGTTGAGGGTGCAAGATATCAAGGTTGTGAAGGAGTTTCCTGGTGTTTTTCCTGAAGAGTTGCCTGGTTTACCTCCTAATCGTGAGGTGGAGTTTGGAATTGAGGTGTATGAGAATACAACTCCTGTGTCCATTACTCCCTATAGAATGGCACCTAAGGAGCTGAAGGAGCTGAAGACGCAGTTGCAAGAGCTGCTGGATCGTGGTTTCATCCGGCCGAGTGTGTCACCTTGGGGAGCACCGGTCTTGTTTGTGAAGAAGAAGGATGGCACTATGAGGTTGACTTTCGGGTTGACTTTGGTTTTCCCCGTGTGACTTTCTTAATTCGGGTCAACCGTCTAGGCCGGGTTAAGGGGGTTACAGAACTTGTTTTGCAGTCCTTTTTGTAGAGGTTTCGGACGAGCAGGTCGAAATGGGCCGTTCAATGGACCCGTTGGAATTTTAACTGAGTAAAAAGTACATAAATCGCGGTTTTGCAATATAATTGTGTTGAAAAGCTCCTAATCAATTGCATGAACTCCTAAAATTTGATTAAAACTTGTTTTGCAGTCCTTTTTGTAGAGGTTTCGGACGAGCGGGTCGAAATGGGCCTTTCAATGGACTCGTTGGAATTTTAACTGAGTAAAAAGTACAGAAATTGAGGTTTTGCAATATAATTGTGTTGAAAATCTCCTAATCACTTATTTGAACTCCTAATATTTGAAAAAAACATTTTTGCGGTCCTTTTTGTAGAGGTTTCGGACGAGCAGGTCTAAATGGGCCTTTCGATGGACCTGTTGGAATTTTAACTAAGTAAAAAGTACAGAAATTGAGGTTTTGCAATATAATTGTGTTGAAAAGCACCTAATCAATTACATGAACTCCTAAAATTTGATTATAACTTGTTTTGCGGTCCTTTTTTAGAGGTTTCAGACGAGCGGGTCGAAATGGGCCTTTCAATGGACCCGTTGGAATTTTAACTGAGTAAAAAGTACAGAAATTGAGGTTTTGCAATATAATTGTTTTCAAAAGCTCCTAATCAATTATTTGAACTCCAAATATTTGAATAAAACATTTTTGCGGTCCTTTTTGTAGAGGTTTTGGACGAGCAGGTCTAAATGGGCCTTTCAATGGACCCGTTGGAATTTTAACTAAGTAAAAAGTACAGAAATTGCGGTTTTGCAATATAATTGTGTTGAAAAGCTCCTAATCAATTATTTGAACTCCTAATATTTGACTAAAACTTGTTTTGCGGTCCTTTTTGTAGAGGTTTCAGACGAGCAGGTCGAAATGGGCCTTTCAATGGACCCATTGGAATTTTAATTGAGTAAAAAGTCCAGAAATTGAGGTTTTGCAATATAATTGTGTTGAGAAGCTCCTAATCAATTACATGAACTCCTAATATTTGAATAAAACATTTTTGCGTTCCTTTTTGTAGAGGTTTCGGACGAGCAGGTCTAAATGGGCCTTTCAATGGACCTGTTGGAATTTTCACTGAGTAAAAAGTACAGAAATTGAGGTTTTGCAATATAATTGTGTTGAAAAGCTCCTAATCAATTACATGAACTCATAATATTTGAATAAAACATTTTTGTGGTCATGTTTGTTGAGGTTTCGGACGAGCGGGTCGAAATGGGCCTTTCAATCGACCCGTTGGAATTTTAACTGAGTAAAAAGTACAGAAATTGCGGTTTCGCAATATAATTGTGTTGAAAAGCTCCTAATCAATTATATGAACTCCTAATATTTGATTAAAACTTGTTTTGCGGTCCTTTTTGTAGAGGTTTCGGACGAGCAGGTCTAAATGGGTCTTTCAATGGACCCGTTGGAATTTTAAGTTAGTAAAAAGTACAGAAATTGCGGTTTTGTAATATAATTGTGTTGAAAAGCTCCTAATCAATTATTTGAACTCATAATATTTGATTAAAACTTTTTTTGCAGTCCTTTTTGTAGAGGTTTCGGAGGAGAGGGTCGAAATGGGCCTTTCAATGGACCCGTTGGAATTTTAACTGAGTAAAACGTACAAAAATTGAGGTTTTGCAATATAATTGTGTTGAATATCTCCTAATCAATTATTTGAACTCCTAATATTTGAATAAAAAAATTTTGCGGTCCTGTTTGTAGAGGTTTCGGACGAGCAGGTCTAAATGGGCCTTTGGATGGACCCGTTGGAATTTTAACTGAGTAAAAAGTACAGAAATTGAGGTTTTGCAATATAATTGTTTTGAAAAGCTCCTAATCAATTACATGAACTTCTAAAATTTGATTAAAATTTGTTTTGCGGTCCTTTTTTAGAGGTTTCGGACGAGCGGGTCGCAAATGGGCCTTTCAATGGACCCGTTGGAATTTTAACTGAGTAAAAAGTACAGAAATTGAGGTTTTGCAATATAATTGTGTTCAAAAGCTCCTAATCAATTATTTGAACTCATAATATTTGAATAAAACATTTTTGCGGTCCTTTTTGTAGAGGTTTCGGACGAGCGGGTCGAAATGGGCCTTTCAATGGACCCGTTGGAATTTTAACTGAGTAAAAAGTACAGAAATTGAGGTTTTGCAATATAATTGTGTTGAAAAGCTCCTAATCAATTATTTGAACTCCTAATATTTGAATAAAACATTTTTGCGGTCCTTTTTGTAGAGGTTTCGGACGAGCATGTCTAAATGGGCCTTTCGATGGACCCGGTGGAATTTTAACTGAGTAAAAAGTACAGAAATTGAGGTTTTGCAATATAATTGTGTTGAAAAGCTCCTAATCAATTATTTGAACTCATAATATTTGAATAAAACATTTTAGTGGTCCTTTTTGTAGAGGTTTTGGACGAGCAGGTCTAAATGGGCCTTTTAGTGGACCCGTTGGAATTTTAATTGAGTAAAAAGTACAGAAATTGAGGTTTTGCAATATAATTGTGTTGAAAAGCTCCTAATCAATTACATGAAGTCCTAAAATTTGATTAAAACTTGTTTTGCAGTCCTTTTTATAGAGGTTTTGGACGAGCAGGTCGAAATGGGCCTTTCAATGGACCCGTTGGAATTTTAACTGAGTAAAAAGTACAGAAATTGCGGTTTTGCAATATAATTGTGTTGAAAAGCTCCTAATCAATTCTTTGAGGTTTTGCAATATAATTGTGTTGAAAAGCTCCTAATCAATTATTTGAACTCCTAATATTTGAATAAAACATTTTGCGGTCCTTTTTGTAGAGGTTTTGGACGAGCATGTCTAAATGGGCCTTTCAATGGACCCATTGGAATTTTATCCGAGTAAAAAGTATAAAATTGAGGTTTTTCAATTTAATTGTGTTGAAAAGCTCCTAATCAATTATTTGAACTCCTAATATTTGAATAAAACATTTTTGCGGTCCTTTTTGTAGAGGTTTCGGACGAGCAAATCTAAATGGGCCTTTCAATGGACTCGTTGGAATTTTAACTGAGTAAAAAATACAGAAATTGAGGTTTTGCAATGTAATTGTGTTGAAAAGCTTCTAACCAATTACATGAACTCCTAAAATTTGATTAAAACTTGTTTTGTGGTCCCTTTTCTAGAGGTTTCGGACGAGCGGGTCGAAATGGGCCTTCCAATGGACCCGTTGGAATTTTAACTGAGTAAAAAGTACAGAAATTGCGGTTTTGCAATATAATTGTGTTGAAAAGCTCCTAATCAATTATTTGAACTCCTAATATTTGATTAAAACTTGTTTTGCAGTCCTTTTTGTAGAGGTTTCGGACGAGCAGGTCTAAATGGGCCTTTCAATGGACTCGTTGGAATTTTAACTGAGTAAAAAGTATAGAAATTGCGGTTTTGCAATATAATTGTGTTGAAAAGCTCGTAATCAATTACATGAATTCCTAAAATTTGATTAAAACTTGTTTTGCAGTCCTTTTTGTAGAGGTTTCGGACGAGCAGGTCGAAATGGGCCTTTCAATGGACCCGTTGGAATTTTAACTGAGTAAAAAGTACAGAAATTGAGGTTTTGCAATATAATTGTGTTGAAAAGCTCCTAATCAATTATTTGAACTCCTAATATTTGAATAAAACATTTTTGCGGTCCTTTTTGTAGAGGTTTCGACGAGCGGGTCGAAATGGGCCTTTCAATGGACCCGTTGGAATTTTAACTTAGTAAAAGGTACAGAAATTGAGGTTTTGCAATATAATTGTGTTGAAAAGCTCCTAATCAATTATTTGAACTCCTAATATTTGAATAAAACATTTTTGCGGTCCTTTTTGTAGAGGTTTCGGACGAGCAGGTCTAAATGGGTCTTTCAATGGACCCGTTGGAATTTTAACTGAGTAAAAAGTACAGAAATTGAGGTTTTGCAATGTAATTGTGTTGAAAAGCTTCTAATCAATTACATGAACTCCTAAAATTTGATTAAAACTTGTTTTGCGGTCCCTTTTGTAGAGGTTTCGGACGAGCGGGTCGAAATGGGCCTTTCAATGGACCCGTTGGAATTTTAACTAAGTAAAAAGTACAGAAATTGCGGTTTTGTAATATAATTGTGTTGAAAAGCTCCTAATAAATTATTTGAACTCCTAATATTTGATTAAAACTTGTTTTGCGGTCCTTTTTATAGAGGTTTCGGACGAGCAGGTCTAAATGGGCCTTTCAATGGACCCGTTGGAATTTCAACTGAGTAAAAAGTACAGAAATTGCGGTTTTGCAATATAATTGAGTTGAAAAGCTCCTAATCAATTACATGAATTCCTAAAATTTGATTAAAAGTTGTTTTGCAGTCCTTTTGTAGAGGTTTCGGACGAGCGGGTCGAAATGGGCCTTTCAATGGACCCGTTGGAATTTTAAATGAGTAAAAAGTACAAAAATTGAGGTTTTGCAATATAATTGTGTTCAAAATCTCCTAATCAATTATTTGAACTCCTAATATTTGAATAAAACCTTTTTGCGGTCGTTTTTGTAGAAGTTTCGGACGAGCAGGTCTAAATGGGCCTTTCAATGGACCCGTTGGAATTTTATCTGAGTAAAAAGTATAAAATTGATATTTTTCAATTTAATTGTGTTTAAAAGCTCCTAATCAATTATTTGAACTCCTAATATTTGAATAAAACATTTTTGCGGTCCTTTTTGTTAAGGTTTCGGAAGAGCAGGTCTAAATGGGTCTTTCAATGGACCCGTTGGAATTTTAACTGAGTAAAAAGTACAGAAATTGAGGTTTTGCAATGTAATTGTGTTGAAAAGCTTCTAATCAATTACATGAACTCCTAAAATTTGATTAAAACTTGTTTTGCGATCCCTTTTGTAGAGGTTTCGGACGAGCGGGTCGAAATGGGCCTTTCAATGGACCCGTTGGAATTAAAACTAAGTAAAGAGTACAGAAATTGTGGTTTTGTAATATAATTGTGTTGAAAAGCTCCTAATAAATTATTTGAACTCCTAATATTTGATTAAAACTTGTTTTGCGGTCCTTTTTGTAGAGTTTTCGGACGAGCAGGTCTAAATGGGCCTTTCAATGGACCCGTTGGAATTTCAACTGAGTAAAAAGTACAGAAATTGCGGTTTTGCAATATAATTGTGTTGAAAAGCTCCTAATCAATTACATGAATTCCTAAAATTTGATTAAAAGTTGTTTTGCAGTCCTTTTTGTAGAGGTTTCGGACGAGCGGGTCGAAATGGGCCTTTCAATGGACCCGTTGGAATTTTAAATGTGTAAAAAGTACAGAAATTGAGGTTTTGCAATATAATTGTGTTGAAAAGCTCCTAATAAATTATTTGAACTCCTAATATTTGAATAAAACATTTTTGCGGTCCTTTTTGTAGAGGTTTCGGACGAGCAGGTCTAAATGGGCCTTTCAATGGACCCGTTGCAATTTTAACTGAGTAAAAAGTACAGAAATTGCGGTTTTGCAGTATAATTGTGTTGAAATGCTCCTAATCAATTATTTGAACTCCTAATATTTGAATAAAACATTTTTGCGGTCCTTTTTGTAGAGGTTTCGGACGAGCAGGTCTAAATGGGCCTTTCAATGGACCCGTTGGAATTTTAACAGAGTAAAAAGTACAGAAATTGAGGTTTTGCAATGTAATTGTGTTGAAAAGCTTCTAATCAATTACATTAATTCCTAAAATTTGATTAAAACTTGTTTTGTGGTCCTTTTTGTAGAGGTTTCAGATGAGCGGGTCGAAATGAGCATTTCAATTGACCCGTTGGAATTTTAACTGAGTATAAAGTACAGAAATTGAGGTTTTACAATATAATTGTGTTCAAAAGCTCCTAATCAATTATTTTAACTCCTAATTTTTGATTAAAACTTGTTTTGCAGTCCTTTTTGTAGAGGTTTCGGACGAGCGGGTCGAAATGGGCCTTTCAATAGACTCGTTGGAATTTTAAATGAGTAAAAAGTACAGAAATTGAGGTTTTGCGATATAATTGTGTTGAAAAGCTCCTAATCAATTTTTTGAACTCCTAATATTTGAATAAAACCTTTTTGCGGACGTTTTTGCAGAGGTTTCGGACGAGCAGGTCTAAATGGGCCTTTCAATGGACCCGTTGGAATTTTAACTGAGTAAAAAGTACAAAAATTGAGGTTTGGCAATATAATTGTGTTGAAAAGCTCCTAATCAAATATCTGAACTCCTTATATTTGATTAAAACTTGTTTTGCAGTCCTTTTTTTAGAGCTTTCGGATGAGCGGGTCAAAATGGGCCTTTCAATGGACCTGTTGGAATTTTAACTGAGTAAAAAGTACTGAATTTGAGGTTTTGCAATATAATTGTGTTGAAAAGCTTCTAATCAATTATTTGAGCTCATAATATTTGAATAAAACATTTTTGCGGTCCTTTTTGTAGAGGTTTCGGACGAGTAGGTCTAAATGGGCCTTTCAATGGACCCGTTGGAATTTTAACTGAGTAAAAAGTACAGAACTTGATGTTTTGCAATGTAATTGTTTTGAAAAGCTTCTAATCAATTACATGAACTCCTAAAATTTGATTAAACTTTGTTTTGCGGTCATTTTTGTAGAGGTTTTGGACGAGCAGGTCTAAATGGGCCTTTCAATGGACCCGTTGGAATTTTAACTGAGTAAAAAGTAAAGAAATTGAGTTTTTGCAATATAATTGTGTTGAAAAGCTCCAAATCAATTACATGAACTCCTAAAATTTGATTAGAACTTGTTTTGCAGTCCTTTTTGTAGAGGTTTCGGACGAGCAGGTCGAAATGGGCCTTTCAATGGACCCGTTGGAATTTTAACTGAGTAAAAAGTACAGAAATTGAGGTTTTGCAATATAATTGTGTTGAAAAGCACCTAATCAATTACATGAACTCCTAAAATTTGATTAAAACTTTTTTGCGGTCCTTTTTTAGAGGTTTCGGACGAGCGGGTCGAAATGGGCCTTTCAATGGACCCATTGGAATTTTAACTGAGTAAAAGTACATAAATTGAGGTTTTGCAATATAATTGTGTTCAAAAGCTTCTAATCAATTATTTGAACTCCTAATATTTGAATAAAACATTTTTACGGTCCTTTTTGTAGAGGTTTCGGACGAGCAGGTCTAAATGGGCCTTTCGATGGACCCGTTGGAATTTTAACTGAGTAAAAAGTACAGAAATTGAGGTTTTGCAATATAATTGTGTTGAAAAGCTCCTAATCAATTACATGAACTCCTAAAATTTGATTAAAACTTGTTTTGCGGTCATTTTTTTGAGGTATCGGACGAGCGGGTCGAAATGGGCCTTTTAGTGGACCCGTTGGAATTTTAACTGAGTAAAAAGTACAGAAATTGAGGTTATTCAATATAATTGTGTTCAAAAGCTCCTAATCAATTATTTGAACTCCTAATATTTGAATAAAACATTTTTGCGGTCCTTTTTGTAGAGGTTTTGGACGAGCAGGTCTAAATGGGCCTTTCAATGGACCCGTTGGAATTTTAACTGAGTAAAAAGTACAGAAATTGAGGTTTTGCAATATAATTGTGTTGAAAAGCTCCTAATCAATTATTTGAACTCCTAATATTTGAATAAAACATTTTTGCGGTCCTTTTTGTAGAGGTTTCGACGAGCGGGTCGAAATGGGCCTTTCAATGGACCCGTTGGAATTTTAACTTAGTAAAAGGTACAGAAATTGAGGTTTTGCAATATAATTGTGTTGAAAAGCTCCTAATCAATTATTTGAACTCCTAATATTTGAATAAAACATTTTTGCGGTCCTTTTTGTAGAGGTTTCGGACGAGCAGGTCTAAATGGGTCTTTCAATGGACCCGTTGGAATTTTAACTGAGTAAAAAGTACAGAAATTGAGGTTTTGCAATGTAATTGTGTTGAAAAGCTTCTAATCAATTACATGAACTCCTAAAATTTGATTAAAACTTGTTTTGCGGTCCCTTTTGTAGAGGTTTCGGACGAGCGGGTCGAAATGGGCCTTTCAATGGACCCGTTGGAATTTTAACTAAGTAAAAAGTACAGAAATTGCGGTTTTGTAATATAATTGTGTTGAAAAGCTCCTAATAAATTATTTGAACTCCTAATATTTGATTAAAACTTGTTTTGCGGTCCTTTTTATAGAGGTTTCGGACGAGCAGGTCTAAATGGGCCTTTCAATGGACCCGTTGGAATTTCAACTGAGTAAAAAGTACAGAAATTGCGGTTTTGCAATATAATTGAGTTGAAAAGCTCCTAATCAATTACATGAATTCCTAAAATTTGATTAAAAGTTGTTTTGCAGTCCTTTTGTAGAGGTTTCGGACGAGCGGGTCGAAATGGGCCTTTCAATGGACCCGTTGGAATTTTAAATGAGTAAAAAGTACAAAAATTGAGGTTTTGCAATATAATTGTGTTCAAAATCTCCTAATCAATTATTTGAACTCCTAATATTTGAATAAAACCTTTTTGCGGTCGTTTTTGTAGAAGTTTCGGACGAGCAGGTCTAAATGGGCCTTTCAATGGACCCGTTGGAATTTTATCTGAGTAAAAAGTATAAAATTGATATTTTTCAATTTAATTGTGTTTAAAAGCTCCTAATCAATTATTTGAACTCCTAATATTTGAATAAAACATTTTTGCAGTCCTTTTTGTTAAGGTTTCGGAAGAGCAGGTCTAAATGGGTCTTTCAATGGACCCGTTGGAATTTTAACTGAGTAAAAAGTACAGAAATTGAGGTTTTGCAATGTAATTGTGTTGAAAAGCTTCTAATCAATTACATGAACTCCTAAAATTTGATTAAAACTTGTTTTGCGATCCCTTTTGTAGAGGTTTCGGACGAGCGGGTCGAAATGGGCCTTTCAATGGACCCGTTGGAATTTTAACTAAGTAAAGAGTACAGAAATTGCGGTTTTGTAATATAATTGTGTTGAAAAGCTCCTAATAAATTATTTGAACTCCTAATATTTGATTAAAACTTGTTTTGCGGTCCTTTTTGTAGAGGTTTCGGACGAGCAGGTCTAAATGGGCCTTTCAATGGACCCGTTGGAATTTCAACTGAGTAAAAAGTACAGAAATTGCGGTTTTGCAATATAATTGTGTTGAAAAGCTCCTAATCAATTACATGAATTCCTAAAATTTGATTAAAAGTTGTTTTGCAGTCCTTTTTGTAGAGGTTTCGGACGAGCGGGTCGAAATGGGCCTTTCAATGGACCCGTTGGAATTTTAAATGTGTAAAAAGTACAGAAATTGAGGTTTTGCAATATAATTGTGTTGAAAAGCTCCTAATAAATTATTTGAACTCCTAATATTTGAATAAAACATTTTTGCGGTCCTTTTTGTAGAGGTTTCGGACGAGCAGGTCTAAATGGGCCTTTCAATGGACCCGTTGCAATTTTAACTGAGTAAAAAGTACAGAAATTGCGGTTTTGCAGTATAATTGTGTTGAAATGCTCCTAATCAATTATTTGAACTCCTAATATTTGAATAAAACATTTTTGCGGTCCTTTTTGTAGAGGTTTCGGACGAGCAGGTCTAAATGGGCCTTTCAATGGACCCGTTGGAATTTTAACAGAGTAAAAAGTACAGAAATTGAGGTTTTGCAATGTAATTGTGTTGAAAAGCTTCTAATCAATTACATTAATTCCTAAAATTTGATTAAAACTTGTTTTGTGGTCCTTTTTGTAGAGGTTTCAGATGAGCGGGTCGAAATGAGCATTTCAATTGACCCGTTGGAATTTTAACTGAGTATAAAGTACAGAAATTGAGGTTTTACAATATAATTGTGTTCAAAAGCTCCTAATCAATTATTTTAACTCCTAATTTTTGATTAAAACTTGTTTTGCAGTCCTTTTTGTAGAGGTTTCGGACGAGCGGGTCGAAATGGGCCTTTCAATAGACTCGTTGGAATTTTAAATGAGTAAAAAGTACAGAAATTGAGGTTTTGCGATATAATTGTGTTGAAAAGCTCCTAATCAATTTTTTGAACTCCTAATATTTGAATAAAACCTTTTTGCGGACGTTTTTGCAGAGGTTTCGGACGAGCAGGTCTAAATGGGCCTTTCAATGGACCCGTTGGAATTTTAACTGAGTAAAAAGTACAAAAATTGAGGTTTGGCAATATAATTGTGTTGAAAAGCTCCTAATCAAATATCTGAACTCCTAATATTTGATTAAAACTTGTTTTGCAGTCCTTTTTTTAGAGCTTTCGGATGAGCGGGTCAAAATGGGCCTTTCAATGGACCTGTTGGAATTTTAACTGAGTAAAAAGTACTGAATTTGAGGTTTTGCAATATAATTGTGTTGAAAAGCTTCTAATCAATTATTTGAGCTCATAATATTTGAATAAAACATTTTTGCGGTCCTTTTTGTAGAGGTTTCGGACGAGTAGGTCTAAATGGGCCTTTCAATGGACCCGTTGGAATTTTAACTGAGTAAAAAGTACAGAACTTGATGTTTTGCAATGTAATTGTTTTGAAAAGCTTCTAATCAATTACATGAACTCCTAAAATTTGATTAAACTTTGTTTTGCGGTCATTTTTGTAGAGGTTTTGGACGAGCAGGTCTAAATGGGCCTTTCAATGGACCCGTTGGAATTTTAACTGAGTAAAAAGTAAAGAAATTGAGTTTTTGCAATATAATTGTGTTGAAAAGCTCCAAATCAATTACATGAACTCCTAAAATTTGATTAGAACTTGTTTTGCAGTCCTTTTTGTAGAGGTTTCGGACGAGCAGGTCGAAATGGGCCTTTCAATGGACCCGTTGGAATTTTAACTGAGTAAAAAGTACAGAAATTGAGGTTTTGCAATATAATTGTGTTGAAAAGCACCTAATCAATTACATGAACTCCTAAAATTTGATTAAAACTTTTTTGCGGTCCTTTTTTAGAGGTTTCGGACGAGCGGGTCGAAATGGGCCTTTCAATGGACCCATTGGAATTTTAACTGAGTAAAAGTACATAAATTGAGGTTTTGCAATATAATTGTGTTCAAAAGCTTCTAATCAATTATTTGAACTCCTAATATTTGAATAAAACATTTTTACGGTCCTTTTTGTAGAGGTTTCGGACGAGCAGGTCTAAATGGGCCTTTCGATGGACCCGTTGGAATTTTAACTGAGTAAAAAGTACAGAAATTGAGGTTTTGCAATATAATTGTGTTGAAAAGCTCCTAATCAATTACATGAACTCCTAAAATTTGATTAAAACTTGTTTTGCGGTCATTTTTTTGAGGTATCGGACGAGCGGGTCGAAATGGGCCTTTTAGTGGACCCGTTGGAATTTTAACTGAGTAAAAAGTACAGAAATTGAGGTTATTCAATATAATTGTGTTCAAAAGCTCCTAATCAATTATTTGAACTCCTAATATTTGAATAAAACATTTTTGCGGTCCTTTTTGTAGAGGTTTTGGACGAGCAGGTCTAAATGGGCCTTTCAATGGACCCGTTGGAATTTTAACTGAGTAAAAAGTACAGAAATTGAGGTTTTGCAATATAATTGTGTTGAAAAGCTCCTAATCAATTATTTGAACTCCTAATATTTGAATAAAACATTTTTGCGGTCCTTTTTGTAGAGGTTTCGACGAGCGGGTCGAAATGGGCCTTTCAATGGACCCGTTGGAATTTTAACTTAGTAAAAGGTACAGAAATTGAGGTTTTGCAATATAATTGTGTTGAAAAGCTCCTAATCAATTATTTGAACTCCTAATATTTGAATAAAACATTTTTGCGGTCCTTTTTGTAGAGGTTTCGGACGAGCAGGTCTAAATGGGTCTTTCAATGGACCCGTTGGAATTTTAACTGAGTAAAAAGTACAGAAATTGAGGTTTTGCAATGTAATTGTGTTGAAAAGCTTCTAATCAATTACATGAACTCCTAAAATTTGATTAAAACTTGTTTTGCGGTCCCTTTTGTAGAGGTTTCGGACGAGCGGGTCGAAATGGGCCTTTCAATGGACCCGTTGGAATTTTAACTAAGTAAAAAGTACAGAAATTGCGGTTTTGTAATATAATTGTGTTGAAAAGCTCCTAATAAATTATTTGAACTCCTAATATTTGATTAAAACTTGTTTTGCGGTCCTTTTTATAGAGGTTTCGGACGAGCAGGTCTAAATGGGCCTTTCAATGGACCCGTTGGAATTTCAACTGAGTAAAAAGTACAGAAATTGCGGTTTTGCAATATAATTGAGTTGAAAAGCTCCTAATCAATTACATGAATTCCTAAAATTTGATTAAAAGTTGTTTTGCAGTCCTTTTGTAGAGGTTTCGGACGAGCGGGTCGAAATGGGCCTTTCAATGGACCCGTTGGAATTTTAAATGAGTAAAAAGTACAAAAATTGAGGTTTTGCAATATAATTGTGTTCAAAATCTCCTAATCAATTATTTGAACTCCTAATATTTGAATAAAACCTTTTTGCGGTCGTTTTTGTAGAAGTTTCGGACGAGCAGGTCTAAATGGGCCTTTCAATGGACCCGTTGGAATTTTATCTGAGTAAAAAGTATAAAATTGATATTTTTCAATTTAATTGTGTTTAAAAGCTCCTAATCAATTATTTGAACTCCTAATATTTGAATAAAACATTTTTGCAGTCCTTTTTGTTAAGGTTTCGGAAGAGCAGGTCTAAATGGGTCTTTCAATGGACCCGTTGGAATTTTAACTGAGTAAAAAGTACAGAAATTGAGGTTTTGCAATGTAATTGTGTTGAAAAGCTTCTAATCAATTACATGAACTCCTAAAATTTGATTAAAACTTGTTTTGCGATCCCTTTTGTAGAGGTTTCGGACGAGCGGGTCGAAATGGGCCTTTCAATGGACCCGTTGGAATTTTAACTAAGTAAAGAGTACAGAAATTGCGGTTTTGTAATATAATTGTGTTGAAAAGCTCCTAATAAATTATTTGAACTCCTAATATTTGATTAAAACTTGTTTTGCGGTCCTTTTTGTAGAGGTTTCGGACGAGCAGGTCTAAATGGGCCTTTCAATGGACCCGTTGGAATTTCAACTGAGTAAAAAGTACAGAAATTGCGGTTTTGCAATATAATTGTGTTGAAAAGCTCCTAATCAATTACATGAATTCCTAAAATTTGATTAAAAGTTGTTTTGCAGTCCTTTTTGTAGAGGTTTCGGACGAGCGGGTCGAAATGGGCCTTTCAATGGACCCGTTGGAATTTTAAATGTGTAAAAAGTACAGAAATTGAGGTTTTGCAATATAATTGTGTTGAAAAGCTCCTAATAAATTATTTGAACTCCTAATATTTGAATAAAACATTTTTGCGGTCCTTTTTGTAGAGGTTTCGGACGAGCAGGTCTAAATGGGCCTTTCAATGGACCCGTTGCAATTTTAACTGAGTAAAAAGTACAGAAATTGCGGTTTTGCAGTATAATTGTGTTGAAATGCTCCTAATCAATTATTTGAACTCCTAATATTTGAATAAAACATTTTTGCGGTCCTTTTTGTAGAGGTTTCGGACGAGCAGGTCTAAATGGGCCTTTCAATGGACCCGTTGGAATTTTAACAGAGTAAAAAGTACAGAAATTGAGGTTTTGCAATGTAATTGTGTTGAAAAGCTTCTAATCAATTACATTAATTCCTAAAATTTGATTAAAACTTGTTTTGTGGTCCTTTTTGTAGAGGTTTCAGATGAGCGGGTCGAAATGAGCATTTCAATTGACCCGTTGGAATTTTAACTGAGTATAAAGTACAGAAATTGAGGTTTTACAATATAATTGTGTTCAAAAGCTCCTAATCAATTATTTTAACTCCTAATTTTTGATTAAAACTTGTTTTGCAGTCCTTTTTGTAGAGGTTTCGGACGAGCGGGTCGAAATGGGCCTTTCAATAGACTCGTTGGAATTTTAAATGAGTAAAAAGTACAGAAATTGAGGTTTTGCGATATAATTGTGTTGAAAAGCTCCTAATCAATTTTTTGAACTCCTAATATTTGAATAAAACCTTTTTGCGGACGTTTTTGCAGAGGTTTCGGACGAGCAGGTCTAAATGGGCCTTTCAATGGACCCGTTGGAATTTTAACTGAGTAAAAAGTACAGAAATTGAGGTTTGGCAATATAATTGTGTTGAAAAGCTCCTAATCAAATATCTGAACTCCTAATATTTGATTAAAACTTGTTTTGCAGTCCTTTTTTTAGAGCTTTCGGATGAGCGGGTCAAAATGGGCCTTTCAATGGACCTGTTGGAATTTTAACTGAGTAAAAAGTACTGAATTTGAGGTTTTGCAATATAATTGTGTTGAAAAGCTTCTAATCAATTATTTGAGCTCATAATATTTGAATAAAACATTTTTGCGGTCCTTTTTGTAGAGGTTTCGGACGAGTAGGTCTAAATGGGCCTTTCAATGGACCCGTTGGAATTTTAACTGAGTAAAAAGTACAGAACTTGATGTTTTGCAATGTAATTGTTTTGAAAAGCTTCTAATCAATTACATGAACTCCTAAAATTTGATTAAACTTTGTTTTGCGGTCATTTTTGTAGAGGTTTTGGACGAGCAGGTCTAAATGGGCCTTTCAATGGACCCGTTGGAATTTTAACTGAGTAAAAAGTAAAGAAATTGAGTTTTTGCAATATAATTGTGTTGAAAAGCTCCAAATCAATTACATGAACTCCTAAAATTTGATTAGAACTTGTTTTGCAGTCCTTTTTGTAGAGGTTTCGGACGAGCAGGTCGAAATGGGCCTTTCAATGGACCCGTTGGAATTTTAACTGAGTAAAAAGTACAGAAATTGAGGTTTTGCAATATAATTGTGTTGAAAAGCACCTAATCAATTACATGAACTCCTAAAATTTGATTAAAACTTTTTTGCGGTCCTTTTTTAGAGGTTTCGGACGAGCGGGTCGAAATGGGCCTTTCAATGGACCCATTGGAATTTTAACTGAGTAAAAGTACATAAATTGAGGTTTTGCAATATAATTTTGTTCAAAAGCTTCTAATCAATTATTTGAACTCCTAATATTTGAATAAAACATTTTTACGGTCCTTTTTGTAGAGGTTTCGGACGAGCAGGTCTAAATGGGCCTTTCGATGGACCCGTTGGAATTTTAACTGAGTAAAAAGTACAGAAATTGAGGTTTTGCAATATAATTGTGTTGAAAAGCTCCTAATCAATTACATGAACTCCTAAAATTTGATTAAAACTTGTTTTGCGGTCATTTTTTTGAGGTATCGGACGAGCGGGTTGAAATGGGCCTTTTAGTGGACCCGTTGGAATTTTAACTGAGTAAAAAGTACAGAAATTGAGGTTATTCAATATAATTGTGTTCAAAAGCTCCTAATCAATTATTTGAACTCCTAATATTTGAATAAAACATTTTTGCGGTCCTTTTTGTAGAGGTTTTGGACGAGCAGGTCTAAATGGGCCTTTCAATGGACCCGTTGGAATTTTAACTGAGTAAAAAGTAAAGAAATTGAGGTTTTGCAATATAATTGTGTTGAAAAGCTCCAAATCAATTACATGAACTCCTAAAATTTGATTAGAACTTGTTTTGCAGTCCTTTTTGTAGAGGTTTCGGACGAGCAGGTCGAAATGGGCCTTTCAATGGACCCGTTGGAATTTTAACTGAGTAAAAAGTACATAAATTGCGGTTTTGCAATATAATTGTGTTGAAAAGCTCCTAATCAATTGCATGAACTCCTAAAATTTGATTAAAACTTGTTTTGCAGTCCTTTTTGTAGAGGTTTCGGACGAGCGGGTCGAAATGGACCTTTCAATGGACCCATTGGAATTTTAACTGAGTAAAAGTACATAAATTGAGGTTTTGCAATATAATTGTGTTCAAAAGCTTCTAATCAATTATTTGAACTCCTAATATTTGAATAAAACATTTTTGCGGTCCTTTTTGTAGAGTTTTCGGACGAGTAGGTCTAAATGGGCCTTTCGAAGGACCTGTTGGAATTTTAACTAAGTAAAAAGTACAGAAATTGAGGTTTTGCAATATAATTGTGTTGAAAAGCACCTAATCAATTACATGAACTCCTAAAATTTGATTAAAACCTGTTTTGCGGTCCTTTTTTAGAGGTTTCAGACGAGCGGGTCGAAATGGGCCTTTCAATGGACCCGTTGGAATTTTAACTGAGTAAAAAGTACAGAAATTGAGGTTTTGCAATATAATTGTGTTCAAAAGCTCCTAATCAATTATTTGAACTCCAAATATTTGAATAAAACATTTTTGCGATCCTTTTTGTAGAGGTTTTGGACGAGCAGGTCTAAATGGGCCTTTCAATGGACCCGTTGGAATTTTAACTGAGTAAAAAGTACAGTAATTGCGGTTTTGCAATATAATTGTGTTGAAAAGCTCCTAATCAATTATTTGAACTCCTAATATTTGACTAAAACTTGTTTTGCGGTCCTTTTTGTAGAGGTTTCAGACGAGCAGGTCGAAATGGGCCTTTCAATGGACCCATTGGAATTTTAATTGAGTAAAAAGTACAGAAATTGAGGTTTTGCAATATAATTGTGTTGAGAAGCTCCTAATCAATTACATGAACTCCTAATATTTGAATAAAACATTTTTGCGTTCCTTTTTGTAGAGGTTTCGGACGAGCAGGTCTAAATGGGCCTTTCAATGGACCTATTGGAATTTTCACTGAGTAAAAAGTACAGAAATTGAGGTTCTGCAATATAATTGTGTTTAAAAGCTCCTAATCAATTATATGAACTCATAATATTTGAATAAAACATTTTTGCGGTCATGTTTGTTGAGGTTTCGGACGAGCGGGTCGAAATGGGCCTTTCAATCAACCCGTTGGAATTTTAACTGAGTAAAAAGTACAGAAATTGCGGTTTCGCAATATAATTGTGTTGAAAAGCTCCTAATCAATTATATGAACTCCTAATATTTGATTAAAACTTGTTTTGCGGTCCTTTTTGTAGAGGTTTCGGACGAGCAGGTCTAAATGGGCCTTTCAATGGACCCGTTGGAATTGTAACTGAGTAAAAAGTACAGAAATTGAGGTTTTGCAATATAATTGTGTTGAAAAGCTCCTAATCAATTATTTGAACTCCTAATATTTGAATAAAACATTTTTGCGGTCCTTTTTGTAGAGGTTTCGGACGAGCAGGTCTAAATGGGCCTTTCAATGGACCCGTTGGAATTTTAACTAAGTAAAAAGTACAGAAATTGCGGTTTTGTTATATAATTGTGTTGAAAAGCTCCTAATAAATTATTTGAACTCCTAATATTTGATTAAAACTTGTTTTGCGGTCCTTTTTGTAGAGGTTTCGGACGAGCAGGTCTAAATGGGCCTTTCAATGGACCCGTTGGAATTTCAACTGAGTAAAAAGTACAGAAATTGCGGTTTTGCAATATAATTGTGTTGAAAAGCTCCTAATCAATTACATGAATTCCTAAAATTTGATTAAAAGTTGTTTTGCAGTCCTTTTTGTAGAGGTTTCGGACGAGCGGGTCGAAATGGGCCTTTCAATGGACCCGTTGGAATTTTAAATGAGTAAAAAGTACAGAAATTGAGGTTTTGCAATATAATTGTGTTGAAAAGCTCCTAATAAATTATTTGAACTCCTAATATTTGAATAAAACATTTTTGCAGTCCTTTTTGTAGAGGTTTCGGACGAGCAGGTCTAAATGGGCCTTTCAATGGACCCGTTGCAATTTTAACTGAGTAAAAAGTACAGAAATTGCGGTTTTGCAATATAATTGTGTTGAAATGCTCCTAATCAATTATTTGAACTCCTAATATTTGAATAAAACATTTTTGCGGTCCTTTTTGTAGAGGTTTCGGACGAGCAGGTTTAAATGGGCCTTTCAATGGACCCGTTGGAATTTTAACAGAGTAAAAAGTACAGAAATTGAGGTTTTGCAATGTAATTGTGTTGAAAAGCTTCTAATCAATTACATGAACTCCTAAAATTTGATTAAAACTTGTTTTGTGGTCCTTTTTGTAGAGGTTTCAGATGAGCGGGTCGAAATGAGCATTTCAATTGACCCGTTGGAATTTTCACTGAGTAAAAAGTACAGAAATTGAGGTTTTACAATATAATTGTGTTCAAAAGCTCCTAATCAATTATTTTAACCCCTAATTTTTGATTAAAACTTGTTTTGCAGTCCTTTTGTAGAGGTTTCGGACGAGCGGGTCGAAATGGGCCTTTCAATAGACTCGTTGGAATTTTAAATGAGTAAAAAGTACAGAAATTGAGGTTTTGCGATATAATTGTGTTGAAAAGCTCCTAATCAATTTTTTGAACTCCTAATATTTGAATAAAACCTTTTTGCGGACGTTTTTGCAGAGGTTTCGGACGAGCAGGTCTAAATGGGCCTTTCAATGGACCCGTTGGAATTTTAACTGAGTAAAAAGTACAGAAATTGAGGTTTTGCAATATAATTGTGTTGAAAAGCTCCTAATCAAATATTTGAACTCCTAATATTTGATTAAAACTTGTTTTGCAGTCCTTTTTTTAGAGCTTTCGGATGAGCGGGTCAAAATGGGCCTTTCAATGGACCTGTTGGAATTTTAACTGAGTAAAAAGTACTGAATTTGAGGTTTTGCAATATAATTGTGTTGAAAAGCTTCTAATCAATTATTTGAGCTCATAATATTTGAATAAAACATTTTTGCGGTCCTTTTTGTAGAGGTTTCAGACGAGCAGGTCTAAATGGGCCTTTCAATGGACCCGTTGGAATTTTAACTGAGTAAAAAGTACAGAAATTGATGTTTTGCAATGTAATTGTGTTGAAAAGCTTCTAATCAATTACATGAACTCCTAAAATTTGATTAAACTTTGTTTTGCGGTCCTTTTTGTAGAGGTTTCGGACGAGCGGGTCGAAATGTGCCTTTCAATGGACCCGTTGGAATTTTAACTGAGTAAAAAGTACAGAAATTGAGGTTTTGCAATATAATTGTGTTGAAAAGCTCCTAATCAATTATTTGAACTCCTAATATTTGAATAAAACATTTTTGCGGTCCTTTTTGTAGAGGTTTCGGACGAGCAGGTCTAATTTGGCCTTTCAATGGACCCGTTGGAATTTTAACTGAGTAAAAAGAACAGAAATTGAGGTTTTGCAATATAATTGTGTTTAAAAGCTCCTAATCAATTATTTGAACTCCTAATATTTGATTAAAACTTGTTTTGCAGTCCTTTTTGTAGAGGTTTCAGACGAGCGGGTCGAAATGGGTCTTTCAATGGACCCGTTGGAATTTTAACTGAGTAAAAAGAACAGAAATTGAGGTTTTGCAATATAATTGTGTTCAAAAGCTCCTAATCAATTATTTGAACTCCTAATATTTGATTAAAACTTGTTTTGCAGTCCTTTTTGTAGAGGTTTCGGACGAGCGGGTCGAAATGGGCCTTTCAATGGACCCGTTGGAATTTTTAATGAGTAAAAAGTACAGAAATTGAGGTTTTGCAATATAATTGTGTTGAAAAGAACCTAATCATTTATTTGAACTCCTAATATTTGAATAAAACCTTTTTGCGGTCGTTTTTGTAGAGCTTTCAGACGAGCAGGTCTAAATGGGATTTCAATGGACCGGTTGGAATTTTATTTGAGTATAAAGAATAAAACTGAGGTTTTTCAATATAATTGTGTTTAAAAGCTCCTAATCAATTATTTGAACTCCTAATATTTGAATAAAACATTTTTGCGGTCCTTTTTGTAGAGGTTTCGGACGAGCAGGTCTAAATAGGCCTTTCAATGGACCCGTTGGAATTTTAACTAAGTAAAAAGTACAAAAATTGAGGTTTTGCAATATAATTGTGTTGAAAAGCTCCTAAGCAACTACATGAACTCCTAAAATTTGATTAAAACTTGTTTTGCAGTCCTTTTTGTAGAGGTTTCGGACGAGCGGGTCGAAATATGCCTTTCAATGGACCTGTTTGAATTTTAACTGAGAAAAAAGTACAAATATTGCGGTTTTGCAATATAATTCTGTTGAAAAACTCCTAATCAATTATTTGAACTCCTAATATTTGATTAAAACTTGTTTTGCAGTCCTTTTTGTAGAGGTTTCAGACGAGCGGGTCGAAATGGGCCTTTCAATGGACCCGTTGGAATTTTAACTAAGTAAAAAGTACAGAAATTGAGGTTTTGCAATATAATTGTGTTGAAAAGCTCCTAATCAATTATTTGAACTCCTAATATTTGAATAAAACATATTTGCGGTCCTTTTTGTAGAGGTTTCGGACTAGCAGGTCTAAATGGGCCTTTCAATGGACCCGTTGGAATTTTAACTGAGTAAAAAGTACAGAAATTGAGGTTTTTCAATATAATTGTGTTGAAAAGCTCCTAATCAATTATTTGAACTCCTAATATTTGAATAAAACATTTTTGCGGTCCTTTTTGTAGAGGTTTCGGACGAGCAGGTCTAAATTGGCCTTTCAATGGACCCGTTGGAATTTTAACTGAGTAAAAAGTACAGAAATTGAGGTTTTGCAATATAATTGTGTTTAAAAGCTCCTAATCAATTACATGAACTCCTAAAATTTGATTAAAACTTGTTTTGCAGTCCTTTTTGTAAAGGTTTCGGACGAGCGGGTCGAAATGGGCCTTTCAATGGACCCGTTGGAATTTTAACTGAGTAAAAAGTACAGAAATTGAGGTTTTGCAATATAATTGTGTTGAAAAGCTCCTAAGCAACTACATGAACTCCTAAAATTTGATTAAAACTTGTTTTGCAGTCCTTTTTGTAGAGGTTTCGGACGAGCGGGTCGAAATAGGCCTTTCAATGGACCCGTTTGAATTTTAACTGGGAAAAAAGTACAGATATTGAGGTTTTGCAATATAATTCTGTTGAAAAGCTCCTAATCAATTATTTGAACTCCTAATATTTGAATAAAACATATTTGCGGTCCTTTTTGTAGAGGTTTCGGACTAGCAGGTCTAAATGGGCCTTTCAATGGACCCGTTGGAATTTTAACTGAGTAAAAAGTACAGAAATTGAGGTTTTGCAATATAATTGTTTTTAAAAGCTCCTAATCAATTACATGAACTCCTAAAATTTGATTAAAACTTGTTTTGCAGTCCTTTTTGTAGAGGTTTCGGACGAGCGGGTCGAAATGGGCCTTTCAATGGACCCGTTGGAATTTTAACTGAGTAAAAAGTACATAAATTGAGGTTTTGCAATATAATTGTGTTGAAAAGCTCCTAATCAATTATTTGAACTCCTAATATTTGAATAAAACATTTTTGCGGTCCTTTTTGTAGAGGTTTCGGACGAGCAGGTCTAATTTGGCCTTTCAATGGACCCGTTGGAATTTTAACTGAGTAAAAAGTACAGAAATTGAGGTTTTGCAATATAATTGTGTTTAAAAGCTCCTAATCAATTAATTGAATCGTAATATTTGATTAAAACTTGTTTTGTAGTCCTTTTTTTAGAGGTTTTGGACGAGCGGGTCGAAATGGGTCTTTCAATGGACCCGTTGGAATTTTAACTGAGTAAAAAGAACTGAAATTGAGGTTTTGCAATATAATTGTGTTCAAAAGCTCCTAATCAATTATTTGAACTCCTAATTTTGATTAAAACTTGTTTTGCAGTCCTTTTTGTAGAGGTTTCGGACGAGCGGGTCGAAATGGGCCTTTCAATGGACCCGTTGGAATTTTTAATGAGTAAAAAGTTCAGAAATTGAGGTTTTGCAATATAATTGTGTTGAAAATCTCCTCATCAATTATTTGAACTCCTAATATTTGAATAAAACCTTTTTGCGGTCGTTTTTGTAGAGGTTTCGGACGAGCAGGTCTAAATGGGATTTCAATGGACCGGTTGGAATTTTATCTGAGTATAAAGAATAAAATTGAGGTTTTTCAATATAATTGTGTTTAAAAGCTCCTAATCAATTATTTGAACTCCTAATATTTGAATAAAACTGTAACCCCCGTAGCCCGGTCTGGACGGTTGACCCGAACTACGAAGATTACACGGGGAAAACCAAAGTCAACCCGAAAGTCAACCTTGATTAACGACCCTTTTTTTTTCTTTTTAATCTTGTCTAGATGCACATTAACCTTAGATGTGATCACACAAACACCATGCTCAAATATCACAAACATCAGAGATCAAACAGGGACCCAATTGAACAAATTACAACTTTAGGGACCAAATTGTAATTTCTGAAAACTTTAAGGACTTTACCAGATTTTAAGTTACCAACTTAAAATTAATCATGTTTCATGCTTCTCTGCCAAAATTCAGCTCAAACGGACATCCCGAACTCATACAATTGCACAAACAAGATTCAGGACCAAAATGCAAACATTTTGAAACATTTAACCGCCCATGTCAGCCCCCAACGGTCACCCGTTCCGAAACAGGCCAAGCCCATTCCGAAACACGGGGCCGTTCCGCAATGCGTTCCGCAATGGGGTCTGGCAGAATGCATTCCGTTTCGGAACGGTGGCACCCGTTTCGGACGCCTGGGTTCATGCAGGGCACCCGTTCCGAAACGGTGTTACCTGTTCCGAAACACCTAGCCCAGAATGTTGCATTTTGCTCACTCAAACACACAATTGATCATTCAAACATGCTCCAAAAGCCACCAAACTTTACCAACATGCAATTCAACATAAAAGAGACATACTTGCATCAACAATTCAACAGAAACACAACATATAAGAAAAGCCCCAAATCTATAGGCATGCTTCCTACACAAGCAACCATTTAGGCACAAACCATCCAATACAAACTCATATAAGCCAATTCATGATCCAACAACATTAGTAACAACATTTAAAACATTCTTGATCAAACATATACGATCACATACACATAAACCCGAGAGATTCTACCCCATTGCTCTTATTAACTATAGCTATTCACCGAGACATACATCTCCATTGGAGTCCACCTTGAATCCCTTGCTCCTTGCTGTCCAAACTTCAAGAATCTGCATTGATGGACAAAAAGGAGCGTAAGCACATAATGCTTAGTGAGGAATGCTCAAAAACAAAACACCATCAATGCAGCGGGTCATTAAAACACTTTAAAACAAACCCGATTTGATTACCAAAGCCATGTTTGAAAACCCTTTTCAACATCAAGCTTAAATCATGCATAAACACCATATGCCAAGCTTAAACAAAACCATGGAAAACACTCCATTTTCACAACATACCTTTCTTAAACTTGAAAGCCACATCAAGCAAGAAACCTTTTAAAACCATAATTCAAATATCCTATCACATGCATTTAACCAAGGCAACATAAAACCATAACATCATCTTCACATGCCTTTAAAACAAGTCTTACAAGACTCCAATGCAATATAGATATTTCATGCTCACATGCATCATTTACCATATGATTACCAACACTTGATCAACTTAACAAGTAAACATGCATCCACTAGCATCATACACTTTTCATGCAACAATGCATCTTTACAAGCATCTCATGCTTCACATGCAAACATGCATCAAATCAAGCATCTCATGCTTCACATGCAACCATGCATCATTTCAAGCATCTCATGCTTCACATGCAACCATGCATCAATTCAAGCATCTCATGCTTCCTTATGATCAAGAACATTACATTGGCTTCCAAGTGATCAACCACATTCACTTTTCAACTCAACAACCCGATCGGATACGCGGATTCCGAGCGTTGTCCCTACGCTCCCTACACCCTACCCAATCCAAGGTCTCCCAAATGGGCAACAACCTCCATTTGACATCAACGTCCTAAGGTTCCCATGTATGGACTTTTAAACACCATACAACCTTAGCTTTTCCCCAAGGTTCCCATGTATGGACTTTTAACCACCATACAACCTTGACATGCACAAGATTTCCCCGTATGGACTTTTAACCACCATACAACCTTTGCATAACCGATTGGTAGTTGTAGAACATCATCTAACGAGATCCGGGACATCACACACAAGATCCACACATGGACTTAACCACTGCCATTGTGATCTCAACAAGCACAAGGTTCTCACATATGGACTTTTAACCACCATATAACCTTTGCTCAACCAAGGTCCTCGAATGGGCAACACCTCCATTATGACCTCAAATAACCAAGGTCCTCTTGTGGGCAACAACCTCCACTATGACCTCATCTCGTTAGGAAACTTGAAGGGAGCTTATCCGGTCCACTCTTGACCACTCCACCTCCAAGGCGACTTAATTCACGGTGCACCTGATGTGAGCACGTTTATGCCACCCAACGTTGCAACTTCAAACTTTCAGGGAAGTTTGCTTTTTCATTTGTTACATACTGATGTGTAACATTTCTTATACTTATATTATTTATATTAGTGTGTTTTCTATGTATATATCATGTTAAGTGTGTTTTAGATAAGTTTGTCAGCTTATAATATTGTATGTTAAGCTATGTTAGCTTGTTGTGTGTTAACACAATAAGGGTGCATTGTTTTGTAGCTTGCTTGAATGTTTTCAATAAGTTTACAATGCTCTGAGTGTGTTTCTTTTGTTTTCGTATAGTTACAATAAAAGGGCAGCAGCTCAAAGGCTTAAACTTAGCTCGGATGAAGCTCACGGGAGTGTACGTAGCTCATCTTCAGCTCAAAGGAGTATAGGCAGCTCAACTCAGCTCACTTCACTCCCAGCTAGCTGAATTCAGCTCGTTTCAGCTCCAGTCAGCTCAACTTTAGCTCCACTAGCTCAACTCCAGCTAACAAGTCCAGAAGCAGCTCAAAGGTGTCCTACATGTGGGAGAGTGTCCTACAAGCATGTGAGCAGCATGTGGGGCGTCCTACATCTCTTCAAGCATGTGCACGGCATGTGTGGACAGAATGTGTGCAAGCATGTGGCAGATTTGAAGCAATTTGGGCGCCATTTTGGAGAGAAGTTATCAGCCACCTTTTTTTTAAAAATTTGAACACATTTAACATGTGTTAATTTCGTTCAAACTCAGCCACAAATTATCATCACATGTGCTGCAATTTGGGGGAGGTTATTGGCAGATTTCTTTTGCATTTTTAAACACATTTAACATGTGTTTATTTTCAATTCAAACTCAGCCACTAATTTGGGCGCCCTCTCCCTTGTTTTCCCCTATATATATTTGTTAAATTTGTATGAACAAGGTTAGACTTTTTATGAAACAAAATTATTGTGAGTTTTTCTCTCAATTTCAGTTCTTCATTGAACTTCTTTGGCATTTTCAGACTTTGTTTGATTGTGTCATCCTCCTTGATACTTCGGGTTCCTAGATCGCTATCTAGAGGGTCCAAGTCCGTTGGCGAAGAACGTATTCGATTCGGGTCCGCTCAGTATATTGTTCGGGTTCTTTCGAGTTCAACGTCTTGTTAATTTCCAGCAACTTCAACACCATTTTCTGCCATTTTAGTCGTTCATTTGCTGCTATGAAAGCCCTTTGAAGCATTCATCAACATTTGAATTCGAAACTGCCAGAAAATTCCTTTCTCTCATTTCTTTCTTTATTTTCGTTTTTTTTTTGTTCTTGTTGTTTTAACATCATTCTAACATCCATAACATTGTGTTATTGCAGAAACATGCTTGCTACAATCCTAGATCCGTTACAAACAAAGGACCGTTGTTTCTGAAGCAACGTACCCCTTTATCATATGGTATCAGAGCTTTGGTCGGATTATAGCACTTTCTGCACTACAAGAAATCAAAAAAAAATACAAAAGTAAAAAAAAATTGAAATTCTGAAAAAAAAAAATTATAGCAATCCTATAGCCGGCTAACTATATCCGATCAACGAACCAAGAACCATTCACAACACTTGCCAATATAACCATCTTACCATATTAATCCAATGTTCCACATGCATAAACATAATGCAAGCCATCACAACATTAGCTCAATGTTTCACATGCATAACCAATATGCAAAACCATTACCTCATCAATCCAATGATTCACATGCATAACCAATATGCAAAAGGTAACATTTATCATCATCAATTCACTGTTTTAAAGCATCATACAAAGCCATTGATCAACATGCAACACTATGCATCAAAACCACATTTTCAATGTATAAAAACCAAGGATCTCTTACCTTGAGCATCCTTCTCAAATGACTTTCAAAACCAGCATTAAACCACGCTAAAACATGCTTACAAAATAGAATTAAACCATGCAAAACACATGCATTTCAATCATCAACCACATTTGCTTTTAAAACCAAATCATAACACAATTCAAGAGCAAAAATCCATTCACTTACTCTTGAGCTTAGCAAAGTTGTTTAGACTTAAACTAAGCTCCCAAAACCTTCAAACCTTGTTTTAAAAGCTGAAATCCCAACTTCACTCACCGATAACCAAAACAAGACTAGCCAACAAGCCTTCCAAGCTTCCGAAACCTTCCGCAAACACCTCCAAAGCTCACGGATCAAACTCCCCTGTTTCAAGCACATAAAAACAGAACATTAATGCATCCTCATGAATTAAAACACCAGCAACAACAACACAACTCACTGCTCATCACAAATCTAACAATTTGGCTACCAAACACAACCGAAATCACCTCCAAACACTTCCAAAACTTAACCCAGCCAAGATCCATCACTTCTAACCATTTTTATACATCAATTAACATGAAAAATGATCACAACCACGTCCTTATACCTCCAGGCATAACAGATCTCCAAAAACAACCAAAAACTCAAGCCAAACTTAGGAAATTCAACCTATCCGGGATTGCATTGTTTAAACCTCAACTTCTAATCAATTTAGCATTCATTTAACATCATTTTGACACTCCAAAACACTGCCCAAACAGATCACACGAAAATTTCACCAAAATCACCAAATCTTGCATTTTAGCCAAAAATCAAGATCTCAATTGAAAAGCCATTAATAAAACATAAATCAAGGATTGAGAACTTAGGAATTTCAGTAAAGAACTGATAGTTTAGAGGAGAAGGACGTTCTTACCTCCAAACTTGAATTTCTCCATTTTAGAGCCAAAAAGCTTGATGAAACAACTTGCAAATTGAGAGGTTTTGTTGATGAGATGATTAGGAATCAAATGAGAGTTGAAATGAGAGATTTAGATGTCAAAATCAGAGAAAGAAATCTGGAGAATTTTGTTTGGGTTGAGAGAAAATGAGAGAAAAGAGAAATTGAGAGAAAATGGAAAATTAGTTAGGAAATTGGTTAAAATGATTTCCCTCCCTTTCTTAATCTTTAAAAATCAGAATAAAGCTTTAAAATATCTTAGAAAAAATCTGGAGAAATCCTTTTTGGAATAATAGCTCCTTAAAGATTCAAAGTTTCAATCCTTTATAAAACTGTCCCGCAACTTTCAAAAATTACATTTTGGTCACTAGCCAAAATGTCAACCTTCCGAACCTCATTTTCCAAAATTGATTTCGCAGTTCACTTATATATATTAAAAGATGATTTTAGAACATTTTTCCATATTTTTAATGCAACCCGAACTAGGCTTTCCTAAATTCACTCTTATATATTCGATCAGCACTTTGACCGAACCGGTCAACGCCAAAACTTCCGAGCCCAAAACCGGGGCGTTACAACTCTTCCCCCCTTAGGAAATTTCGTCCTTGAAATTTCAACCGGCGAAAAGAGAAACAGAACCTTCTCAAAGCAACACACAAGGCGACACAAAAGCCTTAACCAACACTGAACACTTTCACACAAAACCTCCACCAAAACATAACACCACCACACACTGTTCACAAATCCAAACTCTCAAAGGTAACCACAACTTAACCTTCCACATAACTGGACTGTACACAACCCCAACATCAACCTGAAGAACCACAGCTCTTACAGCAGACAACACTGTAACACACAACTCCCAAGACTTGTCTACACAAAGACAACCACCAAACCAATTCAGCCACTAGGCAACTTCTCTGCTTCTAAAACTCTTGCGACTCCCAAACCTCTTCCAAAGATTTTTTTCCAACAAGCAAAAATCGTTAAACATCAACTGTTTACTCAAGCTCTTCAACGAAGCTGACAATCCTTCACATCCGTCACAACATTACCATAACAGCTCACCAGGACTACTCACCCAGATACCAAAAATTACATCGCAACCCCAACTTGAAACTGTCAGCCGTTCCACACACCACCAACTGACTTCAAACAAAACTTTCTTACCCACAACCAGCCAACCACTTCTCACAAGAACCCAAACAACCAACGAAAACCTTCGATCTTTCACAGCCCTTTCACTACAAACTTCAACCAGAACACTTGCATTACCAGAACATTACTTAACCAAAACACACATAACAGCTTCTGATCTCCTCAAAGGTTGCTAAAAACCAACACAACCCTTTCACAACAACTTAAAAGCTAAACTACCTCAGCACTTGGGAAAACGCAACCTCAAACTGCAACATCACTTAGCACCAAGGAACTACCACTTCCTTTTAGCTAAACAAACCACTTAACCGATACTAACCTCAACCGATACCCTTCACCACCAAACCACTAAACTCTCTGAGCATCAAACACTATCCTTCTACCAACAGGCTATTCCACTCTCACTATCACTAGCAACTAGTTTAACCAAACTCCAACACTTCTAGCTCTCACTCAGCACCGAACAACCTCTAAAAACCCATCATTCCCTCTAATCCAACCACAACACTAACAGATTCAATTAGTTATTAGCGAGCGTGAACATCGTATGCATGATCACCTACATGCCCTATCAATGCCTGATGTACATGTATGCAAAACCTCTAATGTTATGCCACATGTATGCATGGACCAACATATATAATATAGCATATAACAATGATTTTAACTGTGCATAAATGCCAGTTCACACCCTCCAATAACATCCTCAAAATCTTCTAAGAACAACCTCCTAACTCACCTTTAACTTATCTAACTCCATCATACCAACAACCATTAACTACTAGATATTCACTGAAGCCTTCTTCATACCAAAGATGTTACCAAACCTCAACTACCATTGCCCCAAACATACTAGCAACAAGACTAGACTTACCACACAAGGAAAACCAACAGAAACCAAACTAAGGTAACTAAAGCAAAGATCACTTAACAAGGTTACCTGATAGCACAACACCACCCTGAAGCTTCATCAGACGAGCCCTCTTCCTTGCGGAACCATCATCCTCCTGCGGCACAACTGCAGCACTAGCTAACACACCAGGGTCAACATCAACTCCTTGCGACAAAGAACCTTGGCTGTTCCGAGCCAACATCAAACAATCACGCCTTATGTGTCCAGCAGACCCACATTTCCAGCAAACTTCATTTCCCAAACTCTTCACAACCTTCTGCTTTTTCTGCCACCTCTGAACCTTGCCTCGGCCGTGCCCACGACCTTTCAAAGATCCTTTGGCTAACACCAAAGCTGACTTCACTCCATGTGGACAATCACGCTTAACATGCAACTTAGAACCACAATTCCAGCAAACACCTGCGCCCCAACAATTTCCAACATGTTGCCTTTCACAACGGTCACACACAGATGGCTGAACTTCCACTCCTTGCTCAAGCAACACTTGCTCACCAACAGCACTATCCGCACCTTGCTTAACCCTTGGAAATTCCCTTCCAAGATATCTCCCATAAAAGGCCGATACAAAGAAATCCCAATCAATATCATGGATATGTGACGCCACCGCCACAGATGTCCACCAGGCACAAGCATCCTCCAGCATCAAAGAAACAACACTACCCAGCTTACAAGCATAATCACAGCCTTCCTGATCCAAGATCAGAATCACACTGGCCAACCAGGCCTCAAACATCTCCGGTGTAGAACCATGATACTCCACAGCACCCAAATCAAGCAAATGCTGCTTCGGCAAACCCTTACATCTAGCCAGCACATCCACTGACTTTACCTCAACCGCAGCCTGAGATGTTCCCAACACCTCCTGAACAACAGATAAAGAACTTTTCATCACAGAACCAGCTTCTTTCCCTTGCCTTACTATCTCAACTCCAGGCACAGAAGACTGAGACAAAACACCTTTACAAAAAGGTGAATTCTTTGCCTTAACAACCTGCCCCAAGGCAGCAACCATCTCCCTCAACCGCCATTCTTTCATCAACTTTGCCATACCACTAACAACAACAACATACAATCACAACAAGCAAACAAACCAGTTAGACCAGCATTAAGCAAGGATTCAAACTCCAACTCCAAAATAACACAATAGCTATATTAATAAGGCAATGGGTATCCCGAATCCTCCCCTTTACATGACATAACAGTCAACACAACATGGATATCACAACATCAAGCATATCAACAACATACCTTGATCATGCTTACACCAAACAACATCCAATTGCACCAGCACATTAGCAACATAACATGCTCAAAACACATTCACCATGCATAACATCAGCTCATAGCATCAGCACATAACCACATAAACTCAACCAAGATTCATAACCACAAAACATGCTTGCATACATCAGCAACATGCTCAGAAACATCAACAGCATACTCAGAAACACATGTTTCAAGCAACTTTCAACCACACAACAAGGTAATCATCAAACACACATCACAACAACTTACCGTTTTCCCCAACCTTCGCAACTCAGCTCTGATACCACCAAATGTAACCCCCGTAGTCCGGTCTGGACGGTTGACCCGAACTACGAAGATTACACGGGGAAAACCAAAGTCAACCCGAAAGTCAACCTTGATTAACGACCCTTTTTTTTCTTTTTAATCTTGTCTAGATGCACATTAACCTTAGATGTGATCACACAAACACCATGCTCAAAGATCACAAACATCAGAGATCAAACAGGGACCCAATTGAACAAATTACAACTTTAGGGACCAAATTGTAATTTCTGAAAACTTTAAGGACTTTACCAGATTTTAAGTTACCAACTTAAAATTAATCATGTTTCATGCTTCTCTGCCAAAATTCAGCTCAAACGGACATCCCGAACTCATACAATTGCACAAACAAGATTCAGGACCAAAATGCAAACATTTTGAAACATTTAACCGCCCATGTCAGCCCCCAACGGTCACCCGTTCCGAAACAGGCCAAGCCCGTTCCGAAACACGGGGCCGTTCCGCAACGCGTTCCGCAACGGGGTCTGGCAGAATGCATTCCGTTTCGGAACGGTGGCACCCGTTTCGGACGCCTGGGTTCATGCAGGGCACCCGTTCCGAAACGGTGTTACCTGTTCCGAAACACCTAGCCCAGAATGTTGCATTTTGCTCACTCAAACACACAATTGATCATTCAAACATGCTCCAAAAGCCACCAAACTTTACCAACATGCAATTCAACATAAAAGAGACATACTTGCATCAACAATTCAACAGAAACACAACATATAAGAAAAGCCCCAAATCTATAGGCATGCTTCCTACACAAGCAACCATTTAGGCACAAACCATCCAATACAAACTCATATAAGCCAATTCATGATCCAACAACATTAGTAACAACATTTAAAACATTCTTGATCAAACATATACGATCACATACACATAAACCCGAGAGATTCTACCCCATTGCTCTTATTAACTATAGCTATTCACCGAGACATACATCTCCATTGGAGTCCACCTTGAATCCCTTGCTCCTTGCCGTCCAAACTTCAAGAATCTGCATTGATGGACAAAAAGGAGCGTAAGCACATAATGCTTAGTGAGGAATGCTCAAAAACAAAACACCATCAATGCAGCGGGTCATTAAAACACTTTAAAACAAACCCGATTTGATTACCAAAGCCATGTTTGAAAACCCTTTTCAACATCAAGCTTAAATCATGCATAAACACCATACGCCAAGCTTAAACAAAACCATGGAAAACACTCCATTTTCACAACATACCTTTCTTAAACTTGAAAGCCACATCAAGCAAGAAACCTTTTAAAACCATAATTCAAATATCCTATCACATGCATTTAACCAAGGCAACATAAAACCATAACATCATCTTCACATGCCTTTAAAACAAGTCTTACAAGACTCCAATGCAATATAGATATTTCATGCTCACATGCATCATTTACCATATGATTACCAACACTTGATCAACTTAACAAGTAAACATGCATCCACTAGCATCATACACTTTTCATGCAACAATGCATCTTTACAAGCATCTCATGCTTCACATGCAAACATGCATCAAATCAAGCATCTCATGCTTCACATGCAACCATGCATCATTTCAAGCATCTCATGCTTCACATGCAACCATGCATCAATTCAAGCATCTCATGCTTCCTTATGATCAAGAACATTACATTGGCTTCCAAGTGATCAACCACATTCACTTTTCAACTCAACAACCCGATCGGATACGCGGATTCCGAGCGTTGTCCCTACGCTCCCTACACCCTACCCAATCCAAGGTCTCCCAAATGGGCAACAACCTCCATTTGACCTCAACATCCTAAGGTTCCCATGTATGGACTTTTAAACACCATACAACCTTAGCTTTTCCCCAAGGTTCCCATGTATGGACTTTTAACCACCATACAACCTTGACATGCACAAGATTTCCCCGTATGGACTTTTAACCACCATACAACCTTTGCATAACCGATTGGTAGTTGTAGAACATCATCTAACGAGATCCGGGACATCACACACAAGATCCACACATGGACTTAACCACTGCCATTGTGATCTCAACAAGCACAAGGTTCTCACATATGGACTTTTAACCACCATATAACCTTTGCTCAACCAAGGTCCTCGAATGGGCAACACCTCCATTATGACCTCAAATAACCAAGGTCCTCTTGTGGGCAACAACCTCCACTATGACCTCATCTCGTTAGGAAACTTGAAGGGAGCTTATCCGGTCCACTCTTGACCACTCCACCTCCAAGGCGACTTAATTAACGGTGCACCCAATCCTATAGCCGGCTAACTATATCCGATCAACGAACCAATAACCATTCACAACACTTGCCAATATAACCATCTTACCATATTAATCCAATGTTCCACATGCATAAACATAATGCAAGCCATCACAACATTAGCTCTATGTTTCACATGCATAACCAATATGCAAAACCATTACCTCATCAATCCAATGATTCACATGCATAACCAATATGCAAAAGGTAACATTTATCATCATCAATTCACTGTTTTAAAGCATCATACAAAGCCATTGATCAACATGCAACACTATGCATCAAAACCACATTTTCAATGTATAAAAACCAAGGATCTCTTACCTTGAGCATCCTTCTCAAATGACTTTCAAAACCAGCATTAAACCACGCTAAAACATGCTTACAAAACAGAATTAAACCATGCAAAACACATGCATTTCAATCATCAACCACATTTGCTTTTAAAACCAAATCATAACACAATTCAAGAGCAAAAATCCATTCACTTACTCTTGAGCTTAGCAAAGTTGTTTAGACTTAAACTAAGCTCCCAAAACCTTCAAACCTTGTTTTAAAAGCTGAAATCCCAACTTCACTCACCGATAACCAAAACAAGACTAGCCAACAAGCCTTCCAAGCTTCCGAAACCTTCCGCAAACACCTCCAAAGCTCACGGATCAAACTCCCCTGTTTCAAGCACATAAAAACAGAACATTAATGCATCCTCATGCATTAAAACACCAGCAACAACAACACAACTCACTGCTCATCACAAATCTAACAATTTGGCTACCAAACACAACCGAAATCACCTCCAAACACTTCCAAAACTTAACCCAGCCAAGATCCATCACTTCTAACCATTTTTATACATCAATTAACATGCAAAATGATCACAACCACGTCCTTATACCTCCAGGTATAACAGATCACCAAAAACACTCCAAAAACAACCAAAAACTCAAGCCAAACTTAGGAAATTCAACCTATCCGGGATTGCATTGTTTAAACCTCAACTTCTAATCAATTTAGCATTCATTTAACATCATTTTGACACTCCAAAACACTGCCCAAACAGATCACACGAAAATTTCACCAAAATCACCAAATCTTGCATTTTAGCCAAAAATCAAGATCTCAATTGAAAAGCCATTAATAAAACATAAATCAAGGATTGAGAACTTAGGAATTTCAGTAAAGAACTGATAGTTTAGAGGAGAAGGACGTTCTTACCTCCAAACTTGAATTTCTCCATTTTAGAGCCAAAAAGCTTGATGAAACAACTTGCAAATTGAGAGGTTTTGTTGATGAGATGATTAGGAATCAAATGAGAGTTGAAATGAGAGATTTAGATGTCAAAATCAGAGAAAGAAATCTGGAGAATTTTGTTTGGGTTGAGAGAAAATGAGAGAAAAGAGAAATTGAGAGAAAATGGAAAATTAGTTAGGAAATTGGTTAAAATGATTTCCCTCCCTTTCTTAATCTTTAAAAATCAGAATAAAGCTTTAAAATATCTTAGAAAAAATCTGGAGAAATCCTTTTTGGAATAATAGCTCCTTAAAGATTCAAAGTTTCAATCCTTTATAAAACTGTCTCGCAACTTTCAAAAATTATATTTTGGTCACTAGCCAAAATGTCAACCTTCCGAACCTCATTTTCCAAAATTGATTTCGCAGTTCACTTATATATATTAAAAGATGATTTTAGAACATTTTTCCATATTTTTAATGCAACCCGAACTAGGCTTTCCTAAATTCACTCTTATATATTCGATCAGCACTTTGACCGAACCGGTCAACGCCAAAACTTCCGAGCCCAAAACCGGGGCGTTACAAAAACATTTTTGCGGTCCTTTTTGTAGAGGTTTCAGACGAGCAGGTCTAAATGGGCCTTTCAATGGACCCGTTGGAATTTTAACTAAGTAAAAAGTACAGAAATTGAGGTTTTGCAATATAATTGTGTTGAAAAGCTCCTAAGCAACTACATGAACTCCTAAGATTTGATTAAAACTTGTTTTGCAGTCATTTTTGTAGAGGTTTCGGACGAGCGGGTCGAAATAGGCCTTTCAATGGACCCGTTTGAATTTTAACCGAGTAAAAAGTACAAATATTGCGGTTTTGCAATATAATTCTGTTGAAAAGCTCCTAATCAATTATTTGAACTCCTAATATTTGATTAAAACTTGTTTTGCAGTCCTTTTTGTAGAGGTTTCAGACGAGCGGGTCGAAATGGGCCTTTCAATGGACCCGTTGGAATTTTAACTGAGTAAAAAGTACAGAAATTCAGGTTTTGCAATATAATTGTGTTAAAAAGCTCCTAATCAATTACATGAACTCCTAAAATTTGATTAAAACTTGTTTTGTAGTCCTTTTTGTAGAGGTTTCGGACGAGCGGGTCGAAATGGGCCTTTCAATGGACCCGTTGGAATTTTTTTTTTTGAAGAAAAAGGGCCTCATTAAAAACCCCTCTAACCACCTTGTGCCGAAGCACAAAGTGAACCTATGGGGAAAAGAGTACCCTGAGTGTTGTTATTATTATAACAAGAAAAGGGCTGAGAGTCAGCCATTACATCAACGTTAATACAGTCAGGAATAACTGAATCAAAATACACAGAAGAGCTTGTCCTCAGTGGTGCGTGAGAGCTTGTTGATCACCGTAGCCGAGTCGGATTCAATGAGCACCTCGCCCCACCCTCTATCACGGGTCAACATGATACTCGCAACGATGGCATGTAGCTCGACCATGGTGGCGGTATGACAGCCTGCCTCATGGACAGCACATCCTCCAACAATTGAGCCATGTGCATCCCTAGCAATGACTCCGATAGCTGTAGCACCAGATCCTGGATGGAAGGCTCCGTCGACGTTTATCTTGATACAGCCCGGTCTAGGCGTCGTCCATCGTGGGGGGGCTGCTGCTGGTATGGCGGCTGACACGGCGGGGAGTGCGTTAACGGCTGCGTATTCCTGTAGAAGACCTGTAGCATTCATGGTCGTCAGCCAGGTTGGCTGAAGTCTTTGGGAATGAACCCACTCATTACGACGGTTCCAAATATTCCAAATTGTTGTGAGAAGCAGAGCAAACCCTGAAGTGTCCAAGCTATAAGTTCCTTCTGATAGCCAAGCCACCATGGAGCTGGTGTGACTGGTATAGACGCTCAACGGAAGCCCCACAAGGCGAAGAACATCCTGAGCAGTTGGGCAATCACGAAGGGCATGTATAGCGGATTCCAGCACTGTTCGGCAAAAAGGACAGTGTCCATTCGTATGATGTATCGCTCGGAGCTTTTCCCCAGTGGGTAAGGCATCACGGACCGCTCGCCAGCTGAAGGAGTGAATTTTTGGTAAAGTCGGAGATTTAGATATTACTTTCCAGAGACGTGTGGGTCGCGTTACCGGTCTCGCCGGTTGATGGAGAAAAAAGTACCCCGACCTGGCTGTATAGGTCCCAGAGTCATGGTGTCCCCAAACCAGCTTGTCCGGTCTATCCTGATAAATCGGAACCCGAAGGATACTCTCAACATCATCCTTATCGAAAGCATTACGAAGTTTGGACTCATCCCAAGATGCGTAGTCACGTGACATGTAATCCTGACAACGCACTGGGAGTTCTTCATTATCCACATATTGTCCAAAAAGCGTAAGAGGTTTATCCCCTCCCCCTGTATCACTGAGCAGACGTATCGAGCTCTTGGTCCCTGGCCGCCAAAAATAACCAGGCCCTAGGAGATGGATAGCTTGGTGTAGACCTTTCCATGCAAACGAAGCCCGCTTGTCCGCCGAGGCTTGCAGGAGGTCACCTGGTGGGTAGTATTTAGCGCGGAGGACCCTTGCCAACAGAGAGTCCGGGTGTGACAGCAAGTGCCAAATTTGCTTCCCTAAAAGGGCAATATTAAAAGATCACAGGTCGCAGAAACCTAGGCCTCCCACATTTTTAGGCGTGCAGAGGGTATCCCACGACAAAAGCGGCCAACCACGCTTATTACTACGCCCGGACCACCAGTAACGCCGTATGGACATAGTAATATCGTCAATTATGTTTTGGGGTAAGAGGTAGCATGACATCACATGCTGTGGCATAGCTTGTGCGACAGCCTTAATGAGGATTTCTCTTCCGCTATATGAAAGGAAACTGTTATCCCATTTGCTCATACGGGATTGGACTTTATCTCTTACAAAGCCTAAGGATGTAGTTCTATTCCTTTTTATTAAAAGGGGGACTCCCAAATATATGCCTGGATCATCCACTAGGCGTACACCCAGAGTTGAACGCATAGCATGGAGAAAGGCGGAGGAGCACCCACGACTACAGTAAGCGGTAGACTTATCGAAGTTTACCGTTTGACCGGAAGACGAGGCATACTGGGAAAGGACGTAGCGCAATCTATCCACTTCCGCTGGTTCATTGCGAAGGAACTCCAAACTATAATCTGCGAAGAGGAGATGTGTAACCCTGGGCCCACGGCGACTAGCACTAAGTCCTGAAAGGCGTCCTTCTTTCTGCTCCGTTTCCATAGCTGCTGAGAGCCCTTGGGAACAAATTAGGAATAGGAAAGGTGATAAAGGATCACCTTGGCGGATACCCCGGGTAGGGAAAAATTCCTCTGATATCGTTCCATTAATTCTTACCGAAAATGAGACCGAGGATACGCATCGTAGGATAAGGTTGACCCAATCCTGTGCAAACCCCATACGGAGCATGACATCCCTTAGAAAGGGCCATTCTACCCTGTCAAAGGCCTTTTCCATATCGAGCTTGACAGCCGCTCCTTGGGAGGAGAGTGTGCCACTAGAGTGAAGGGTGTGTACCAGCTCATGTGCAATCAAAATATTGTCGGTAATATTGCGTCCGCTGATAAACGCCGCTTGCGAATCGCTGATACAAGAAGATAGGGATAGCTTCAGGCGGTTCACCAGAACCTTTGAGACCGTCTTGTATATGACCGTACACAGACTGATTGGACGAAAGTGCTTCATGGTGGCGGGGTCAGAAATCTTGGGTATAAGCACTATGACCGATCGGTTAACCGATGCCATATCGGCTTTCCCTTGTAGGAGATCCATGCATAGAGAAATGAAATCATGACTAATCATATCCCAATGTTGTCTGTAGAAACTACTAGGGAAACCATCAATACCAGGTGCTTTCTTAGGATTGATATCCAGAAAAGCGGCACGGATTTCTTCTACCGTGAAGGGCCGTAGAAGAGTATCATTCATAGCTGTGGTCACCGTGGGGCGAATATTGTTCAGCAGTTCCGGTGAGGACACCGGACACGCTGATGAGAAAATATCTTTAAAGTACGACGACGCAATTTGTAAAATGTCAGCAGTGGAGGACTGCCAAACTCCGGTATCATCCATTAATCCCTTGATTGCATTTTTTCTACGTCGTTTAGTGGCCCTTGCATGGAAGTAGGTGGTATTTTTATCCCCGTTGGTTAACCAGGAGATGCGAGAGCGTTGGGCCCAGTAAGCCTCTTTAGCCACTAACAATTTCCGGAGTTCCAATTTAGCATTGTGAAGTGTGGAAAGAGCTTTCCGGGATAGGTGTCTATGTCGCAGAAGATTATTAATAGATCGTTGCAATTGTTGCATGCGGAGAGTGGACAGCTTACGTTGAGCGTGCTGCCATTCTCAAAGATTATGGCCCAATGCGGATAGTTTGTCCAAAATGGACCCCTGCGTGGCAGCCCATGTTTTTTTACAAACTTGGATGCCTACGGGGTCATGAGCCCAACAGGCTTCAAACCGAAAATGATCCACTGCCTGCTGGGTATAGTGGTTTGTTAATGGGGCATTCTCGGTATCCAATATGATGACACTATGATCCGACTCGAGTGAAAATGAGTGAAAGTGACCGTAATTGGGAAATTTGTGCATCCATTGCGAGCATGCCAAGAAGCGGTCAAGCCGTTTGCAAACCGGATTGACATTAGGCCCCGTGCGGGTCCAAGTGAACCAACCCGTGTTTGGTTTACAATCGAACAAGTTATTTCTCGTTAAACAATCGCGAAAGTTTAGAATTTGTGATCGAGGCCTACGATTGCCACCTTGTTTTTCTGAGTCATCTAAGATATCATTTAAGTCACCTCCGATGAGCCAAGAAAGAGATGATTTTGTTTTAAGGGAATCGATTAGTTCCCACGTGTATTTTTTCATGTTTGTGGTTGCGTACCCGTAAATACCCGTGAAACGAAATCGACAATTAGAGCTATTCACAATAACATCAATGTATCTCGTCGAGGACGAGAGAAAATCTAAAGTAATGTTTTTATTAAAAAGCAGGCATAAACCTGCACAAGAAGGGCTGCTATCCACAGCAAAAAAAACCTCCATATCAAGAGAATGTTTAATGGAATCAAACTTAGAAGTGTTTAATCGAGTTTCAGACAGGAAAATAAAATCTGGACCTAAACGTGAAACAATAGAACGAAGCTCGTGAACTGCCGAGGGCATACCAAGTCCCCGACAGTTCCAACATATGGCTCTCATTTCTCTCGGCGGGGTTGACCGTCAACCACCGCCGAAGAGTTTTTGCTGTTCATCCCAGCTTTCTTTTGATTTTTCTCTGCCTGTTTCACTGCTTTTCCGGCCACCAATGGCAATGTTCTCGGACGTTTGGCAATCCCACCAGTGATAATGGGCGATGTGCGTTTAGCCTTCTTTAGGGCTACAACGTCCGGACCCGTTGGAATTTTAAATGAGTAAAAAGTACAGAAATTGAGGTTTTGCAATATAATTGTGTTGAAAAGCTCCTAATCAATTATTTGAACTCCTAATATTTGAATAAAACATATTTGCGGTCCTTTTTGTAGAGGTTTCAGACTAGCAGGTCTAAATGGGCCTTTCAATGGACCCGTTGGAATTTTAACTAAGTTAAAAGTACAGAAATTGAGGTTTTTCAATATAATTGTGTTGAAAAGCTCCTAATCAATTATTTGAACTCCTAATATTTGAATAAAACATTTTTGCGGTCCTTTTTGTAGAGGTTTCGGACGAGCAGGTCTAAATTGGCCTTTCAATGGACCCGTTGGAATTTTAACTGAGTAAAAAGTACAGAAATTGAGGTTTTGCAATATAATTGTGTTTAAAAGCTCCTAATCAATTACATGAACTCCTAAAATTTGATTAAAACTTGTTTTGCAGTCCTTTTTGTAGAGGTTTCGGACGAGCGGCTCGAAATGGGCCTTTCAATGGACCCGTTGGAATTTTAACTGAGTAAAAAGTATAGAAATTGAGGTTTTGCAATATAATTGTGTTTAAAAGATCCTAATAAATTATTTGAACTCCTAATATTTGAATAAAACATTTTTGCGGTCCTTTTTGTAGAGGTTTCGGACGAGCATGTCAAAATGAGCCTTTCAATGGACCCGTTGGAATTTTAACTGAGTAAAAAGTACAGAAATTGAGGTTTTGCAATATAATTGTTTTTAAAAGCTCCTAATCAATTACATGAACTCCTAAAATTTGATTAAAACTTGTTTTGCAGTCCTTTTTGTAGAGGTTTCGGACGAGCGGGTCGAAATGGGCCTTTCAATGGACCCGTTGGAATTTTAACTGAGTAAAAAGTACATAAATTGAGGTTTTGCAATATAATTGTGTTGAAAAGCTCCTAATCAATTATTTTAACTCCTAATATTTGAATAAAACATTTTTGCGGTCTTTTTTGTAGAGGTTTCGGACGAGCAGGTCTAAATTGGCCTTTCAATGGACCCGTTGGAATTTTAACTGAGTAAAAAGTACAGAAATTGAGGTTTTGCAATATAATTGTGTTTAAAAGATCCTAATCAATTATTTGAACTCCTAATATTTGATTAAAACTTGTTTTGCGGTCCTTTTTGTAGAGGTTTCGGACGAGCAGGTCTAAATGGGCCTTTCAATGGACCCGTTGGAATTTTAACTGAGTAAAAAGTACAGAAATTGCGGTTTTGCAATATAATTTTGTTGAAAAGCTCCTAATCAATTACATGAATTCCTAAAATTTGATTAAAACTTGTTTTGCAGTCCTTTTTGTAGAGGTTTCGGACGAGCGGGTCGAAATGGGCCTTTCAATGGACCCGTTGGAGTTTTAAATGACTAAAAAGTACAGAAATTGAGGTTTTGCAATATAATTGGTTGAAAAGCTCCTAAGCAACTACATGAACTCCTAAAATTTGATTAAAACTTGTTTTGCAGTCCTTTTTGTAGAGGTTTCGGACGAGCAGGTCGAAATAGGCCTTTCAGTGGACCCGTTTGAATTTTAACTGAGTAAAAAGTACAGATATTGCGATTTTGCAATATAATTTTGTTGAAAAGCTCCTAATCAATTATTTGAACTCCTAATATTTGATTAAAACTTGTTTTGATGTCCTTTTTGTAGAGGTTTCGGACGAGCGGGTCGAAATAGGCCTTTCAATGGACCCGTTTAAATTTTAACGGAGTAAAAAGTACAAATATTGCGGTTTTGCAATATAATTCTGTTGAAAAGCTCCTAATCAATTATTTGAACTCCTAATATTTGATTAAAACTTGTTTTGTAGTCCTTTTTGTAGAGGTTTCAGACGAGCGGGTCGAAATGGGCCTTCCAATGGACCCGTTGGAATTTTAACTGAGTAAAAAGTACAGAAATTGAGGTTTTGCAATATAATTGTGTTGAAAAGCTCCTAATCAATTACATGAACTCCTAAAATTTGATTAAAACTTGTTTTGTAGTCCTTTTTGTAGAGGTTTCGGACGAGCAGGTCGAAATGGGCCTTTCAATGGACCCGTTGGAATTTTAAATGAGTAAAAAGTACAGAAATTGAAGTTTTGCAATATAATTGTGTTGAAAAGCTCCTAATCAATTATTTGAACTCCTAATATTTGAATAAAACATATTTGCGGTCCTTTTTGTAGAGGTTTCGGACTAGCAGGTCTAAATGGGCCTTTCAATGGACCCGTTGGAATTTTAACTGAGTAAAAACTACAGAAATTGAGGTTTTTCAATATAATTGTGTTGAAAAGCTCCTAATCAATTATTTGAACTCCTAATATTTGAATAAAACATTTTTGCGGTCCTTTTTATAGAGGTTTCGGACGAGCAGGTCTAAATGGGCCTTTCAATGGACCCGTTGGAATTTTAACTGAGTAAAAAGTACAGAAATTGAGGTTTTCCAATGTAATTGTGTTGAAAAGCTTCTAATCAATTACATGAACTCCTAAAATTTGATTAAAACTTGTTTTGCGGTCCTTTTTGTAGAGGTTTCGGACGAGAGGGTGGAAATGGGCCTTTCAATGGACCCGTTGCAATTTTAACTGAGTAAAAAGTACAGAAATTGAGGTTTTGCAATATAATTGTGTTGAAAAGCTCCTAATCAATTATTTGAACTCCTAATATTTGAATAAAACATTTTTGCGGTCCTTTTTGTAGAGGTTTCGGACGATCAGGTCTAAATTTGCCTTTCAATGGACCCGTTGGAATTTTAACTGAGTAAAAAGTACAGAAATTGAGGTTTTGCAATATAATTGTGTTTAAAAGCTTTTAATCAATTACATGAACTCCTAAAATTTGATTAAAACTTGTTTTGCAGTCCTTTTTGTAGAGGTTTCGGACGAGCGGGTCGAAATTGGCCTTTCAATGGACCCGTTGGAATTTTAACTTAGTAAAAAGTATAGAAATTGAGGTTTTGCAATATAATTGTGTTTAAAAGCTCCTAATCAATTATTTGAACTCCTAATATTTGAATAAAACATTTTTGCGGTCCTTTTTGTAGAGGTTTCGGACGAGCAGGTCTAAATGAGCCTTTCAATGGACCCGTTGGAATTTTAACTGAGTAAAAAGTACAGAAATTGAGATTTTGCAATATAATTGTTTTTAAAAGCTCCTAATCAATTACATGAACTCCTAAAATTTGATTAAAACTTGTTCTGCAGTCCTTTTTGTAGAGGTTTCGGACGAGCGGGTCGAAATGGGCTTTTCAATGGACCCGTTGGAATTTTAACTGAGTAAAAAGTACAGAAATTTAGGTTTTGCAATATAATTGTGTTTAAAAGCTCCTAATCAATTATTTGAACTCCTAATATTTGAATAAAACATTTTTGCGGTCCTTTTTGTAGAGGTTTCGGACGAGCAGGTCTAAATTGGCCCTTCAATGGACCCGTTGGAATTTTAACTGAGTAAAAAGTACAGAAATTTAGGTTTTGCAATATAATTGTGTTTAAAAGATCCTAATCAATTATTTTAACTCCTAATATTTGATTAAAACTTGTTTTGCGGTCCTTTTTGTAGAGGTTTCAGACGAGCAGGTCTAAATGGGCCTTTCAATGGACCCGTTGGAATTTTAACTGAGTAAAAAGTACAGAAATTGAGGTTTTGCAATATAATTGTGTTGAAAAGCTCCTAAGCAACTACATGAACTCCTAAAATTTGATTAAAACTTTTTTGCAGTCCTTTTTGTAGAGGTTTCGGACGAGCGGGTCAAAATAGGCCTTTCAATGGACCCGTTTGAATTTTAACTGAGTAAAAAGTACAGATATTGCGGTTTTGCAATATAATTCTGTTGAAAAGCTCCTAATCAATTATTTGAACTCCTAATATTTGATTAAAACATTTTTGCGGTCCTTTTTGTAGAGGTTTCGGACGAGCAGGTCTAAATTGGCCTTTCAATGGACCCGTTGGAATTTTAACTGAGTAAAAAGTACAGAAATTGAGGTTTTGCAATATAATTGTGTTTAAAAAATCCTAATCAATTATTTAAACTCCTAATATTTGATTAAAACTTGTATTGCGGTCCTTTTTGTAGAGGTTTCGGACGAGCAGGTCTAAATGGGCCTTTCAATGGACTCGTTGGAATTTTAACTGAGTAAAAAGTACAGAAATTGAGGTTTTCCTATGTAATTGTGTTGAAAAGCTTCTAATCAATTACATGAACTCCTAAAATTTGATTAAAACTTGTTTTGCGGTCCTTTTTGTAGAGGTTTCGGACGAGAGGGTGGATATGGGCCTTTCAATGGACCCGTTGGAATTTTAACTTAGTAAAAAGTACAGAAATTGAGGTTTTGCAATATAATTGTTTTTAAAAGCTCCTAATCAATTACATGAACTCCTAAAATTTGATTAAAACTTGTTTTGCAGTCCTTTTTGTAGAGGTTTCGGACGAGCGGGTCGAAATGGGTCTTTCAATGGACCCGTTGGAATTTTAACTGAATAAAAAGTACAGAAATTGAGGTTTTGCAATATAATTGTGTTGAAAAGCTCCTAATCAATTATTTGAACTCCTAATATTTGAATAAAACATTTTTGCGGTCCTTTTTGTAGAGGTTTCGGACGAGCAGGTCTAAATTGGCCTTTCAATGGACCCGTTGGAATTTTAACTGAGTAAAAAGTACAGAAATTGAGGTTTTGCAATATAATTGTGTTTAAAAGCTCCTAATCAATTACATGAAATCCTAAAATTTGATTAAAACTTGTTTTGCAGTCCTTTTTGTAGAGGTTTCGGACGAGCGGGTCGAAATGGGCTTTTCAATGTACCCGTTGGAATTTTAACTGAGTAAAAAGTACAGAAATTTAGGTTTTGCAATATAATTGTGTTTAAAACCTCCTAGTCAATTATTTGAACTCCTAATATTTGAATAAAACATTTTTGCGGTCCTTTTTGTAGAGGTTTCGGATGAGCAGGTCTAAATGAGCCTTTCAATGGACCCGTTGGAATTTTAACTGAGTAAAAAGTATAGAAATTGAGGTTTTGCAATATAATTGTTTTTAAAAGTTCCTAATCAATTACATGAACTCCTAAAATTTGATTAAAACTTGTTTTGCAGTCCTTTTTGTAGAGGTTTCGGACGAGCGGGTCGAAATGGGCCTTTCAATGGACCCGTTGGAATTTTAACTGAGTAAGAAGTACATAAATTGAGGTTTTGCAATATAATTGTGTTGAAAAGCTCCTAATCAATTATTTGAACTCCTAATATTTGAATAAAACATTTTTGCGGTCCTTTTTGTAGAGGTTTCTGACGAGCAGGTCTAAATTGGCCCTTCAATGGACCCGTTGGAATTTTAACTGAGTAAAAAGTACAGAAATTGAGGTTTTGCAATATAATTGTGTTTAAAAGATCCTAATCAATTATTTTAACTCCTAATATTTGATTAAAACTTGTTTTGTGTTCCTTTTTGTAGAGGTTTCGGACGAGCAGGTCTAAATGGGACTTTCAATGGACCCGTTGGAATTTTAACTGAGTAAAAAGTACAGAAATTGCGGTTTTGCAATATAATTGTGTTGAAAAGCTCCTAATCAATTGCATGAATTCCTAGAATTTGATTAAAACTTATTTTGCAGTCCTTTTTGTAGAGGTTTCGGACGAGCTGGTCGAAATGGGCCTTTCAATGGACCCGTTGGAATTTTAACTAAGTAAAAAGTACAAAAATTGAGGTTTTGCAATATAATTGTGTTTAAAAGCTCCTAATCAATTATTTGAACTCCTAATATTTGAATAAAACATTTTTGCGGACCTTTTTGTAGAGGTTTCGGACGAGCAGGTCTAAATGAGCCTTTCAATGGACCCGTTGGAATTTTAACTGAGTAAAAAGTACATAAATTGAGGTTTTGCAATATAATTGTTTTTAAAAGCTCCTAATCAATTACATGAACTCCTAAAATTTGATTAAAACCTGTTTAGCAGTCCTTTTTGTAGAGGTTTCGGACGAGCGGGTCGAAATGGGCCTTTCAATGGACCCATTGGAATTTTTACTTAGTAAAAAGTACATAAATTGAGCTTTTGCAATATAATTGTGTTGAAAAGCTCCTAATCAATTATTTGAACTCCTAATATTTGAATAAAACATTTTTGCAGTCCTTTTTGTAGAGGTTTCGGACGAGCAGGTCTAAATTGGCCTTTCAATGGACCCGTTGGAATTTTAACTGAGTAAAAAGTACAGAAATTGAGATTTTGCAATATAATTGTGTTTAAAAGATCCTAATCAATTATTTGAACTCCTAATATTTGATTAAAACTTGTTTTGCGGTCCTTTTTGTAGAGGTTTCGGACGAGCAGGTCTAAATGGGCCTTTCAATGGACCCGTTGGAATTTTAACTTAGTAAAAAGTACAGAAATTGCGGTTTTGCAATATAATTGTGTTGAAAAGCTCCTAATCAATTTCATGAATTCCTAAAATTTGATTAAAACTTGTTTTGCAGTCCTTTTTGTAGAGGTTTCGGACGAGCGGGTCGAAATGGGCCTTTCAATGGACCCGTTGGAATTTTAAATGACTAAAAACTACAGAAATTGAGGTTTTGCAATATAATTGTGTTGAAAAGCTCCTAAGAAACTACATGAACTCCTAAAATTTGATTAAAACTTGTTTTGCAGTCCTTTTTGTAGAGGTTTCGGACGAGCGGGTCGAAATAGGCCTTTCAATGGACCCGTTTGAATTTTAACTGAGTAAAAAGTACAGATATTGCGGTTTTGCAATATAATTCTGTTGAAAAGCTCCTAATCAATTATTTGAACTCCTAATATTTGATTAAAACATTTTTGCGGTCCTTTTTGTAGAGGTTTCGGACGAGCAGGTCTAAATGGGCCCTTCAATGGACCCGTTGGAATTTTAACTGAGTAAAAAGTACAAAAATTGAGGTTTTCCAATGTAATTGTGTTGAAAAGCTTCTAATCAATTACATGAACTCCTAAAATTTGATTAAAACTTGTTTTGCGGTCCTTTTTGTAGAGGTTTCGGACGAGCGGGTGGAAATGGGCCTTTCAATGGACCCGTGGCAATTTTAACTGAGTAAAAGGTACAGAAATTGAGGTTTTGCAATATAATTGTGTTGAAAAGCTCCTAATCAATTATTTGAACTCCTAATATTTGAATAAAACATTTTTGCGGTCCTTTTTGTAGAGGTTTCGGACGAGCAGGTCTAAATTGGCCTTTCAATGGACCCGTTGGAATTTTAACTGAGTAAAAAGTACAGAAATTGAGGTTTTGCAATATAATTGTGTTTAAAAGCTCCTAATCAATTACATGAACTCCTAAAATTTGATTAAAACTTGTTTTGCAGTCCTTTTTGTAGAGGTTTCGGACGAGTGGGTCGAAATGGGCTTTTCAATGGACCCGTTGGAATTTTAACTGAGTAAAAAGTACAGAAATTGAGGTTTTGCAATATAATTGTGTTTAAAAGTTCCTAATCAATTATTCGAACTCCTAATATTTGAATAAAACATTTTTGCGGTCCTTTTTGTAGAGGTTTCGGATGAGCAGGTCTAAATGAGCCTTTCAATGGACCCGTTGGAATTTTAACTGAGTAAAAAGTACAAAAATTGAGGTTTTGCAATATAATTGTTTTTAAAAGCTCCTAATCAATTACATGAACTCCTAAAATTTGATTAAAACTTGTTTTGCAGTCCTTTTTGTAGAGGTTTCGGACTAGCGGGTCGAAATGGGCCTTTCAATGGACCCGTTGGAATTTTAACTGAGTAAAAAGTACATAAATTGAGGTTTTGCAATATAATTGTGTTGAAAAGCTCCTAATCAATTATTTGAACTCCTAATATTTGAATAAAACATTTTTGCGGTCCTTTTTGTAGAGGTTTCGGACGAGCAGGTCTAAATGGGCCCTTCAATGGACCCGTTGGAATTTTAACTCAGTAAAAAGTACAGAAATTGAGGTTTTGCAATATAATTGTGTTTAAAAGATCCTAATCAATTATTTTAACTCCTAATATTTGATTAAAACTTGTTTTGCGGTTCTTTTTGTAGAGGTTTCGGACGAGCAGGTCTAAATGGGCCTTTCAATGGACCCGTTGGAATTTTAACTGAGTAAAAAGTACAGAAATTGCGGTTTTGCAATATAATTGTGTTGAAAAGCTCATAATCAATTACATGAATTCCTAAAATTTGATTAAAACTTGTTTTGCAGTCCTTTTTGCAGAGGTTTCGGACGAGCGGGTCGAAATGGGCCTTTCAATGGACCCGTTGGAATTTTAAATGACTAAAAAGTACAGAAATTGAGGTTTTGCAATATAATTGTGTTGAAAAGCTCCTAAGCAACTACATGAACTCCTAAAATTTGATTAAAACTTGTAGAGGTTTCGGACAAGAGGGTCGAAATAGGCCTTTCAATGGACCCGTTTGAATTTTAACTGAGTAAAAAGTACAGATATTGCGGTTTTGCAATATAATTCTATTGAAAAGCTCCTAATCAATTATTTGAACTCCTAATATTTGATTAAAACTTGTTTTGCAGTCCTTTTTGTAGAGGTTTCAGACGAGCGGGTCGAAATAGGCCTTTCAATGGACCCGTTTGAATTTTAACTGAGTAAAAAGTACAGATATTGCGGTTTTGCAATATAATTCTGTTGAAAAGCTCCTAATCTATTATTTGAACTCCTAATATTTGATTAAAACTTGTTTTCCAGTCCTTTTTGTAGAGGTTTCAGACGAGCGGGTCGAAATGAGCCTTTCAATGGACCCGTTGGAATTTTAAATGACTAAAAAGTACAAAAATTGAGGTTTTGCAATATAATTGTGTTGAAAAGCTCCTAATCAATTACATGAACTCCTAAAATTTGATTAAAACTTGTTTTGTAGTCCTTTTTGTAGAGGTTTCGGATGAGCGGGTCGAAATGGGCCTTTCAATGGACCCGTTGGAATTATAAATGAGTAAAAAGTACAGAAATTGAAGTTTTGCAATATAATTGTGTTGAAAAGCTCCTAATCAATTATTTGAACTCCTAATATTTGAATAAAACATATTTGCGGTCCTTTTTGTAGAGGTTTCGGACTAGCAGGTCTAAATGGGCCTTTCAATGGACCCGTTGGAATTTTAACCGAGTAAGAAGTACAGAAATTTAGGTTTTTCAATATAATTGTGTTGAAAAGCTCCTAAGAAACTACATGAACTCCTAAAATTTAATTAAAATTTGTTTTGCAGTCCTTTTTGTAGAGGTTTCGGACGAGCGGGTCGAAATAGGCCTTTCAATGGACCCGTTGGAATTTTAAATGAGTAAAAAGTACTGAAATTGAAGTTTTGCAGTATAATTGTGTTGAAAAGCTCCTAATCAATTATTTGAACTCCTAATATTTGAATAAAACATATTTGCGGTCCTTTTTGTAGAGGTTTCGGACTAGCAGGTCTAAATGGGCCTTTCAATGGACCCGTTGGAATTTTAACTGAGTAAAAAGTACAGAAATTGCGGTTTTGCAATATAATTGTGTTGAAAAGCTCCTAATCAATTACATGAATTCCTAAAATTTGATTAAAACTTGTTTTGCAGTCCTTTTTGTAGAGGTTTCGGACGAGCGGGTCGAAATGGGCCTTTCAATGGACCCGTTGGAATTTTAAATGACTAAAAAGTACAGAAATTAAGGTTTTGCAATATAATTGTGTTGAAAAGCTCCTAAGCAACTACATGAACTCCTAAAATTTGATTAAAACTTGTTTTGCAGTCCTTTTTGTAGAGGTTTCGGACGAGCGGGTTGAAATAGGCCTTTTAATGGACCCGTTTGAATTTTAACTGAGTAAAAAGTACAGATATTGCGGTTTTGCAATATAATTCTGTTGAAAAGCTCCTAATCAATTATTTGAACTCCTAGTATTTGATTAAAACTTGTTTTGCAGTCCTTTTTGTAGAGGTTTCGGACGAGCGGGTCGAAATAGGCCTTTCAAAGGACCCGTTTGAATTTTAACTGAGTAAAAAGTACAGATATTGCAGTTTTGCAATATAATTCTGTTGAAAAGCTCCTAATCAATTATTTGAACTCCTAATATTTGAATAAAACATTTTTGCAGTCCTTTTTGTAGAGGTTTCGGACGAGCAGGTCTAAATTGGCCTTTCAATGGACCCGTTAGAATTTTAACTGAGTAAAAAGTACAGAAATTGAGGTTTTGCAATATAATTGTGTTTAAAAGATCCTAATCAATTATTTGAACTCCTAATATTTGATTAAAACTTGTTTTGCGGTCCTTTTTGTTGAGGTTTCGGACGAGCAGGTCTAAATGGGCCTTTCAATGGACCCATTGGAATTTTAACTTAGTAAAAAGTACAGAAATTGCGGTTTTGCAATATAATTGTGTTGAAAAGCTCCTAATCAATTACATGAATTCCTAAAATTTGATTAAAACTTGTTTTGCAGTCCTTTTTGTAGAGGTTTCGGACGAGCGGGTCGAAATGGGCCTTTCAATGGACCCGTTTGAATTTTAACTGAGTAAAAAGTACAGATATTGCGGTTTTTCAATATAATTCTGTTGAAAAGCTCCTAATCTATTATTTGAACTCCTAATATTTGATTAAAACTTGTTTTCCAGTCCTTTTTGTAGAGGTTTCAGACGAGCGGGTCGAAATGGGCCTTTCAATGGACCCGTTGGAATTTTAAATGACTAAAAAGTACAAAAATTGAGGTTTTGCAATATAATTGTGTTGAAAAGCTCCTAATCAATTACATGAACTCCTAAAATTTGATTAAAACTTGTTTTGTAGTCCTTTTTGTAGAGGTTTCGGATGAGCGGGTCGAAATGGGCCTTTCAATGGACCCGTTGGAATTATAAATGAGTAAAAAGTACAGAAATTGAAGTTTTGCAATATAATTGTGTTGAAAAGCTCCTAATCAATTATTTGAACTCCTAATATTTGAATAAAACATATTTGCGGTCCTTTTTGTAGAGGTTTCGGACTAGCAGGTCTAAATGGGCCTTTCAATGGACCCGTTGGAATTTTAACCGAGTAAGAAGTACAGAAATTTAGGTTTTTCAATATAATTGTGTTGAAAAGCTCCTAAGAAACTACATGAACTCCTAAAATTTAATTAAAATTTGTTTTGCAGTCCTTTTTGTAGAGGTTTCGGACGAGCGGGTCGAAATAGGCCTTTCAATGGACCCGTTGGAATTTTAAATGAGTAAAAAGTACTGAAATTGAAGTTTTGCAGTATAATTGTGTTGAAAAGCTCCTAATCAATTATTTGAACTCCTAATATTTGAATAAAACATATTTGCGGTCCTTTTTGTAGAGGTTTCGGACTAGCAGGTCTAAATGGGCCTTTCAATGGACCCGTTGGAATTTTAACTGAGTAAAAAGTACAGAAATTGCGGTTTTGCAATATAATTGTGTTGAAAAGCTCCTAATCAATTACATGAATTCCTAAAATTTGATTAAAACTTGTTTTGCAGTCCTTTTTGTAGAGGTTTCGGACGAGCGGGTCGAAATGGGCCTTTCAATGGACCCGTTGGAATTTTAAATGACTAAAAAGTACAGAAATTAAGGTTTTGCAATATAATTGTGTTGAAAAGCTCCTAAGCAACTACATGAACTCCTAAAATTTGATTAAAACTTGTTTTGCAGTCCTTTTTGTAGAGGTTTCGGACGAGCGGGTTGAAATAGGCCTTTTAATGGACCCGTTTGAATTTTAACTGAGTAAAAAGTACAGATATTGCGGTTTTGCAATATAATTCTGTTGAAAAGCTCCTAATCAATTATTTGAACTCCTAGTATTTGATTAAAACTTGTTTTGCAGTCCTTTTTGTAGAGGTTTCGGACGAGCGGGTCGAAATAGGCCTTTCAAAGGACCCGTTTGAATTTTAACTGAGTAAAAAGTACAGATATTGCAGTTTTGCAATATAATTCTGTTGAAAAGCTCCTAATCAATTATTTGAACTCCTAATATTTGAATAAAACATTTTTGCAGTCCTTTTTGTAGAGGTTTCGGACGAGCAGGTCTAAATTGGCCTTTCAATGGACCCGTTAGAATTTTAACTGAGTAAAAAGTACAGAAATTGAGGTTTTGCAATATAATTGTGTTTAAAAGATCCTAATCAATTATTTGAACTCCTAATATTTGATTAAAACTTGTTTTGCGGTCCTTTTTGTTGAGGTTTCGGACGAGCAGGTCTAAATGGGCCTTTCAATGGACCCATTGGAATTTTAACTTAGTAAAAAGTACAGAAATTGCGGTTTTGCAATATAATTGTGTTGAAAAGCTCCTAATCAATTACATGAATTCCTAAAATTTGATTAAAACTTGTTTTGCAGTCCTTTTTGTAGAGGTTTCGGACGAGCGGGTCGAAATGGGCCTTTCAATGGACCCGTTTGAATTTTAACTGAGTAAAAAGTACAGATATTGCGGTTTTTTCAATATAATTCTGTTGAAAAGCTCCTAATCTATTATTTGAACTCCTAATATTTGATTAAAACTTGTTTTCCAGTCCTTTTTGTAGAGGTTTCAGACGAGCGGGTCGAAATGGGCCTTTCAATGGACCCGTTGGAATTTTAAATGACTAAAAAGTACAAAAATTGAGGTTTTGCAATATAATTGTGTTGAAAAGCTCCTAATCAATTACATGAACTCCTAAAATTTGATTAAAACTTGTTTTGTAGTCCTTTTTGTAGAGGTTTCGGATGAGCGGGTCGAAATGGGCCTTTCAATGGACCCGTTGGAATTATAAATGAGTAAAAAGTACAGAAATTGAAGTTTTGCAATATAATTGTGTTGAAAAGCTCCTAATCAATTATTTGAACTCCTAATATTTGAATAAAACATATTTGCGGTCCTTTTTGTAGAGGTTTCGGACTAGCAGGTCTAAATGGGCCTTTCAATGGACCCGTTGGAATTTTAACCGAGTAAGAAGTACAGAAATTTAGGTTTTTCAATATAATTGTGTTGAAAAGCTCCTAAGAAACTACATGAACTCCTAAAATTTAATTAAAATTTGTTTTGCAGTCCTTTTTGTAGAGGTTTCGGACGAGCGGGTCGAAATAGGCCTTTCAATGGACCCGTTGGAATTTTAAATGAGTAAAAAGTACTGAAATTGAAGTTTTGCAATATAATTGTGTTGAAAAGCTCCTAATCAATTATTTGAACTCCTAATATTTGAATAAAACATATTTGCGGTCCTTTTTGTAGAGGTTTCGGACTAGCAGGTCTAAATGGGCCTTTCAATGGACCCGTTGGAATTTTAACTGAGTAAAAAGTACAGAAATTGCGGTTTTGCAATATAATTGTGTTGAAAAGCTCCTAATCAATTACATGAATTCCTAAAATTTGATTAAAACTTGTTTTGCAGTCCTTTTTGTAGAGGTTTCGGACGAGCGGGTCGAAATGGGCCTTTCAATGGACCCGTTGGAATTTTAAATGACTAAAAAGTACAGAAATTAAGGTTTTGCAATATAATTGTGTTGAAAAGATCCTAAGCAACTACATGAACTCCTAAAATTTGATTAAAACTTGTTTTGCAGTCCTTTTTGTAGAGGTTTCGGACGAGCGGGTTGAAATAGGCCTTTTAATGGACCCGTTTGAATTTTAACTGAGTAAAAAGTACAGATATTGCGGTTTTGCAATATAATTCTGTTGAAAAGCTCCTAATCAATTATTTGAACTCCTAATATTTGATTAAAACTTGTTTTGCAGTCCTTTTTGTAGAGGTTTCGGACGAGCGGGTCGAAATAGGCCTTTCAAAGGACCCGTTTGAATTTTAACTGAGTAAAAAGTACAGATATTGCAGTTTTGCAATATAATTCTGTTGAAAAGCTCCTAATCAATTATTTGAACTCCTAATATTTGATTAAAACTTGTTTTGCAGTCCTTTTTGTAGAGGTTTCGGACGAGCGGGTCGAAATGGGCCTTTCAATGGACCCGTTGGAATTTTAACTGAGTAAAAAGTACATAAATTGAGCTTTTGCAATATAATTGTGTTGAAAAGCTCCTAATCAATTATTTGAACTCCTAATATTTGAATAAAACATTTTTGCGGTCCTTTTTGTAGAGGTTTCGGACGAGCAGGTCTAAATTGGCCCTTCAATGGACCCGTTGGAATTTTAACTGAGTAAAAAGTACAGAAATTGAGGTTTTGCAATATAATTGTGTTTAAAAGATCCTAATCAATTATTTTAACTCCTAATATTTGATTAAAACTTGTTTTGCGATCCTTTTTGTAGAGGTTTCGGACTAGCAGGTCTAAATGGGCCTTTCAATGGACCCGTTGGAATTTTAACTGAGTAAAAAGTACAGAAATTGCGGTTTTGCAATATAATTGTGTTGAAAAGCTCCTAATCAATTACATGAATTCCTAAAATTTGATTAAAACTTGTTTTGCAGTCCTTTTTGTAGAGGTTTCGGACGAGCGGGTCGAAATGGGCCTTTCAATGGACCCGTTGGAATTTTAAATGACTAAAAAGTACAGAAATTGAGGTTTTGCAATATAATTGTGTTGAAAAGCTCCTAAGCAACTACATGAACTCCTAAAATTTGATTAAAACTTGTTTTGCAGTCCTTTTTGTAGAGGTTTCGGACGAGCGGGTCGAAATAGGCCTTTCAATGGACCCGTTTGAATTTTAACTGAGTAAAAAGTACAGATATTGCGGTTTTGCAATATAATTCTGTTGAAAAGCTCCTAATCAATTATTTGAACTCCTAATATTTGATTAAAACATTTTTGCGGTCCTTTTTGTAGAGGTTTCGGACGAGCAGGTCTAAATTGGCCTTTCAATGGACCCGTTGGAATTTTAACTGAGTAAAAAGTACAGAAATTGAGGTTTTGCAATATAATTGTGTTTAAAAGATCCTAATCAATTATTTGAACTCCTAAAATTTGATTAAAACTTGTTTTGCTGTCCTTTTTGTAGAGGTATCGGACGAGCAGGTCTAAATGGGCCTTTCAATGGACCCGTTGGAATTTTAACTGAGTAAAAAGTACAGAAATTGAGGTTTTCCAATGTAATTGTGTTGAAAAGCTTCTAATCAATTACATGAACTCCTAAAATTTGATTAAAACTTGTTTTGCGGTCCTTTTTGTAGAGGTTTCGGACGAGAGGGTGGAAATGGGCCTTTCAATGGACCCGTTGCAATTTTAACTGAGTAAAAAGTACAGAAATTGAGGTTTTGCAATATAATTGTGTTGAAAAGCTCCTAATCAATTATTTTAACTCCTAATATTTGAATAAAACATTTTTGCGGTCCTTTTTGTAGAGGTTTCGGACGAGCAGGTCTAAATTGGCCTTTCAATGGACCCGTTGGAATTTTAACTGAGTAAAAAGTACAGAAATTGAGGTTTTGCAATATAATTGTGTTTAAAAGCTCCTAATCAATTACATGAACTCCTAAAATTTGATTAAAACTTGTTTTGCAGTCCTTTTTGTAGAGGTTTCGGACGAGCGGGTCGAAATGGGCTTTTCAATGGACCCGTTGGAATTTTAACTGAGTAAAAAGTACAGAAATTGAGGTTTTGCAATATAATTGTGTTTAAAAGCTCCTAATCAATTATTTGAACTCCTAATATATGAATAAAACATTTTTGTGGTCCTTTTTGTAGAGGTATCGAATGAGCAGGTCTAAATGAGCCTTTCAATGGACCCGTTGGAATTTTAACTGAGTAAAAAGTACAGAAATTGAGGATTTGCAATATAATTGTTTTTATAAGCTCCTAATCAATTACATGAACTCCTAAAATTTGATTAAAACTTGTTTTGCAGTCCTTTTTGTAGAGGTTTCGGACGAGCGGGTCGAAATGGGCCTTTCAATGGACCCGTTGGAATTTTAACTGAGTAAAAAGTACATAAATTGATGTTTTGCAATATAATTGTGTTGCAAAGCTCCTAATCAATTATTTGAACTCCTAATATTTGAATAAAACATTTTTGCGGTCCTTTTTGTAGAGGTTTCGGACGAGCAGGTCTAAGTTGGCCCTTCAATGGACCCGTTGGAATTTTAACTCAGTAAAAAGTACAGAAATTGAGGTTTTGCAATATAATTGTTTTTAAAAGATCCTAATCAATTATTTTAACTCCTAATATTTGATTAAAACTTGTTTTGCGGTCCTTTTTGTAGATGTTTCGGACGAGCAGGTCTAAATGGGCCTTTCAATGGACCCGTTGGAATTTTAACTGAGTAAAAAGTACAGAAATTGCGGTTTTGCAATATAATTGTGTTGAAAAGCTCCTAATCAATTACATGAATTCCTAAAATTTGATTAAAACTTGTTTTGCAGTCCTTTTTGTAGAGGTTTCGGACGAGCGGGTCGAAATGGACCTTTCAATGGACCCGTTGGAATTTTAAATGACTAAAAAGTACAGAAATTGAGGTATTGCAATATAATTGTGTTGAAAAGCTCCTAATCAATTACATGAATTCCTAAAATTTGATTAAAACTTGTTTTGCAGTCCTTTTTGTAGAGGTTTCGGACGAGCGGGTCGAAATGGGCCTTTCAATGGACCCGTTGGAATTTTAAATGACTAAAAAGTACAGAAATTGAGGTTTTGCAATATAATTGTGTTGAAAAGCTCCTAAGAAACTACATGAACTCCTAAAATTTGATTAAAACTTGTTTTTGTAGTCCTTTTTGTAGAGGTTTCGGACGAGCGGGTCGAAATAGGCCTTTCAATGGACCCGTTGGAATTTTAACTGAGTAAAAAGTACAGATATTGCGGTTTTGCAATATAATTCTGTTGAAAAGCTCCTAATCAATTATTTGAACTCCTAATATTTGATTAAAACTTGTTTTGCAGTCATTTTTGTAGAGGTTTCGGACGAGCGGGTCGAAATAGGCCTTTCAATGAACCCGTTTGAATTTTAACTGAGTAAAAAGTACAGATATTGCAGTTTTGCAATATAATTCTGTTGAAAAGCTCCTAATCAATATTTGAACTCCTAATATTTGATTAAAACTTGTTTTGCAGTCCTTTTTGTAGAGGTTTCAGACGAGCGGGTCGAAATGGGCCTTTCAATGGACCCGTTGGAATTTTAACTGAGTAAAAAGTACAGAAATTGAGGTTTTGCAATATAATTGTGTTGAAAAGCTCCTAATCAATTACATGAACTCCTAAAATTTGATTAAAACTTGTTTTGTAGTCCTTTTTGTGGAGGTTTCGGATGAGCGGGTCGAAATGGGCCTTTCAATGGACCCGTTGGAATTTTAAATGAGTAAAAAGTACAGAAATTGAAGTTTTGCAATATAATTGTTTTGAAAAGCTCCTGATCAATTATTTGAACTCCTAATATTTGAATAAAACATTTTTGCGGTCCTTTTTATAGAGATTTCGGACGAGCAGATCTAAATGGGCCTTTCAATGGACCCGTTGGAATTTTAACTTAGTAAAAAGTACAGAAATTGAGGTTTTGCAATATAATTGTTTTTAAAAGCTCCTAATCAATTACATGAACTCCTAAAATTTGATTAAAACTTGTTTTGCAGTCCTTTTTGTAGAGGTTTCGGACGAGCGGGTCGAAATGGGTCTTTCAATGGACCCGTTGGAATTTTAACTGAGTAAAAAGTACATAAATTGAGGTCTTGCAATATAATTGTGTTGAAAAGCTCCTAATCAATTATTTGAACTCCTAATATTTGAATAAAACATTTTTGCGGTCCTTTTTGTAGAGGTTTCGGACGAGCAGGTCTAAATTGGCCTTTCAATGGACCCGTTGGAATTTTAACTGAGTAAAAAGTACAGAAATTGAGGTTTTGCAATATAATTGTGTTTAAAAGATCCTAATCAATTATTTGAACTCATAATATTTGATTAAAACTTGTTTTGCGGTCCTTTTTGTAGAGGTTTCGGACGAGCAGGTCTAAATGGGCCTTTCAATGGACCCGTTGGAATTTTAACTGAGTAAAAAGTACAGAAATTGCGGTTTTGCAATATAATTGTGTTGAAAAGCTCCTAATCAATTACATGAATTCCTAAAATTTGATTAAAACTTGTTTTGCAGTCCTTTTTGTAGAGGTTTCGGACGAGCGGGTCGAAATGGGCCTTTCAATGGACCCGTTGGAATTTTAACTGAGTAAAAAGTACAGAAATTGAGGTTTTGCAATATAATTGTTTTTAAAAGCTCCTAATCAATTACATGAACTCCTAAAATTTGATTAAAACTTGTTTTGCAGAGGTTTCGGACGAGCGGGTCGAAATGGGCCTTTCAATGGACCCGTTGGAATTTTAACTGAGTAAAAAGTACATAAATTGAGGTTTTGCAATATAATTGTGTTGAAAAGCTCCTAATCAATTATTTGAACTCCTAATATTTGAATAAAACATTTTTGCGGTCCTTTTTGTAGAGGTTTCGGACGAGCAAGTCTAAATTGGCCTTTCAATGGACCCGTTGGAATTTTAACTGAGTAAAAAGTACAGAAATTGAGGTTTTGCAATATAATTGTGTTTAAAAGATCATAATCAATTATTTGAACTCCTAATATTTGATTAAAACTTGTTTTGCGGTCCTTTTTGTAGAGGTTTCAGACGAGCAGGTCTAAATAGGCCTTTCAATGGACCCGTTGGAATTTTAACTGAGTAAAAAGTACAGAAATTGCGGTTTTGCAATATAATTGTGTTGAAAAGCTCCTAATCAATTACATGAATTCCTAAAATTTGATTAAAACTTGTTTTGTAGTCCTTTTTGTAGAGGTTTCGGACGAGCGGGTCGAAATGGGCCTTTTAATGGACCCGTTGGAATTTTAAATGAGTAAAAAGTACATAAATTGAGGTTTTGCAATATAATTGTGTTGAAAAGCTCCTAATCAATTATTTGAACTCCTAATATTTGATTAAAACTTGTTTTGCAGTCCTTTTTGTAGAGGTTTCGGACGAGCGGGTCGAAATGGGCGTTTCAATGGACCCATTGGAATTTTAAATGAGTAAAAAGTACAGAAATCGAGGTTTTGCAATATAATTATGTTGAAAAGCTCCTAATCTTTTATTTGAACTCCTAATATATGAAAAAAACCTTTTTGCGGTCGTTTTTGTAGAGGTTTCGGACGAGCAGGTCTAAATGGGCCTTTCAATGGACCCGTTGGACTTTTATCTGAGTAAAAAGTATAAAATTCAGGTTTTTCAATATAATTGTGTATAAAAGCTCCTAATCAATTATTGGAACTCCTAATATTTGAATAAAACATTTTTGCAGTCCTTTTTGTAGAGGTTTCGGACGAGCAGGTCTAAATGGGCCTTTCAATGGACCCGTTGGAATTTTAACTGAGTAAAAAGTACAGAAATTGAGGTTTTGCAATATAATTGTGTTGAAAAGCTCCTAATCAATTACATGAACTCTTAAAATTTGATTAAAACTTGTTTTGCAGTTTTTTTTGTAGAGGTTTCGGACGAGCGGGTCGAAATAGGCCTTTCAATGGACCCGTTGGAATTTTAAGTGAGTAAAAAGTACAGATATTGCGGTTTTGCAATATAATTGTGTTGAAAAGCTCCTAATAAATTTTTTGAACTCCTAATATTTGATTAAAACTTGTTTTGCAGTCCTTTTTGTAGAGGTTTCGGACGAGCGGGTCGAAATGGGCCTTTCAATGGACCCGCTGGAATTTTAACTAAGTAAAAAGTACAAAAATTGAGGTTTTGCAATATAATTGTGTTGAAAAGCTCCTAATCAATTACATGAACTCCTAAAATTTGATTAAAACTTGTTTTGCGGTCCTTTTTGTAGAGGTTTCAGACGAGCGGGTCGAAATGGGCCTTTCAATGGACCCGTTGGAATTTTTTTTGAAGTAAAAAGTACAGAAATTGAGGTTTTGTACTATAATTGTGTTCAAAAGCTCCTAATCAATTATTTGAACTCCTAATATTTGATTAAAACTTGTTTTGCAGTCTTTTTTGTAGAGGTTTCGGATGAGCGGGTCGAAATGGGCCTTTCAATGGACCCGTTGGAATTTTAAATGAGTAAAAAGTACAGAAATTGAGATTTTGCAATATAATTGTGTTGAAAAGCTCCTAATCAGTTATTTGAACTCCTAATATTTGAATAAAACATTTTTACGGTCCTTTTTGTAGAGGTTTCGGACGAGCAGGTCTAAATGGGCCTTTCAATGGACCCGTTGGAATTTTAACTGAGTAAAAAGTACATAAATTGAGGTTTTGCAATATAATTGTTTTGAAAAGCTCCTAATCAATTACATGAACTCATAAAATTTGATTAAAACTTGTTTTGCAGTCTTTTTTGAAGAGGTTTCGGACGAGCGGGTTGAAATGGGCCTTTCAATGGACCCGTTAAAATTTTAACTGAGTAAAAAGTACAGAAATTGAGGTTTGGAATATAATTGTGTTGAAAAGCTTCTAATCAATTATTTGAACTCCTAATATTTGAATAAAACTTTTTTGCGGTCCTTTTTGTAGAGGTTTCGGACGAGCAGGTCTAAATGGGCATTTCAATGGACCCGTTGGAATTTTATCTGAGTAAAAAGTATAAAATTGAGGTTTTTCAATATAATTGTGTTTAAAAGCTCCTAATCAATCATTTGAACTCCTAATATTTGAACAAAACATTTTTGCGGTCCCTTTTGTAGATGTTTCGGACGAGCAGGTCTAAATGTGCCTTTCAATGGACCCGTTGGAATTTTAACTGAGTAAAAAGTACAGAAATTGAGGTTTTGCAATATAATTGTTTTGAAAAGCTCCTAATCAATTACATGAACTCCTAAAATTTGATTAGAACTTGTTTTGCAATCCTTTTTGTAGAGGTTTCGGACGAGCGGGTCGAAATGGGCCTTTTAATGGACCCGTTGGAATTTTAACTGAGTAAAAAGTACAGAAATTGAGGTTTTGCAATATAATTATGTTGAAAAGCTCCTAATCAATTATTTGAACACCTAATATTTGAATAAAACATTTTTGTGGTCCTTTTTGTAGAGGTTTCGGACGAGCAGGTCTAAATTGGCATTTCAATGGACCCGTTGGAATTTTAACTGAGTAAAAAGTACAGAAATTGAGGTTTTCCAATATAATTGTGTTGAAAAGATCCTAATCAATTATTTGAACTCCTAATATTTGATTAAAACTTGTTTTGTGGTCCTTTTTGTAGAGGTTTCGGACGAGCAGCTCTAAATGGGCCTTTCAATGGACCCGTTGGAATTTTAACTGAGTAAAAAGTACAGTAATTGCGGTTTTGCAATAAAAATGTGTTGAAAAGCTCATAATCAATTACATGAATTCCTAAAATTTGATTAAAACTTGTTTTGCAGTCCTTTTTGTAGAGGTTTCGGACGAGCGGGTCGAAATGGGCCTTTCAATGGACTCGTTGGAATTTTAAATGAGTAAAAAGTACAGAAATTTAGGTTTTGCAATATAATTGTGTTGAAAAGCTCCTAATCAATTATTTGAACTCCTAATATTTGATTAAAACTTGTTTTGCAGTCCTTTTTGTAGAGGTTTCGGACGAGCGGGTCGAAATGGGCCTTTCAATGGACCCGTTGGAATTTTAAATGAGTAAAAAGTACAGAAATTGAGGTTTTGCAATATAATTGTGTTGAAAAGCTCCTAATCAATTATTTGAACTCCTAATATTTGAATAAAACATTTTTGCGGTCGTTTTTGTAGAGGTTTCGGACGAGCAGGTCTAAATGGGCCTTTCAATGGACCCGTTGGACTTTTATCTGAGTAAAAAGTATAAAATTCAGGTTTTTCAATATAATTGTGTATAAAAGCTCCTAATCAATTATTTGAACACCTAATATTTGAATAAAACATTTTTGTGGTCCTTTTTGTAGAGGTTTCGGACGAGCAGGTCTAAATGGGCCTTTCTATGGACCTGTTGGAATTTTAACTGAGTAAAAAGTACATAAATTGACGTTTTGCAATATAATTGTGTTGAAAAGCTCCTAATCAATTACATGAACTCCTAAAATTTGATTAAAAATTGTTTTGCAGTCCTTTTTGTAGAGGTTTCGGACGAGCGGGTCGAAATAGGCCTTTCAATGGACCCGTTGGAATTTTAACTAAGTAAAAAGTACAGATATTGCGGTTTTGCAATATAATTGTGTTGAAAAGCTCCTAATAAATTTTTTGAACTCCTAATATTTGATTAAAACTTGTTTTGCAGACCTTTTTGTAGAGGTTTCGGACGAGCGGGTCGAAATGGGCCTTTCAATGGACCCGTTGGAATTTTAACTGAGTAAAAAGTACAAAAATTTAGGTTTTGCAATATAATTGTGTTGAAAATCTCCTAATCAATTATTTGAACTCCTAATATTTGATTAAAACTTGTTTTGCAGTCCTTTTTGTAGAGGTTTCGGACGAGCGAGTCGAAATGGGCCTTTCAATGGACCCGTTGGAATTTTAAATGAGTAAAAAGTACAGAAATTGAGGTTTTGCAATATAATTGTGTTGAAAAGCTCCTAATCAATTATTTGAACTCCTAATATTTGAATAAAACATTTTTGCGGTCGTTTTTTTAGAGGTTTCGGACGAGCAGGTCTAAATGGGCCTTTCAATAGACCTGTTGGTCATTTATCTGAGTAAAAAGTATAAAATTCAGGTTTTTCAATATAATTGTGTATTAAAGCTCCTAATCAATTATTTGAACTCCTAATATTTGAATAAAACATTTTTGCGGTCCTTTTTGTAGAGGTTTCGGACGAGCAGGTCTAAATGGGCTTTTCAATGGACCCGTTGGAATTTTAACTGAATTAAAAGTACATAAATTGAGGTTTTGCAATATAATTGTGTTGAAAAGCTCCTAATCAATTACATGAACTCCTAAAATTTGATTAAAACTTGTTTTGCAGTCCTTTTGAAGAGGTTTCGGACGAGCGGGTCGAAATAGGCCTTTCAATGGACCCGTTGGAATTTTAACTGAGTAAAAAGTACAGAAATTGAGGTTTTGCAATATAATTGTGTTGAAAAGCTCCTAATCAATTACTTGAACTCCTAATATTTGAATAAAACATTTTTGCGGTCCTTTTTTTTGAGGTTTCGGACGAGCAGGTCTAAATGGGCCTTCAATGGACCCGTTGGAATTTTAACTGAGTAAAAAGTACAGAAATTGAGGTTTTGCAATGTAATTGTGTTGAAAAGCTTCTAATAAATTACATGAACTCCTAAAATTTGATTAAAACATTTTTGCGGTCCTTTTTGTAGAGGTTTCGGACGAGAGGGCCGAAATGGGCCTTTCAATGGACCCGTTGGAATTTTATCTGAGTAAAAAGTATAAAATTGAGGTTTTTCAATATAATTGTGTTGAAAAGCTCCTAATCAATTATTTGAACTCCTAATATTTGAATAAAACATTTTTTGCGGTCCTTTTTGTAGATGTTTCGGACGAGCAGGTCTAAATTTGCCTTTCAATGGACCCGTTGGAATTTTAACTGAATAAAAAGTACAGATATTGAGGTTTTGCAATATAATTGTTTTGAAAAGCTCCTAATCAATTACATGAACTCCTAAAATATTATTAAAACTTGTTTTGCAGTCCTTTTTGTAGAGGTTTCGGACGAGCGGGTCGAAATGGGCCTTTCAATGGACCCGTTGGAATTTTAACTGAGTAAAAAGTACAGAAATTGAGGTTTTGCAATATAATTGTGTTGAAAAGCTCCTAATCAATTATTTGAACACCTAATATTTGAATAGAACATTTTTGCGGTCCTTTTTGTAGAGGTTTCGGACGAGCAGGTCTAAATTGGCCTTTCAATGGACCCGTTGGAATTTTAACTGAGTAAAAAGTACAGAAATTGAGGTTTTCCAATATTATTGTGTTGAAAAGATCCTTATCAATTATTTGAACTCCTAATATTTGATTAAAACTTGTTTTGCGGTCCTTTTTGTAGAGGTTTCGGACGAGCAGCTCTAAATGGGCCTTTCAATGGACCCGTTGGAATTTTAACTGAGTAAAAAGTACAGAAATTGCGGTTTTGCAATATAATTGTGTTGAAAAGCTCCTAATCAATTACATGAATTCCTAAAATTTGATTAAAACTTGTTTTGCGGTCCTTTTGTAGAGGTTTCGGACGAGCGGGTCGAAATGGGTCTTTCAATGGACCCGTTGGAAATTTAAATGAGTAAAAAGTACAGAAATTTAGGTTTTGCAATATAATTGTCTTGAAAAGCTCCTAATCAATTATTTGAACTCCTAATATTTGATTAAAACTTGTTTTGCAGTCCTTTTTGTAGAGGTTTCGGACGAGCGGGTCGAAATGGGCCTTTCAATGGTCCCGTTGGAATTTTAAATGAGTAAAAAGTACAGAAATTGAGTGATGTGATCTTGACCAGCACCAATTTTCTTCATGACGTGCTCACATCTTTGACCAACTATCAAGCTCAATCAAAGGGAGTTTTACCTTACTTCATCCTCTATTTGCTCATTTATGCATTATGTCTTATCATATGATATAATTTATTTGCATGAATTTGCATGAGCAATTCATAGTGGCATAACATCCATTTGCATTAATAAACATGCTGCCATTAAAGGCATGCATTTCATTTAAAGCATTTAGTTCATTAATACATGTAGTTCATTCAATAAAGCTAGTTCATTCAATAAAGCTAGTTCCTTTAATTTTTTTTGCATGACATATTTAATTATCTTTTCAATTTAGCATGAACATTTGCTTGTTTTGTGTCTAGGTGCATGAAGGGAGACGAACAGTCACAATAAATGCAAGAATTTCAATCAGAATGTTTTCAACTTCTGGATGCGATAAAGACATGTTAGGGTCTTGAGATCACTTGGAAATTATTCCTATATCTCTTAGCTTTCCAACGCATTTTGAATCACCTCAATCCGATATCGGGAGCTTGAGATATGATCGATTTACTGAAGACAATGCAGGCTAGAATTTTCATTACGGGAATTTTGTACAAGGATGATTTGGATGAGTTTGAGCCAAGGAAGAGTCCTTTCATCTTCATCCATGAGACATGCAATTGAAGGCTATCTTAATGCTCATATTCAAACCAATTCAAGGCTGAATTCTTATCATCTTTTCAAGGCTGTTCATATTCCACCAAGAACAATGCATTCAAATCTTATTAATTCACCTTTTTAAGGCTGAATTCATCACCTTTGGATGCTGTTCACGTTCTAGCAAGGTGACATGCATTGAAGGCTGAATTATTTCACTTAATACTACAATTTAGTGATATAAATCAGTATAGAATGGGAAGAGACACTCCAAAGTGGACAGCAAGATCATTACAACCATTCAAGGCCTCCATTCAAGTCATTTTATCTCCTAATCAAGCAAAGCAAGGTAGCCCAAGAGTCACTCCTCCTTTTGGACGAAATTGAGGCCACATTCATCTTAAAAATATCTAGATTCATCACCATTTGATCTAGAATATTCAGCCAAAGCTTGGAGATAAGAAAGACAAAGCATTCAAGAGCATTACAATGCATTCAAGTGCATGACAAAGCATTCAAGTGCATTTGTTTTCATCTTTGTAAACCTTTTCATATGCTGCCCAAAATACTATAAATAGGTAGCTTAGGTTCATTGTAAAGATAGACTTGGATTTTATAAAAACTCCTTTGAAAGGTTGCTTTCATTTTAGTTCTTGCGAGAACTCTATCGGCTTCAAGTTGTGCTTGTAGTCTTCATCCATTCCACTTGTTTATAACGTTGGTTCCTAGTTCCTTTATAGCTAGTGGGTCTCGTTCCATACTCCTACCACTTTGATTCCATACTTTTATATTGTTGGTTCCTAGCTTTCTATAGCTAACGGGTCACAATCCGTCATCCTTACATATCTATATAGTCCACGCCACCTTCACCACCTTCACCATCTTCACCATCAATTTTCCTTTCTTTCATTTTACCCCAAATACATCACTCTTCCATAACCATCAAACAACATCTACAATCCCTTATTCCACCCTTCATTTATCATTATTATCATATTTATCCTTCTTACATCTTTATTTTGCAATTTCAGAGTTCAAGCTTTCGGGAATTAAGTTCTTACTAGAATCACGATCGGGCAACTTCGTATATGACTCGGAATCCATAACCGAGATCATATCAATTGGTATCAGAGCAAGGTTGATTCAGTAAGATAGTCGTTGTCTCTCTTCTGAAAAAAAAAGAAAAAGAAAAGAAAAAAAAGAAAAAAAAGAAAAGAAAAAACAATAAAAAAAATTAGAGAAAGTTAAAGAGGGAGGGGCATCGTATTCTCTATTCTTCTTTAAAAAATGCTTACATCATTTTTTCTTTTGCTACTATTTTTTCATCTTTACCAACTCTCACAATTTACCTTTTTTTTGTTTCCACTTTTTCTTATCCCACCTTCCAAATTCTTTTTGCCAAGTTTTTTTTTTTCAGCCGAATTCTACAAGCCATTTGCAAGCCTTGAGGAAGTTCTTAAAAGGACTTGATTGAGAGCAAGAGTGGAAAAAGGCAAGAGTGCACATCAAGGGTAAAAGCCATCCCGAGTGAAACACGAGTGTGAGTGCATTTTCTTGGAGTGGAATAGGTGAGGCTTTGTGTTTGTGAGGTTTTAAATTTTTTTATTTTTGTTACTAATAATGTCTCAAAATTCCGTGAGAAACTCTGTTGGAGGAAGTAATAACGTTAACGTAGATGCAACTAACTCCAATCTTCAAGATATTATCCGAGAGATGGACAGGTTGTTGCAACAAAGGTTGGGGCCGATGCAAGAACGATTAGATCATTTGGAGGAAAGATCTCAACGAAGGCAATTTAGGGAAGAATTGAGAACCCTTTCAAGAAAAAGGAATGCTCCAAAGCACTATGTGGGTTCAATATCTAACTCGAGTCAAAGTCCTAGATGGAATGACATAGTATCTCAATCAAGAGAGTACATGTCAAAAGAGAAGACTACTTCAATTAAAAGCAACTTACATCCAGATTTTAGATGTTATCGTTGCTTGGGAAAAGGACACCCACCAAGCCAATGTCCTAATCGGAGTGCCACACGATCTTATGGGAGTGAAACATCAAAATGGGGTCTAAGTTCATACAAGAAGAATTCCCCATTACCATTCCACGAAAGAGGAGGACCACCCAACGGAAGTAAGCCCATTGCCGAAACCAGCAAGGGTAAGACTACCGTCAATCCAAATCCTTCCCGTGATATACAATGTTTTAATTGTGTGGGGCATGCTCACATTGCAAGCCAATGTCCGAACCGCAACAACATGCTTCTTCGAGATGATAGAGCAGTTGAATTAGAAGAAGAGGAGGTTGAGAATGAAGATGCTGCCATTGAAGAAGACGAATCCAAGCATGCCATGGAAGGAGATGTTCTTGTTGCTAAAAGAAGCCTAAGCGTGCAAACCATTGAAGAAGAACATTTTGAGGTGACAAAAACACTTGGAGATGCAACCGTTGGAGTTGAAAAAGAGATTTTATGTGAGAAAATCATTGAAGTGATTGAAATTGAGGGCATTGAAAAGATTGAGAGAAATGATAAAAATGAGTGCGAGAGTGAAAGAAGCTTTCAAACAAAACAAGAGAGTGAAGAGAGCATTCAAGAAGAATATGATATTGAAGAGAGAATTCAAAACAAACATGAGCATGAGAGAAAAGAATGTGAGGAGAAGGAAGTTTTGATTTCTGCTAATCAATTATTTTCTTCTATTCGTTCTTTGAATTTGCAGGTTATTCCGAGAGACATAAAAGACGATTCAAGCATCATATCTTTTGAAATTCCAAAAGAAGTGTCACTTGAAATTTCAAGGAACGTATTCATTGACATTCCAAGAACACTCCATCCATTCGATGAACCTCGTAAAAGGGAAGTTTCAATGAATCTGATTCTTGAGAATGTCAAGGGTCAAATTCCATTCATGAACTTTTGCGAATCCTCTATGTTCATTCATTTTATTAATGGTGTTTCATGTTCTAACTTAGATTTATTTAGCAGAACATTGATTCATGGAATTGTTCTTGCTTGTGATCATCGATTCAAGGAAAGGAAACGAGCATTATCCAACTATTCAAGATTCCTAATGTGGAAGGGTACAAGGACTAAAGTTGGTGATATCTACCTACTTGAAAGAGTTCAAAAGGCACCACTTTTCACCAGCCAACATGACGAGTTAAGCAGTGAAAGTGGAGTTATCTTTCTTAAGCATGGTGTTGATCCAAAGGAGAAACGCAAAAGGACAAGTCCTTTCATCTATGGTCATTACGTTTCAAGAAAAGGAGGAGTCCAAAAGATGAGTCCTTTAACTGAAAGACATGATGAACCAATGGAGTTTTCCAAGAAGAACATCAAGCGTCAACCATTATCCATGAACATTGTTGGGTTTGTTTTCTTTATCTCTTTAAATTTGATTTTCTTTTCTACTAAACCAATTGTGATTGTAGAAAATGAAAGGAGACATCAGTTTGAGAAGGAACTCCACCGGAAGATGAGAGGAGACAAAGAAGATGTTCAATTGCTTGACGTCTTGAATAGTTCCCAAGTGATTTTTCAATTCAAAGACATGAAGCGAGGACTATCCACCTACTCGAAGGACATCATTCGGAAGGGAACAAGAGGAGATGGCGCTCCACAAGACGTTATATTTGTGAAAGGTTTCAGACATTGTGAGCACAACATCATTAAATGTTGCAAGAGAATCAACTTCAAATCAAGGGAGCAACATGGAAGCAAAGTTCACAAACGAGAAGATCTTGACCCTAGAGAATGGATACGGTGCAAGATGCAAGTGAAGAAGTTCCCTTCCCAAAGGAAATCAAAATTGTTCCCGTTCGTAGCAAGCATCGATTTGGGGACAAATCGCTTTAAAGAGGGAGGGGATGATGTGATCTTGACCAGCACCAATTTTCTTCATGACGTGCTCACATCTTTGACAAACTATCAAGCTCAATCGAAGGGAGTTTTACCTTACTTCATCCTCTATTTGCTCATTTATGTATTATGTCTTATCATATGATATAATTTATTTGCATGAATTTGCATGAGCAATTCATAGTGGCATAACATCCATTTGCATTAATAAACATGCTGCCCATTAAAGGCATGCATTTCATTTAAAGCATTTAGTTCATTAATACATGTAGTTCATTCAATAAAGCTAGTTCATTCAATAAAGCTAGTTCATTCAATAAAGCTAGTTACTTTAATTTTTTTTGCATGACATATTTAATTATCTTTTCAATTTAGCATGAACATTTGCTTGTTTTGTGTCTAGGTGCATGAAGGGAGACGAACAGTCACAATAAATGCAAGAATTTCAGTCAGAATGTTTTCAACTTCTGGATGCGATAAAGACATGTTAGGGTCTTGAGATCACTTGGAAATTATTCCTATATCTCTTAGCTTTCCAACGCATTTTGAATCACCTCAATCCGATATCGGGAGCTTGAGATATGATCGATTTACTGAAGACAATGCAGGCTAGAATTTTCATTACGGGAATTTTGTACAAGGATGATTTGGATGAGTTTGAGCCAAGGAAGAGTCCTTTCATCTTCATCCATGAGACATGCAATTTAAGGCTATCTTAATGCTCATATTCAAACCAATTCAAGGCTGAATTCTTATCATCTTTTCAAGGCTGTTCATATTCCACCAAGAACAATGCATTCAAATCTTATTAATTCACCTTTTTAAGGCTGAATTCATCACCTTTGGATGCTGTTCACGTTCTAGCAAGGTGACATGCATTGAAGGCTGAATTATTTCACTTAATACTACAATTTAGTGATATAAATCAGTATAGAATGGGAAGAGACACTCCAAAGTGGACAGCAAGATCATTACAACCATTCAAGGCCTCCATTCAAGTCATTTTATCTCCTAATCAAGCAAAGCAAGGTAGCCCAAGAGTCACTCCTCCTTTTGGACGAAATTGAGGCCACATTCATCTTAAAAATATCTAGATTCGTCACCATTTGATCTAGAATATTCAGCCAAAGCTTGGAGATAAGAAAGACAAAGCATTCAAGAGCATTACAATGCATTCAAGTGCATGACAAAGCATTCAAGTGCATTTGTTTTCATCTTTGTAAACCTTTTCATATGCTGCCCAAAATACTATAAAAACTCCTTTGAAAGGTTGCTTTCATTTTAGTTCTTGCGAGAACTCTATCGGCTTCAAGTTGTGCTTGTAGTCTTCATCCATTCCACTTGTTTATAACGTTGGTTCCTAGTTCCTTTATAGCTAGTGGGTCTCGTTCCATACTCCTACCACTTCGATTCCATACTTTTATATTGTTGGTTCCTAGCTTTCTATAGCTAACGGGTCACAATCTGTCATCCTTACATATCTATATAGTCCACGCCACCTTACCACCTTCACCATCTTCACCATCAATTTTCCTTTCTTTCATTTTACCCCAAATCCATCACACTTCCATAACCATCAAACAACATCTACAATCCCTTATTCCACCCTTCATTTATCATTATTATCATATTTATCCTTCTTACATCTTTATTTTGCAATTTCAGAGTTCAAGCTTTCGGGAATTAAGTTCTTACTAGAATCACGATCGGGCAACTTCGTATATGACTCGGAATCCATAAGCGAGATCATATCATTGAGGTTTTGCAATATAATTGTGTTGAAAAGCTCCTAATAAATTATTTTAACTCCTAATATTTGAATAAAACATTTTTGCGATCGTTTTTGTAGAGGTTTCGGACGAGCAGGTCTAAATGGGCCTTTCAATAGACCCGTTAGACTTTTATCTGAGTAAAAAGTATAAAATTCAGGTTTTTCAATATAATTGTGTATAAAAGCTCCTAATCAATTATTTGAACTCCTAATATTTGAATAAAACATTTTTGCGGTCCTTTTTGTAGAGGTTTCGGACGAGCAGGTCTAAATGGGCCTTTCAATGGACCCGTTGGAATTTTAACTGAGTAAAAAGTACATAAATTGAGGTTTTGCAATATAATTGTGTTGAAAAGCTCCTAATCAATTACATGAACTCCTAAAATTTGATTATAACTTGTTTTGCAGTCCTTTTTGAAGAGGTTTCGGACGAGCGGGTCGAAATAGGCCTTTCAATGGACCCGTTGGAATTTTAACTGAGTAAAAAGTACAGATATTTCGGTTTTGCAATATAATTGTGTTGAAAAGCTCCTAATAAATTTTTTTGAACTCCTAATATTTGATTAAAACTTGTTTTGCAGTCCTTTTTGTAGAGGTTTCGGACGAGCGGGTCGAAATGGGCCTTTCAATGGACCCGTTGGAATTTTAACATAGTAAAAAGTACAGAAATTGAGGTTTTGCAATATAATTGTGTTGAAAAGCTCCTAATCAATTACATGAACTCCTAAAATTTGATTAAAACTTGTTTTGCAGTCCTTTTGTAGAGGTTTCGGACGAGCGGGTCGAAATGGGCCTTTCAATGGACCCGTTGGAATTTTAAATGAGTAAAAAGTACAGAAATTGAGGTTTTGCAATATAATTGTGTTGAAAAGCTCCTAATCAATTATTTGAACTCCTAATATTTGAATAAAACATATTTGCGGTCCTTTTTGTAGAGGTTTCAGACGAGCAGGTCTAAATGGGCCTTTCAATGGGCCCGTTGGAATTTTAACTGAGTAAAAAGTACAGAAATTGAGGTTTTGCAATATAATTGTGTTGAAAAGCTCCTAATAAATTATTTGAACTCCTAATATTTGAATAAAACATTTTTGCGGTCCTTTTTTTTGAGGTTTCGGACGAGCAGGTCTAAATGGGCCTTTCAATGGACCCGTTGGAATTTTAACTGAGTAAAAAGTACAGAAATTGAGGTTTTGCAATGTAATTGTGTTGAAAAGCTTCTAATCAATTACATGAACTCCTAAAATTTGATTAAAACTTGTTTTGCGGTCCTTTTTGTAGAGGTTTCGTACGAGAGGGTCGAAATGGGCCTTTCAATGGACCCGTTGGAAGTTTAACTGAGTAAAAAGTACAGAAATTGAGGTTTTGCAATATAATTGTGTTGAAAAGCTCCTAATCAATTACATGAACTCCTGATATTTGATTAAAACTTGTTTTGCAGTCCTTTTTGTAGAGGTTTCGGACGAGCGGGTCGAAATGGGCCTTTCAATGGACCCGTTGGAATTTTAACTGAGTAAAAAGTACAGAAATTGAGGTTTTGCAATATAATTGTGTTGAAAAGCTCCTAATCAATTATTTGAACTCCTAATATTTGAATAAAATATTTTTGCGGTTCTTTTTGTAGAGGTTTTGGACGAGCAGGTCTAAATGGGCCTTTCAATGGACCCGTTGGAATTTTATCTGAGTATAAAGTATAAAATTGAGGTTTTTCAATATAATTGTGTTTAAAGGCTCCTAATCAATTATTTGAACTCCTAATATTTGAACAAAACATTTTTGCGGTCCCTTTTGTAGATGTTTCGGACGAGCAGGTCTAAATGGGCATTTCAATGGACCCGTTGGAATTTTAACTGAGTAAAAAGTACAGAAATTGAGGTTTTTCAATATAATTGTGTTGAAGAGCTCCTAATCAATTATTTGAACACCTAATATTTGAATAAAACATTTTTGCGGTCCTTTTTGTAGACGTTTCGGACGAGCATGTCTAAATTGGCCTTTCAATGGACCCGTTGGAATTTTAACTGAGTAAAAAGTACAGAAATTGAGGTTTTCCAATATAATTTTGTTGAAAAGATCCTAATCAATTATTTGAACTCCTAATATTTGATTAAAACTTGTTTTGCGGTCCTTTTTGTAGAGGTTTCGGACGAGCAGCTCTAAATGGGCCTTTCAATGGACCCGTTGGAATTTTAACTGAGTAAAAAGTACTGAAATTGCGGTTTTGCAATATAATTGTGTTGAAAAGCTCCTAATCAATTGCATGAATTCCTAAAATTTGATTAAAACTTGTTTTGCAGTCCTTTTTGTAGAGGTTTCGGACGAGCGGGTCGAAATGGGCCTTTCAATGGACCCGTTGGACTTTTAAATGAGTAAAAAGTACAGAAATTTAGGTTTTGCAATATAATTGTGTTGAAAAGCTCCTAATCAATTATTTGAACTCCTAAAATTTGATTAAAACTTGTTTTGCAGTCCTTTTTGAAGAGGTTTCGGACGAGCGGGTCGAAATGGGCCTTTCAATGGACCCGTTGGAATTTTAACTGAGTAAAAAGTACAGAAATTGAGGTTTTGCAATATCTGTAAAAAGTACAAAAATTGAGGTTTTGCAATATAATTGTGTTTAAAAGCTTCTAATCAATTATTTGAACTCCTAATATTTGAATAAAACATTTTTGCGGTCCTTTTTTTTGAGGTTTCGGACGAGCAGGTCTAAATGGGCCTTTCAATGGACCCGTTGGAATTTTAACTGAGTAAAAAGTACAGAAATTGAGGTTTTGCAATGTAATTGTGTTGAAAAGCTTCTAATCAATTACATGAACTCCTAAAATTTGATTAAAACTTGTTTTGCGGTCCTTTTTGTAGAGGTTTCGTACGAGAGGGTCGAAATGGGCCTTTCAATGGACCCGTTGGAAGTTTAACTGAGTAAAAAGTACAGAAATTGAGGTTTTGCAATATAATTGTGTTGAAAAGCTCCTAATCAATTACATGAACTCCTGATATTTGATTAAAACTTGTTTTGCAGTCCTTTTTGTAGAGGTTTCGGACGAGCGGGTCGAAATGGGCCTTTCAATGGACCCGTTGGAATTTTAACTGAGTAAAAAGTACAGAAATTGAGGTTTTGCAATATAATTGTGTTGAAAAGCTCCTAATCAATTATTTGAACTCCTAATATTTGAATAAAATATTTTTGCGGTTCTTTTTGTAGAGGTTTTGGACGAGCAGGTCTAAATGGGCCTTTCAATGGACCCGTTGGAATTTTATCTGAGTATAAAGTATAAAATTGAGGTTTTTCAATATAATTGTGTTTAAAGGCTCCTAATCAATTATTTGAACTCCTAATATTTGAACAAAACATTTTTGCGGTCCCTTTTGTAGATGTTTCGGACGAGCAGGTCTAAATGGGCATTTCAATGGACCCGTTGGAATTTTAACTGAGTAAAAAGTACAGAAATTGAGGTTTTTCAATATAATTGTGTTGAAGAGCTCCTAATCAATTATTTGAACACCTAATATTTGAATAAAACATTTTTGCGGTCCTTTTTGTAGACGTTTCGGACGAGCATGTCTAAATTGGCCTTTCAATGGACCCGTTGGAATTTTAACTGAGTAAAAAGTACAGAAATTGAGGTTTTCCAATATAATTTTGTTGAAAAGATCCTAATCAATTATTTGAACTCCTAATATTTGATTAAAACTTGTTTTGCGGTCCTTTTTGTAGAGGTTTCGGACGAGCAGCTCTAAATGGGCCTTTCAATGGACCCGTTGGAATTTTAACTGAGTAAAAAGTACTGAAATTGCGGTTTTGCAATATAATTGTGTTGAAAAGCTCCTAATCAATTGCATGAATTCCTAAAATTTGATTAAAACTTGTTTTGCAGTCCTTTTTGTAGAGGTTTCGGACGAGCGGGTCGAAATGGGCCTTTCAATGGACCCGTTGGACTTTTAAATGAGTAAAAAGTACAGAAATTTAGGTTTTGCAATATAATTGTGTTGAAAAGCTCCTAATCAATTATTTGAACTCCTAAAATTTGATTAAAACTTGTTTTGCAGTCCTTTTTGAAGAGGTTTCGGACGAGCGGGTCGAAATGGGCCTTTCAATGGACCCGTTGGAATTTTAACTGAGTAAAAAGTACAGAAATTGAGGTTTTGCAATATCTGTAAAAAGTACAAAAATTGAGGTTTTGCAATATAATTGTGTTTAAAAGCTTCTAATCAATTATTTGAACTCCTAATATTTGAAAAAAACATTTTTGCGGTCCTTTTTGTAGAGGTTTCGGACGCGCAGGTCTAAATGGGCCCTTCAATGGACCCGTTGGAATTTTAACTGAGCAAAAAGTATAGAAATTGAGGTTTTGCAATGTAATTGTGTTGAAAAGCTTCTAATCAATTACATGAACTCCTAAAATTTGATTAAAACTTGTTTTGTGGTCCCTTTTGTAGAGGTTTCGGAAGAGCGGGTCGAAATGGGCGTTTCAATGGACCCGTTGGAATTTTTACTGAGTAAAAAGTACAGAAATTGAGGTTTTGCAATATAATTGTGTTGAAAAGCTCCTAATCAATTATTTGAACACCTAATATTTGAATAAAACATTTTTGCGGTCCTTTTTGTAGACGTTTCGGACGAGCATGACTAAATTGGCCTTTCAATGGACCCGTTGGAATTTTAACTGAGTAAGAAGTACAAAAATTGAGGTTTTGCAATATAATTGTGTTTAAAAGCTTCTAATCAATTATTTGAACTCCTAATATTTGAATAAAACATTTTTGCGGTCCTTTTTGTAGAGGTTTCGGACGAGCAGGTCTAAATGGACCCTTCAATGGACCCGTTGGAATTTTAACTGAGCAAAAAGTATAGAAATTGTGGTTTTGCAATGTAATTGTGTTGAAAAGCTTCTAATCAATTACATGAACTCCTAAAATTTGATTAAAACTTGTTTTGTGGTCCCTTTTGTAGAGGTTTCGGACGAGCGGGTCGAAATGGGCCTTTCAATGGACCCGTTGGAATTTTAACTGAGTAAAAAGTACAAAAATTGTGGTTTTGCAATATAATTGTGTTGAAAAGCTCCTAATCAATTACATGAATTCCTAAAATTTGATTAAAACTTGTTTTGCAGTCCTTTTTGTAGAGGTTTCGGACGAGCGGGTCGAAATGGGCCTTTCAATGGACCCGTTGGAATTTTAAATGACTAAAAAGTACAGAAATTGAGGTTTTGCAATATAATTGTGTTGAAAAGCTCCTAATCAATTACATGAACTCCTAAAATTTGATTAGAACTTGTTTTGCAATCCTTTTTGTAGAGGTTTCGGACGAGCGGGTCGAAATAGGCCTTTCAATGGACCCGTTGGAATTTTAACTGAGTAAAAAGTACAGATATTGCGGTTTTGCAATATAATTGTGTTGAAAAGCTCCTAATAAATTTTTTGAACTCCTAATATTTGATTAAAACTTGTTTTGCAGTCCTTTTCGTAGAGGTTTCGGACGAGCAGGTCTAAATTGGCCTTTCAATGGACCCGTTGGAATTTTAACTGAGTAAAAAGTACAGAAATTGAGGTTTTGCAATATAATTGTGTTGAAAAGCTCCTAATCAATTACATGAACTCCTAAAATTTGATTAAAACTTGTTTTGCAGTCCTTTTTGTAGAGGTTTCGGACGAGCGGGTCGAAATGGGCCTTTCAATGGACCCGTTGGAATTTTAAATGAGTAAAAAGTACAGAAATTGAGGTTTTGCAATATAATTGTGTTGAAAAGCTCCTAATCAATTATTTGAAATCCTAATATTTGAATAAAACATTTTTGCGATCCTTTTTGTAGAGGTTTTGGACGAGCAGGTCTAAATGGGCCTTTCAATGGACCCGTTGGAATTTTAACTGAGTAAAAAGTAAAGAAATTGAGGTTTTGCAATATAATTGTTTTGAAAAGCTCCTAATCTATTACATGAACTCATAAAATTTGATTAAAACTTGTTTTGTAGTCCTTTTTGTAGAGGTTTCGGACGAGCGGGTCGAAATGGGCATTTCAATGGACCCGTTGGAATTTTAACTGAGTAAAAAGTACAGAAATTGAGGTTTTGCAATATAATTGTGTTGAAAAGCTCCTAATAATTTATTTGAACTCCTAATATTTGAATAAAACATTTTTGCGGTCCTTTTTGTAGAGGTTTCGGACGAGCAGGTCTAAATGGGCCTTTCAATGGACCCGTTGGAATTTTATCTGAGTAAAAAGTATAAAATTGAAGTTTTTCAATATAATTGTGTTTAAAAGCTCCTAATCAATTATTTGAACTCCTAATATTTGAATAAAACATTTTTGCGGTCCTTTTTGTAGATGTTTCGGACGAGCAGGTCTAAATAGGCCTTTCAATGGACCCGTTGGAATTTTAAATGAGTAAAAAGTATAGAAATTGAGGTTTTGCAATATAATTGTGTTGAAAAGCTCCTAATCAATTATTTGAACTCCTAATATTTGAATAAAACATTTTTTCGGTCCTTTTTGTAGAGGTTTCGGACGAGCAGGTCTAAATGGGCCTTTCAATGGACCCGTTGGAATTTTAAATGAGTAAAAAGTACAGAAATTGAGGTTTTGCAATATAATTGTGTTGAAAAGCTCCTAATCAATTATTTGAAATCCTAATATTTGAATAAAACATTTTTGCGATCCTTTTTGTAGAGGTTTTGGACGAGCAGGTCTAAATGGGCCTTTCAATGGACCCGTTGGAATTTTAACTGAGTAAAAAGTAAAGAAATTGAGGTTTTGCAATATAATTGTTTTGAAAAGCTCCTAATCTATTACATGAACTCATAAAATTTGATTAAAACTTGTTTTGTAGTCCTTTTTGTAGAGGTTTCGGACGAGCGGGTCGAAATGGGCCTTTCAATGGACCCGTTGGAATTTTAACTGAGTAAAAAGTACAGAAATTGAGGTTTTGCAATATCTGTAAAAAGTACAAAAATTGAGGTTTTGCAATATAATTGTGTTTAAAAGCTTCTAATCAATTATTTGAACTCCTAATATTTGAAAAAAACATTTTTGCGGTCCTTTTTGTAGAGGTTTCGGACGCGCAGGTCTAAATGGGCCCTTCAATGGACCCGTTGGAATTTTAACTGAGCAAAAAGTATAGAAATTGAGGTTTTGCAATGTAATTGTGTTGAAAAGCTTCTAATCAATTACATGAACTCCTAAAATTTGATTAAAACTTGTTTTGTGGTCCCTTTTGTAGAGGTTTCGGAAGAGCGGGTCGAAATGGGCGTTTCAATGGACCCGTTGGAATTTTTACTGAGTAAAAAGTACAGAAATTGAGGTTTTGCAATATAATTGTGTTGAAAAGCTCCTAATCAATTATTTGAACACCTAATATTTGAATAAAACATTTTTGCGGTCCTTTTTGTAGACGTTTCGGACGAGCATGACTAAATTGGCCTTTCAATGGACCCGTTGGAATTTTAACTGAGTAAGAAGTACAAAAATTGAGGTTTTGCAATATAATTGTGTTTAAAAGCTTCTAATCAATTATTTGAACTCCTAATATTTGAATAAAACATTTTTGCGGTCCTTTTTGTAGAGGTTTCGGACGAGCAGGTCTAAATGGACCCTTCAATGGACCCGTTGGAATTTTAACTGAGCAAAAAGTATAGAAATTGTGGTTTTGCAATGTAATTGTGTTGAAAAGCTTCTAATCAATTACATGAACTCCTAAAATTTGATTAAAACTTGTTTTGTGGTCCCTTTTGTAGAGGTTTCGGACGAGCGGGTCGAAATGGGCCTTTCAATGGACCCGTTGGAATTTTAACTGAGTAAAAAGTACAAAAATTGCGGTTTTGCAATATAATTGTGTTGAAAAGCTCCTAATCAATTGCATGAATTCCTAAAATTTGATTAAAACTTGTTTTGCAGTCCTTTTTGTAGAGGTTTCGGACGAGCGGGTCGAAATGGGCCTTTCAATGGACCCGTTGGACTTTTAAATGAGTAAAAATTACAGAAATTGAGGTTTTGCAATATAATTGTGTTGAAAAGCTCCTAATCAATTATTTGAACTCCTAATATTTGAATAAAACATTTTTGCGGTCATTTTTGTAGAGGTTTCGGACGAGCAGGTCTAAATGGGCCTTTTAATGGACCCGTTGGAATTTTAACTGCGTAAAAAGTACATAAATTGAGGTTTTGCAATATAATTGTGTTGAAAAGCTCCTAATCAATTACATGAACTCCTAAAATTTGATTAAAACTTGTTTTGCAGTCCTTTTTGAAGAGGTTCGGACGAGCGGGTCGAAATAGGCCTTTCAATGGACCCGTTGGAATTTTAACTGAGTAAAAAGTACAGATATTGCGGTTTTGCAATATAATTGTGTTGAAAAGCTCCTAATAAATTTTTTGAACTCCTAATATTTGATTAAAACTTGTTTTGCAGTCCTTTTCGTAGAGGTTTCGGACGAGCAGGTCTAAATTGGCCTTTCAATGGACCCGTTGGAATTTTAACTGAGTAAAAAGTACAGAAATTGAGGTTTTGCAATATAATTGTGTTGAAAAGCTCCTAATCAATTACATGAACTCCTAAAATTTGATTAAAACTTGTTTTGCAGTCCTTTTTGTAGAGGTTTCGGACGAGCGGGTCGAAATGGGCCTTTCAATGGACCCGTTGGAATTTTAAATGAGTAAAAAGTACAGAAATTGAGGTTTTGCAATATAATTGTGTTGAAAAGCTCCTAATCAATTATTTGAAATCCTAATATTTGAATAAAACATTTTTGCGATCCTTTTTGTAGAGGTTTTGGACGAGCAGGTCTAAATGGGCCTTTCAATGGACCCGTTGGAATTTTAACTGAGTAAAAAGTAAAGAAATTGAGGTTTTGCAATATAATTGTTTTGAAAAGCTCCTAATCTATTACATGAACTCATAAAATTTGATTAAAACTTGTTTTGTAGTCCTTTTTGTAGAGGTTTCGGACGAGCGGGTCGAAATGGGCATTTCAATGGACCCGTTGGAATTTTAACTGAGTAAAAAGTACAGAAATTGAGGTTTTGCAATATAATTGTGTTGAAAAGCTCCTAATAATTTATTTGAACTCCTAATATTTGAATAAAACATTTTTGCGGTCCTTTTTGTAGAGGTTTCGGACGAGCAGGTCTAAATGGGCCTTTCAATGGACCCGTTGGAATTTTATCTGAGTAAAAAGTATAAAATTGAAGTTTGTCAATATAATTGTGTTTAAAAGCTCCTAATCAATTATTTGAACTCCTAATATTTGAATAAAACATTTTTGCGGTCCTTTTTGTAGATGTTTCGGACGAGCAGGTCTAAATAGGCCTTTCAATGGACCCGTTGGAATTTTAAATGAGTAAAAAGTATAGAAATTGAGGTTTTGCAATATAATTGTGTTGAAAAGCTCCTAATCAATTATTTGAACTCCTAATATTTGAATAAAACATTTTTTCGGTCCTTTTTGTAGAGGTTTCGGACGAGCAGGTCTAAATGGGCCTTTCAATGGACCCGTTGGAATTTTAACTGAGTAAAAAGTACAGAAATTGAGGTTCTGCAATATAATTGTGTTGAAAAGCTCCTAGTCAATTATTTGAACTCCTAATATTTGAATAAAACATTTTTGCGGTCCTTTTTGTAGAGGTTTCGGACGAGCAGGTCTAAATGGGCCTTTCAATGGACCCCTTGGAATTTTATCTGAGTAAAAAGTACAAAAATTGAGGTTTTTCAATATAATTGTTTTGAAAAGTTCCTAATCAAATACATGAACTCCTAAAATTTGATTAAAACTTGTTTTGCAGTCCTTTTTGTAGAGGTTTCGGACGAGCGGGTCGAAATGGGCCTTTCAATGGACCCGTTGGAATTTTAACTGAGTAAAAAGTACAGAAATTGAGGTTTTGCAATATAATTGTGTTGAAAAGATCCTAATCAATTATTTGAACTCCTAATATTTGAATAAAACCTTTTTGCGGTCGTTTTTGTAGAGGTTTCGGACGAGCAGGTCTAAATGGGCCTTTCAATGGACCCGTTGGACTTTTATCTGAGTAAAAAGTATAAAATTCAGGTTTTTCAATATAATTGTGTATAAAAGCTCCTAATCAATTACTTGAACTCCTAATATTTGATTAAAACTTGTTTTGCGGTCCTTTTTGTAGAGGTTTCGGACGAGCAGGTCTAAATGGGCCTTTCAATGGACCCGTTGGAATTTTAACTGAGTAAAAAGTACAGAAATTGCGGTTTTGCAATATAATTGTGTTGAAAAGCTCCAAATCAATTACATGAATTCCTAAAATTTGATTAAAACTTGTTTTGCGGTCCTTTTTGTAGAGGTTTCGGACGAGCGGGTCGAAATGGGCCTTTCAATAGACCCGTTGGAATTTTAAATGAGTAAAAAGTACAGAAATTGAGGTTTTGGAATATAATTGTGTTGAAAAGCTCCTAATCAATTATTGGAACTCCTAATATTTGAATAAAACATTTTTGCGATCCTTTTTGTAGAGGTTTCGGACGAGCAGGTCTAAATGGGCCTTTCAATGGACCCGTTTGAATTTTAAATGAGTAAAAAGTACAGAAATTGCGGTTTTGCAATATAATTGTGTTGAAAAGCTCCTAATCAATTATTTGAACTCCTAATATTTGAATAAAACATTTTTGCGGTCCTTTTTGTAGAGGTTTCGGACGAGCAAGTCTAAATGGGCCTTTCAATGGACCCTTTGGAATTTTAACTGAGAAAAAAGTACAGAAATTGAGGTTTTGCAATGTAATTGTGTTGAAAAGCTTCTAATCAATTACATGAACTCCTAAAATTTGATTAAAACTTGTTTTGCGGTCCTTTTTGTAGAGGTTTCAGACGAGCGGGTCGAAATGGGCCTTTCAATGGACCCGTTGGAATTTTTTTTGAAGCAAAAAGTACAGAAATTGAGGTTTTGCAATATAATTGTGTTCAAAAGCCCCTAATCAATTATTTGAACTCCTAATATTTGATTAAAACTTGTTTTGCAGTCCTTTTTGTAGAGGTTTCGGACGAGCGGGTCGAAATGGGCCTTTCAATGGACCCGTTGGAATTTTAAATGAGTAAAAAGTACAGAAATTGAGGTTTTGCAATATAATTGTGTTGAAAAGCTCCTAATCAATTATTTGAACTCCTAATATTTGAATAAAACATTTTTGCGGTCCTTTTTGTAGAGGTTTCGGACGAGCAGGTCTAAATGGGCCTTTCAATGGACCCCTTGGAATTTTATCTGAGTAAAAAGTACAAAAATTGAGATTTTTCAATATAATTGTTTTGAAAAGTTCCTAATCAAATACATGAACTCCTAAAATTTGATTAAAACTTGTTTTGCAGTCCTTTTTGTAGAGGTTTCGGACGAGCGGGTCGAAATGGGCCTTTCAATGGACCCGTTGGAATTTTAACTGAGTAAAAAGTACAGAAATTGAGGTTTTGCAATATAATTGTGTTGAAAAGATCCTAATCAATTATTTGAACTCCTAATATTTGAATAAAACCTTTTTGCGGTCGTTTTTGTAGAGGTTTCGGACGAGCAGGTCTAAATGGGCCTTTCAATGGACCCGTTGGACTTTTATCTGAGTAAAAAGTATAAAATTCAGGTTTTTCAATATAATTGTGTATAAAAGCTCCTAATCAATTATTGGAACTCCTAATATTTGAATAAAACATTTTTGCAGTCCTTTTTGTAGAGGTTTCAGACGAGCAGGTCTAAATGGGCCTTTCAATGGACCCGTTGGAATTTTAACTGAGTAAAAAGTACAGAAATTGAGGTTTTGCAATATAATTGTTTTGAAAAGCTCCTAATCAATTACATGAACTCATAAAATTTGATTAAAACTTGTTTTGCAGTCCTTTTTGTAGAGGTTTCGGACGAGCGGGTCGAAATGGGCCTTTCAATGGACCCGTTGGAATTTTAAATGAGTAAAAAGTACAGAAATTGAGGTTTTGCAATATAATTGTGTTGAAAAGCTCCTAATCAATTATTTGAACTCCTAATATTTGAATAAAACATTTTTGCGGTCCTTTTTGTAGAGGTTTCGGACGAGCAGATCTAAATGGGCCCTTCAATGGAGCCGTTGGAATTTTAACTGAGCAAAAAGTATAGAAATTGAGGTTTTGCAATGTAATTGTGTTGAAAAGCTTCTAATCAATTACATGAACTCCTAAAATTTGATTAAAACTTGTTTTGTGGTCCCTTTTGTAGAGGTTTCGGACGAGCGGGTCGAAATGGGCCTTTCAATTGACCCGTTGGAATTTTAACTGAGTAAAAAGTACAAAAATTGCGGTTTTGCAATATAATTGTGTTGAAAAGCTCCTAATCAATTACATGAATTCCTAAAATTTGATTAAAACTTGTTTTGCAGTCCTTTTTGTAGAGGTTTCGGACGAGCGGGTCGAAATGGGCCTTTCAATGGACCCGTTGGAATTTTAAATGAGTAAAAAGTACATAAATTGAGGTTTTGCAATATAATTGTGTTGAAAAGCTCCTAATCAATTATTTGAACTCCTAATATTTGAATAAATCATTTTTGCGGTCCTTTTTGTAGAGGTTTCGGACGAGCAGGTCTAAATGGGCCTTTCAATGGACCCGTTTAAATTTTAACTGAGTAAAAAGTACAGAAATTGCGGTTTTGCAATATAATTGTGTTGAAAAGCTCCTAATCAATTATTTGAACTCCTAATATTTTAATAAAACCTTTTTGCGGTCGTTTTTGTAGAGGTTTCGGACGAGCAGGTCTAAATGGGCCTTTCAATGGACCCGTTGGACTTTTATCTGATTAAAAGTATAAAATTCAGGTTTTTCAATATAATTGTGTATAAAAGCTCCTAATCAATTATTTGAACTCCTAATATTTCAATAAAACATTTTTGCGGTCCTTTTTGTAGAGGTTTCGGATGAGCAGGTTTAAATGGGCCTTTCAATGGACCCGTTGGAATTGTAACTGAGTAAAAAGTACAGAAATTGAGGTTTTGCAATATAATTGTGTTGAAAAGCTCCTAATAAATTACATGAACTCCTAAAATTTGATTAAAACTTGTTTTGCAGTTTTTTTTTTGTAGAGGTTTCGGACGAGCGCGTCGAAATAGGCCTTTCAATAGACCCGTTGGAATTTTAACTGAGTAAAAAGTACAGATATTGCGGTTTTGCAATATAATTGTGTTGAAAAGCTCCTAATAAATTTTTTGAACTCCTAATATTTGATTAAAACTTGTTTTGCAATCCTTTTTGTTGAGGTTTCGGAAGAGCGGGTCGAAATGGGCCTTTCAATGGACCTGCTGGAATTTTAACTGAGTAAAAATTACAGAAATTGAGGTTTTGCAATATAATTGTGTTGAAAAGCTCCAAATCAATTACATGAATTCCTAAAATTTGATTAAAACTTGTTTTGCGGTCCTTTTTGTAGAGGTTTCGGACGAGCGGGTCGAAATGGGCCTTTCAATTGACCCGTTGGATTTTTAAATGAGTAAAAAGTACAGAAATTGAGGTTTTGCAATATAATTGTGTTGAAAAGCTCCTAATAAATTATTTGAACTCCTAATATTTGAATAAAACAATTTTGCGGTCCTTTTTGTAGAGGTTTCGGACGAGCAGGTCTAAATGGGCCTTTCAATGGACCCGTTTGAATTTTAACTGAGTAAAAAGTACAGAAATTGCGGTTTTGCAATATAATTGTGTTGAAAAGCTCCTAATCAATTATTTGAACTCCTAATATTTGAATAAAACATTTTTGCGGTCCTTTTTGTAGAGGTTTCGGACGAGCAAGTCTAAATGGGCCTTTCAATGGACCCTTTGGAATTTTAACTGAGAAAAAAGTACAGAAATTGAGGTTTTGCAATGTAATTGTGTTGAAAAGCTTCTAATAAATTACATGAACTCCTAAAATTTGATTAAAACTTGTTTTGCGGTCCTTTTTGTAGAGGTTTCAGACGAGCGGGTCGAAATGGGCCTTTTAATGGACCCGTTGGAATTTTTTTTTAAGCAAAAAGTACAGAAATTGAGATTTTGCAATATAATTGTGTTGAAAAGCTCCTAATCAATTATTTAAACTCCTAATATTTGAATAAAACATTTTTGCGGTCCTTTTTGTAGAGGTTTCGGACGAGCAGGTCTAAATGGGCCTTTAATTGGACACGTTGGAATTTTAACTAAGTAAAAAGTACAGAAATTGAGGTTTTGCAATATAATTGTTTTGAAAAGCTCCTAATCAATTACATGAACTCATAAAATTTGATTAAAACTTGTTTTGCAGTCCTTTTTGTAGAGGTTTCGGACGAGCGGGTCGAAATGGGGCTTTCAATGGACCCGTTGGAATTTTAACTGAGTAAAAAGTACAGAAATTGAGGTTTTGCAATATAATTGTGTTGAAAAGCTCCTAATCAATTATTTGAACTCCTAATATTTGAATAAAACATTTTTGCGGTTCTTTTTGTAGAGGTTTCGGACGAGCAGGTCTAAATGGGCCTTTCAATGGACCCGTTGGAATTTTATCTGAGTAAAAAGTATAAAATTGAGGTTTTTCAATATTATTGTGTTTAAAAGCTCCTAATCAATTATTTGAACTCCTAATATTTGAACAAAACATTTTTGCGGTCCCTTTTGTAGATGTTTCGGACGTGCAGCTCTGAATGGGCCTTTCAATGGACCCGTTGGAATTTTAACTGAGCAAAAAGTATAGAAATTGAGGTTTTGCAATGTAATTGTGTTAAAAAGCTTCTAATCAATTACATGAACTCCTAAAATTTGATTAAAACTTGTTTTGTGGTCCCTTTTGTAGAGGTTTCGGACGAGCGGGTCGAAATGGGCCTTTCAATTGACCCGTTGGAATTTTAACTGAGTAAAAAGTACAAAAATTGCGGTTTTGCAATATAATTGTGTTGAAAAGCTCCTAATCAATTACATGAATTCCTAAAATTTGATTAAAACTTGTTTTGTAGTCCTTTTTGTAGAGGTTTCGGACGAGCGGGTCGAAATGGGCCTTTCAATGGACCCGTTAGAATTTTAAATGAGTAAAAAGTACAGAAATTGAGGTTTTGCAATATAATTGTGTTGAAAAGCTCCTAATCAATTATTTGAACTCCTAATATTTGAATAAAACAATTTTGCGGTCCTTTTTGTAGAGGTTTCGGACGAGCAGGTCTAAATGGGCCTTTCAATGGACCCGTTTGAATTTTAACTGAGTAAAAAGTACAGAAATTGCGGTTTTGCAATATAATTGTGTTGAAAAGCTCCTAATCAATTATTTGAACTCCTAATATTTGAATAAAACATTTTTGCGGTCCTTTTTGTAGAGGTTTCGGACGAGCAAGTCTAAATGGGCCTTTCAATGGACCCTTTGGAATTTTAGCTGAGAAAAAAGTACAGAAATTGAGGTTTTGCAATGTAATTGTGTTGAAAAGCTTCTAATCAATTACATGAACTCCTAAAATTTGATTAAAACTTGTTTTGCGGTCCTCTTTGTAGAGGTTTCAGACGAGCGGGTCGAAATGGGCCTTTTAATGGACCCGTTGGAATTTTTTTTGAAGCAAAAAGTACAGAAATTGAGATTTTGCAATATAATTGTGTTGAAAAGCTCCTAATCAATTATTTAAACTCCTAATATTTGAATAAAACATTTTTGCGGTCCTTTTTGTAGAGGTTTCGGACGAGCAGGTCTAAATGGGCCTTTAATTGGACACGTTGGAATTTTAACTAAGTAAAAAGTACAGAAATTGAGGTTTTGCAATATAATTGTTTTGAAAAGCTCCTAATCAATTACATGAACTCATAAAATTTGATTAAAACTTGTTTTGCAGTCCTTTTTGTAGAGGTTTCGGACGAGCGGGTCGAAATGGGGCTTTCAATGGACCCGTTGGAATTTTAACTGAGTAAAAAGTACAGAAATTGAGGTTTTGCAATATAATTGTGTTGAAAAGCTCCTAATCAATTATTTGAACTCCTAATATTTGAATAAAACATTTTTGCGGTTCTTTTTGTAGAGGTTTCGGACGAGCAAGTCTAAATGGGCCTTTCAATGGACCCGTTGGAATTTTATCTGAGTAAAAAGTATAAAATTCAGGTTTTTCAATATAATTGTGTTTAAAAGCTCCTAATCAATTATTTGAACTCCTAATATTTGAACAAAACATTTTTGCGGTCCCTTTTGTAGATGTTTCGGACGTGCAGCTCTAAATGGGCCTTTCAATGGACCCGTTGGAATTTTAACTGAGTAAAAAGTACAGAAATTGAGGTTTTGCAATATAATTGTTTTGAAAAGCTCCTAATCAATTACATGAACTCATAAAATTTGATTAAAACTTGTTTTGCAGTCCTTTTTGTAGAGGTTTCGGACGAGCGGGTCGAAATGGGCCTTTCAATGGACCCGTTGGAATTTTAAATGAGTAAAAAGTACAGAAATTGAGGTTTTGCAATATATTTGTGTTCAAAAGCTCCTAATCAATTACATGAACTCCTAAAATTTGATTAAAACTTGTTTTGCGGTCCTTTTTGTAGAGGTTTCGGACGAGCAGGTCTAAATGGGCCCTTCAATGGACCCGTTGGAATTTTAACTGAGCAAAAAGTATAGAAATTGAGGTTTTGCAATGTAATTGTGTTGAAAAGCTTCTAATCAATTACATGAACTCCTAAAATTTGATTAAAACTTGTTTTGTGGTCCCTTTTGTAGAGGTTTCGGACGAGCGGGTCGAAATGGGCCTTTCAATTGACCCGTTGGAATTTTAACTGAGTAAAAAGTACAAAAATTGCGGTTTTGCAATATAATTGTGTTGAAAAGCTCCTAATCAATTACATGAATTCCTAAAATTTGATTAAAACTTGTTTTGTAGTCCTTTTTGTAGAGGTTTCGGACGAGCGGGTCGAAATGGGCCTTTCAATGGACCCGTTGGAATTTTAAATGAGTAAAAAGTACAGAAATTGAGGTTTTGCAATATAATTGTGTTGAAAAGCTCCTAATCAATTATTTGAACTCCTAATATTTGAATAAATCATTTTTGCGGTCCTTTTTGTAGAGGTTTCGGACGAGCAGGTCTAAATGGGTCTTTCAATGGACCCGTTTAAATTTTAACTGAGTAAAAAGTACAGAAATTGCGGTTTTGCAATATAATTGTGTTGAAAAGCTCCTAATCAATTATTTGAACTCCTAATATTTGAATAAAACCTTTTTGCGGTCGTTTTTGTAGAGGTTTCGGACGAGCAGTTCTAAATGGGCCTTTCAATGGACCCGTTGGACTTTTATCTGATTAAAAGTATAAAATTCAGGTTTTTCAATATAATTGTGTATAAAAGCTCCTAATCAATTATTTGAACTCCTAATATTTGAATAAAACATTTTTGCGGTCCTTTTTGTAGAGGTTTCGGATGAGCAGGTTTAAATGGGCCTTTCAATGGACCCGTTGGAATTGTAACTGAGTAAAAAGTACAGAAATTGAGGTTTTGCAATATAATTGTGTTGAAAAGCTCCTAATAAATTTCATGAACTCCTAAAATTTGATTAAAACTTGTTTTGCAGTTTTTTTTGTAGAGGTTTCGGACGAGCGGGTCGAAATAGGCCTTTCAATAGACCCGTTGGAATTTTAACTGAGTAAAAAGTACAGATATTGCGGTTTTGCAATATAATTGTGTTGAAAAGCTCCTAATAAATTTTTTGAACTCCTAATATTTGATTAAAACTTGTTTTGCAATCCTTTTTGTTGAGGTTTCGGACGAGCGGGTCGAAATGGGCCTTTCAATGGACCCGCTGGAATTTTAACCGAGTAAAAATTACAGAAATTGAGGTTTTGCAATGTAATTGTGTTGAAAAGCTCCAAATCAATTACATGAATTCCTAAAATTTGATTAAAACTTGTTTTGCGGTCCTTTTGTAGAGGTTTCGGACGAGCGGGTCGAAATGGGCCTTTCAATAGACCCGTTGGATTTTTAAATGAGTAAAAAGTACAGAAATTGAGGTTTTGCAATATAATTGTGTTGAAAAGCTCCTAATCAATTATTTGAACTCCTAATATTTGAATAAAACAATTTTGCGGTCCTTTTTGTAGAGGTTTCGGACGAGCAGGTCTAAATGGGCCTTTCAATGGACCCGTTTGAATTTTAACTGAGTAAAGAGTACAGAAATTGCGGTTTTGCAATATAATTGTGTTGAAAAGCTCCTAATCAATTATTTGAACTCCTAATATTTGAATAAAACATTTTTGCGGTCCTTTTTGTAGAGGTTTCGGACGAGCAAGTCTAAATGGGCCTTTCAATGGACCCTTTGGAATTTTAACTGAGAAAAAAGTACAGAAATTGAGGTTTTGCAATGTAATTGTGTTGAAAAGCTTCTAATCAATTACATGAACTCCTAAAATTTGATTAAAACTTGTTTTGCGGTCCTTTTTGTAGAGGTTTCAGACGAGCGGGTCGAAATGGTCCTTTCAATTGACCCGTTGGAATTTTTTTTGAAGCAAAAAGTACAGAAATTGAGATTTTGCAATATAATTGTGTTGAAAAGCTCCTAATCAATTATTTAAACTCCTAATATTTGAATAAAACATTTTTGCGGTCCTTTTTGTAGAGGTTTCGGACGAGCAGGTCTAAATGGGCCTTTAATTGGACCCGTTGGAATTTTAACTGAGTAAAAAGTACAGAAATTGAGGTTTTGCAATATAATTGTTTTGAAAAGCTCCTAATCAATTACATGAACTCATAAAATTTGATTAAAACTTGTTTTGCAGTCCTTTTTGTAGAGGTTTCGGACGAGCGGGTCGAAATGGGGCTTTCAATGGACCCGTTGGAATTTTAACTGAGTAAAAAGTACAGAAATTGAGGTTTTGCAATATAATTGGGTTGAAAAGCTCCTAATCAATTATTTGAACTCCTAATATTTGAATAAAACATTTTTGCGGTTCTTTTTGTAGAGGTTTCGGACGTGCAGGTCTAAATGGGCCTTTCAATGGACCCGTTGGAATTTTATCTGAGTAAAAAGTATAAAATTGAGGTTTTTCAATATAATTGTGTTTAAAAGCTCCTAATCAATTATTTGAACTCCTAATATTTGAACAAAACATTTTTGCGGTCCCTTTTATAGATGTTTCGGACGTGCAGGTCTAAATGGGCCTTTCAATGGACCCGTTGGAATTTTAACTGAGTAAAAAGTACAGAAATTGAGGTTTTGCAATATAATTGTTTTGAAAAGCTCCTAATCAATTACATGAACTCATAAAATTTGATTAAAACTTGTTTTGCAGTCCTTTTTGTAGAGGTTTCGGACGAGCGGGTCGAAAGGGGCCTTTCAATGGACCCGTTGGAATTTTAAATGAGTAAAAAGTACAAAAATTGAGGTTTTGCAATATAATTTTGTTCAAAAGCTCCTAATCAATTACATGAACTCCTAAAATTTGATTAAAACTTGTTTTGCGGTCCTTTTTGTAGAGGTTTCAGACGAGCAGGTCTAAATGGGCCCTTCAATGGACCCGTTGGAATTTTAACTGAGCAAAAAGTATAGAAATTGAGGTTTTGCAATGTAATTGTGTTGAAAAGCTTCTAATCAATTACATGAACTCCTAAAATTTGATTAAAACTTGTTTTGTGGTACCTTTTGTAGAGGTTTCGGACGAGCGGGTCGAAATGGGCCTTTCAATTGACCCGTTGGAATTTTAACTGAGTAAAAAGTACAAAAATTGCGGTTTTGCAATATAATTGTGTTGAAAAGCTCCTAATCAATTACATGAATTCCTAAAATTTGATTAAAACTTGTTTTGTAGTCCTTTTTGTAGAGGTTTCGGACGAGCGGGTCGAAATGGGCCTTTCAATGGACCCGTTGGAATTTTAAATGAGTAAAAAGTACAGAAATTGAGGTTTTGTAATATAATTGTGTTGAAAAGCTCCTAATCAATTATTTGAACTCCTAATATTTGAATAAATCATTTTTGCGGTCCTTTTTGTAGAGGTTTCGGACGAGCAGGTCTAAATGGGCCTTTCAATGGACCCGTTTAAATTTTAACTGAGTAAAAAGTACAGAAATTGCGGTTTTGCAATATAATTGTGTTGAAAAGCTCCTAATCAATTATTTGAACTCCTAATATTAGAATAAAACCTTTTTGCGGTCGTTTTTGTAGAGGTTTCGGACGAGCAGGTCTAAATGGGCCTTTCAATGGACCCGTTGGACTTTTATCGGATTAAAAGTATAAAATTCAGGTTTTTCAATATAATTGTGTATAAAAGCTCCTAATCAATTATTTGAACTCCTAATATTTGAATAAAACATTTTTGCGGTCCTTTTTGTAGAGGTTTCGGACGAGCAGGTCTAAATGGGCCTTTAATTGGACACGTTGGAATTTTAACTAAGTAAAAAGTACAGAAATTGAGGTTTTGCAATATAATTGTTTTGAAAAGCTCCTAATCAATTACATGAACTCATAAAATTTGATTAAAACTTGTTTTGCAGTCCTTTTTGTAGAGGTTTCGGACGAGCGGGTCGAAATGGGGCTTTCAATGGACCCGTTGGAATTTTAACTGAGTAAAAAGTACAGAAATTGAGGTTTTGCAATATAATTGTGTTGAAAAGCTCCTAATAAATTATTTGAACTCCTAATATTTGAATAAAACATTTTTGCGGTTCTTTTTGTAGAGGTTTCGGACGAGCAGGTCTAAATGGGCCTTTCAATGGACCCGTTGGAATTTTATCTGAGTAAAAAGTATAAAATTGAGGTTTTTCAATATAATTATGTTTAAAAGCTCCTAATCAATTATTTGAACTCCTAATATTTGAACAAAACATTTTTGCGGTCCCTTTTGTAGATGTTTCGGACGTGCAGCTCTAAATGGGCCTTTCAATGGACCCGTTGGAATTTTAACTGAGTAAAAAGTACAGAAATTGAGGTTTTGCAATATAATTGTTTTGAAAAGCTCCTAATCAATTACATGAACTCATAAAATTTGATTAAAACTTGTTTTGCAGTCCTTTTTGTAGAGGTTTCGGACGAGCGGGTCGAAATGGGCCTTTCAATGGACCCGTTGGAATTTTAAATGAGTAAAAAGTATAGAAATTGAGGTTTTGCAATATATTTGTGTTCAAAAGCTCCTAATCAATTACATGAACTCCTAAAATTTGATTAAAACTTGTTTTGCGGTCCTTTTTGTAGAGGTTTCGGACGAGCAGGTCTAAATGGGCCCTTCAATGGACCCGTTGGAATTTTAACTGAGCAAAAAGTATAGAAATTGAGGTTTTGCAATGTAATTGTGTTGAAAAGCTTCTAATCAATTACATGAACTCCTAAAATTTGATTAAAACTTGTTTTGTGGTCCCTTTTGTAGAGGTTTCGGACGAGCGGGTCGAAATGGGCCTTTCAATTGACCCGTTGGAATTTTAACTGAGTAAAAAGTACAAAAATTGCGGTTTTGCAATATAATTGTGTTGAAAAGCTCCTAATCAATTACATGAATTCCTAAAATTTGATTAAAACTTGTTTTGTAGTCCTTTTTGTAGAGGTTTCGGACGAGCGGGTCGAAATGGGCCTTTCAATGGACCCGTTGGAATTTTAAATGAGTAAAAAGTACAGAAATTGAGGTTTTGCAATATAATTGTGTTGAAAAGCTCCTAATCAATTATTTGAACTCCTAATATTTGAATAAATCATTTTTGCGGTCCTTTTTGTAGAGGTTTCGGACGAGCAGGTCTAAATGGGTCTTTCAATGGACCCGTTTAAATTTTAACTGAGTAAAAAGTACAGAAATTGCGGTTTTGCAATATAATTGTGTTGAAAAGCTCCTAATCAATTATTTGAACTCCTAATATTTGAATAAAACCTTTTTGCGGTCGTTTTTGTAGAGGTTTCGGACGAGCAGTTCTAAATGGGCCTTTCAATGGACCCGTTGGACTTTTATCTGATTAAAAGTATAAAATTCAGGTTTTTCAATATAATTGTGTATAAAAGCTCCTAATCAATTATTTGAACTCCTAATATTTGAATAAAACATTTTTGCGGTCCTTTTTGTAGAGGTTTCGGATGAGCAGGTTTAAATGGGCCTTTCAATGGACCCGTTGGAATTGTAACTGAGTAAAAAGTACAGAAATTGAGGTTTTGCAATATAATTGTGTTGAAAAGCTCCTAATAAATTTCATGAACTCCTAAAATTTGATTAAAACTTGTTTTGCAATTTTATTTGTAGAGGTTTCGGACGAGCGGGTCGAAATAGGCCTTTCAATAGACCCGTTGGAATTTTAACTGAGTAAAAAGTACAGATATTGCGGTTTTGCAATATAATTGTGTTGAAAAGCTCCTAATAAATTTTTTGAACTCCTAATATTTGATTAAAACTTGTTTTGCAATCCTTTTTGTTGAGGTTTCGGACGAGCGGGTCGAAATGGGCCTTTCAATGGACCCGCTGGAATTTTAACCGAGTAAAAATTACAGAAATTGAGGTTTTGCAATATAATTGTGTTGAAAAGCTCCAAATCAATTACATGAATTCCTAAAATTTGATTAAAACTTGTTTTGCGGTCCTTTTGTAGAGGTTTCAGACGAGCGGGTCGAAATGGGCCTTTCAATAGACCCGTTGGATTTTTAAATGAGTAAAAAGTACAGAAATTGAGGTTTTGCAATATAATTGTGTTGAAAAGCTCCTAATCAATTATTTGAACTCCTAATATTTGAATAAAACAATTTTGCGGTCCTTTTTGTAGAGGTTTCGGACGAGCAGGTCTAAATGGGCCTTTCAATGGACCCGTTGGAATTTTAACTGAGTAAAAAGTACAGAAATTGCGGTTTTGCAATATAATTGTGTTGAAAAGCTCCTAATCAATTATTTGAACTCCTAATATTAGAATAAAACCTTTTTGCGGTCGTTTTTGTAGAGGTTTCGGACGAGCAGGTCTAAATGGGCCTTTCAATGGACCCGTTGGACTTTTATCGGATTAAAAGTATAAAATTCAGGTTTTTCAAAATAATTGTGTATAAAAGCTCCTAATCAATTATTTGAACTCCTAATATTTGAATAAAACATTTTTGCGGTCCTTTTTGTAGAGGTTTCGGACGAGCAGGTCTAAATGGGCCTTTCAATGGACCCGTTGGAATTTTAACTGAGTAAAAAGTACAGAAATTGAGGTTTTGCAATATAATTGTTTTGAAAAGCTCCTAATCAATTATTTGAACTCCTAATATTTGAACAAAACATTTTTGCGGTTCTTTTTGTAGAGGTTTCGGACGAGCAGGTCTAAATGGGCCTTTCAATGGACCCGTTGGAATTTTAACTGAGTAAGAAGTACAGATATTGCGGTTTTGCAATATAATTGTGTTGAAAAGCTCCTAATAAATTTTTTGAACTCCTAATATTTGATTAAAACTTGTTTTGCAATCCTTTTTGTTAAGGTTTCGGACGAGCGGGTCGAAATGGGCCTTTCAATGGACCCGCTGGAATTTTAACTGAGTAAAAATTACAGAAATTAAGGTTTTGCAATATAATTGTGTTGAAAAGCTCCAAATCAATTACATGAATTCCTAAAATTTGATTAAAACTTGTTTTGCGGTCCTTTTTGTAGAGGTTTCGGACGAGCGGGTCGAAATGGGTCTTTCAATAGACCCGTTGGATTTTTAAATGAGTAAAAAGTACAGAAATTGAGATTTTGCAATATAATTGTGTTGAAAAGCTCCTAATCAATTATTTAAACTCCTAATATTTGAATAAAACATTTTTGCGGTCCTTTTTGTAGAGGTTTCGGACGAGCAGGTTTAAATGGGCCTTTAATTGGACCCGTTGGAATTTTAACTGAGTAAAAAGTACAGAAATTGAGGTTTTGCAATATAATTGTTTTGAAAAGCTCCTAATCAATTACATTAACTCATAAAATTTGATTAAAACTTGTTTTGCAGTCCTTTTTGTAGAGGTTTCGGACGAGCGGGTCGAAATGGGGCTTTCAATGGACCCGTTGGAATTTTAACTGAGTAAAAAGTACAGAAATTGAGGTTTTGCAATATAATTGTGTTGAAAAGCTCCTAATCAATTATTTGAACTCCTAATATTTGAATAAAACATTTTTGCGGTTCTTTTTGTAGAGGTTTCGGACGAGCAGGTCTAAATGGGCCTTTCAATGGACCCGTTGGAATTTTATCTGAGTAAAAAGTATAAAATTGAGGTTTTTCAATATAATTGTGTTTAAAAGCTCCTAATCAATTATTTGAACTCCTAATATTTGAACAAAACATTTTTGCGGTCCCTTTTGTAGATGTTTCGGACGAGCAGGTCTAAATGGGCATTTCACTGGACCCGTTGGAATTTTAACTGAGTAAAAAGTATAGAAATTGAGGTTTTGCAATATAATTGTGTTGAAAAGCTCCTAATCAATTATTTGAACACCTAATATTTGAATAAAACATTTTTGCGGTCCTTTTTGTAGAGGTTCCGGACGAGCAGGTCTAAATTGGCCTTTCAATGGAGCCGTTGGAATTTTAACTGAGTAAAAAGTACAGAAATTGAGGTTTTCCAATATAATTGTGTTGAAAAGATCCTAATAAATTATTTGAACTCCTAATATTTGATTAAAACTTGTTTTGCGGTCCTTTTTGTAGAGGTTTCGGACGAGCAGCTCTAAATGGGCCTTTCAATGGACCCGTTGGAATTTTAACTGAGTAAAAAGTACAGAAATTGCGGTTTTGCAATATAATTGTGTTGAAAAGCTCCTAATCAATTACATGAACTCCTAAAATTTGATTAAAACTTGTTTTGCAGTCCTTTTTGTAGAGGTTTCGGACGAGCGGGTCGAAACGGGCCTTTCAATGGACCCGTTGGAATTTTAAATGAGTAAAAAGTACAGAAATTTAGGTTTTGCAATATAATTGTGTTGAAAAGCTCCTAATCAATTATTTGAACTCCTAATATTTGATTAAAACTTGTTTTGCAGTCCTTTTTGTAGAGGTTTCGGACGAGCGGGTCGAAATGGGCCTTTCAATTGACCCGTTGGAATTTTAAATGAGTAAAAAGTACAGAAATTGAGGTTTTGCAATATAATTGTGTTGAAAAGCTCCTAATCAATTATTTGAACTCCAAATATTTGAATAAAACATTTTTGCGGTCGTTTTTGTAGAGGTTTCGGACGAGCAGGTCTAAATGGGCCTTTCAATGGACCCATTGGACTTTTATCTGAGTAAAAAGTATAAAATTCAGGTTTTTCAATATAATTGTGTATAAAAGCTCCTAATCAATTATTTGAACTCCTAATATTTGAATAAAACATTTTTACGGTCCTTTTTGTAGAGGTTTCGGACGAGCAGGTCTAAATGGGCCTTTTAATGGACCCGTTGGAATTTTAACTGAGTAAAAAGTACATAAATTGAGGTTTTTCAATATAATTGTGTTGAAAAGCTCCTAATCAATTACATGAACTCCTAAGATTTGATTAAAACTTGTTTTGCAGTCCTTTTTGAAGAGGTTTCGTACGAGCGGGTCGAAATAGGCCTTTCAATGGACCCGTTGGAATTTTAACTGAGTAAAAAGTACAAATATTGCGGTTTTGCAATATAATTGTGTTGAAAAGCTCCTAATAAATTTTTTGAACTCCTAATATTTGATTAAAACTTGTTTTGCAGTCCTTTTTGTAGAGGTTTCGGACGAGCGGGTCGAAATGGGCCTTTCAATGGACCCGTTGGAATTTTAACTGAGTAAAAAGTACAGAAATTGAGGTTTTGCAATATAATTGTGTTGAAAAGCTCCTAATCAATTACATGAACTCCTAAAATTTGATTAAAATTTGTTTTGCAGTCCTTTTTGTAGAGGTTTCGGACGAGCGGGTCGAAATGGGCCTTTCAATGGACCCGTTGGAATTTTAAATGAGTAAAAAGTACAGAAATTGAAGTTTTGCAATATAATTGTGTTGAAAAGCTCCTAATCAATTATTTGAACTCCTAATATTTGAATAAAACATTTTTGCGATCCTTATTGTAGAGGTTTCGGACGAGCAGGTCTAAATGGGCCTTTCAGTGGACCCGTTGGAATTTTAACTGAGTAAAAAGTACAGAAATTGAGGTTTTGCAATATAATTGTTTTGAAAAGCTCCTAATCTATTACCTGAACTCATAAAATTTGATTAAAACTTGTTTTGCAGTTCTTTTTGCAGAGGTTTCGGACGAGCGGGTCGAAATGGGCCTTTCAATGGACCCGTTGGAATTTTAACTGAGTAAAAAGTACAGAAATTGAGGTTTTGCAATATAATTGTGTTGAAAAGCTCCTAATCAATTATTTGAACTCGTAATATTTGAATAAAATATTTTTGCGGTCCTTTTTGTAGAGGTTTCGGATGAGCAGGTCTAAATGGGCCTTTCAATGGACCCGTTGGAATTTTATCTGAGTAAAAAGTATAAAATTGAGGTTTTTCAATATAATTGTGTTTAAAAGCTCCTAATCAATTATTTGAACACCTAATATTTGAACAAAACATTTTTGCGGTCCCTTTTGTAGATGTTTCGGACGAGCAGGTCTAAATGGGCCTTTCAATGGACCCGTTGGAATTTTAACTGAGTAAAAAGTACAGAAATTGAGGTTTTGCAATAAATTGTGTTGAAAAGCTCCTAATCAATTATTTGAAGAAAACATTTTTGCGGTCCTTTTTGTAGAGGTTTTGGACGAGCAGGTCTAAATTGGCCTTTCAATGGAGCCGTTGGAATTTTAACTGAGTAAAAAGTACAGAAATTGAGGTTTTCCAATATAATTGTGTTGAAAAGATCCTAATCAATTATTTGAACTCCTAATATTTGATTAAAACTTGTTTTGCGGTCCTTTTTGTAGGGGTTTCAGACGAGCAGCTCTAAATGGGCCTTTCAATGGACCCGTTGGAATTGTAACTGAGTAAAAAGTACAAAAATTGCGGTTTTGCAATATAATTGTGTTGAAAAGCTCCTAATCAATTACATGAATTCCTAAAATTTGATTAAAACTTGTTTTGCAGTCCTTTTTGTAGAGGTTTCGGACGAGCGGGTCGAAATGGGCCTTTCAATGGACCCGTTGGAATTTTAAATGAGTAAAAAGTACAGAAATTGAGGTTTTGCAATATAATTGTGTTGAGAAGCTCCTATTCAATTATTTGAACTCCTAATATTTGATTAAAACTTGTTTTGCAGTCCTTTTTGTAGAGGTTTCGGACGAGCGGGTCGAAATGGGCCTTTCAATGGACCCGTTGAAAATTTTTTTTGAAGAAAAAGGGCCTCATTAAAAACCCCTCTAACCACCTTGTGCCGAAGCACAAAGTGAACCTAAGGGGAAAAGAGTACCCTGAGTGTTGTTATTATTATAACAAGAAAAGGGCTGAGAGTCAGCCATTACATCAACGTTAATACAGTCAGGAATAACTGAATCAAAATACACAGAAGAAGTAAAGCGTAAAGCCCAAGCGGCTAAGTTATGGGCCATAAAATTGGCCGATCTAGGTACAAAAGATAATGTGATTAAAGGAAAAGACCTAAGCAAAGCCTGTGTATCTGCAATCTGTGGCCCCAGTAGGGAGTTGTCCTCAGTGGTGCGTGAGAGCTTGTTGATCACCGTAGCCGAGTCGGATTCAATGAGCACCTCGCCCCACCCTCTATCACGGGTCAACATGATACCCACAACGATGGCATGTAGCTCGACCATGGTGGCGTCATGACAGCCTGCCTCATGGACAACACATCCTCCAACAATTGAGCCTTGTGCATCCCTAGCAATGACTCCGATAGTTGCAGCACCAGATCCTGGATGGAAGGCTCCGTCGACGTTTATCTTGATACAGCCCGGTTTAGGCGTCGTCCATCGTGGGGGGCTGCTGCTGGTATGGCGGCTGACACGGCGGGGAGTGCGTTAGCGGCTGCGTATTCCTGTAGAAGACCTGTAGCATTCATGGCCTTCAGCCATGTTGGCTGAAGTCTTTGGGAATGAACCCAGTCATTACGACGGTTCCAGATATTCCAAATTGTTGTGAGAAGCAGAGCAAACCCTGAAGTGTCCAAGCTATAAGTTCCTTCTGACAGCCAAGCCACCATGGAGCTGGTGTGACTGGTATAGACGCTCAACGGAAGCCCCACAAGGCGAAGAACATCCTGAGCAGTTGGGCAATCACGAAGGGCATGTATAGCGGATTCCAGCACTGTTGGGCAAAAAGGACAGTGTCCATCCGTATGATGTATCGCTCGGAGCTTTTCCCCAGTGGGTAAGGCATCACGGCCCGCTCGCCAGCTGAAGGAGCGAATTTTTGGTAAAGTCGGAGATTTAGATATTACTTTCCAGAGACGTGTGGGTCGCGTTACCGGTCTCGCCGGTTGATGGAGAAAAAAGTACCCAGACCTGACTGTATAGGTCCCGGAGTCATGGTGTCCCCAAACCAGCTTGTCCGGTCTATCCTGATAAATCGGAACCCGAAGGATACTCTCAACATCATCCTTATCGAAAGCATTACAGAGTTTGGACTCATCCCAAGATGCGCAGTCACGCGACATGTAATCCCGACAACGCACTGGGAGTTCTTCATTATCCACATATTGTCCAAAAAGCGTAAGAGGTTTATCCCCTCCCCATGTATCACTGAGCAGACGTATCGAGCTCTTGGTCCCTGGCCGCCAAAAATAACCAGGCCCTAGGAGATGGATAGCTTGGTGCAGACCTTTCCATGCAAACGAAGCCCGCTTGTCCGCCGAGGCTTGCAGGAGGTCACCTGGTGGGTAGTATTTAGCGTGGAGGACCCTTGCCAACAGAGAGTCCGGGTGTGACAGCAAGTGCCAAATTTGCTTCCCTAAAAGGGCAATATTAAAAGATCGCAGGTCGCGGAAACCTAGGCCTCCCACATTTTTAGGCGTGCAGAGGGTATCCCACGACAAAAGCGGCCAACCACGCTTATTATTATGCCCGGACCACCAGTAGCACCGTATGGACATAGTAATATCGTCAATTATGTTTTGGGGTAAGAGGTAGCATGACATCACATACTGTGGCATAGCTTGTGCGACAGCCTTAATGAGGATTTCTCTTCCGCTATATGAAAGGAAACTGTTATCCCATTTGCTCATACGGGATTGGACTTTATCTCTTACAAAGCCTAAGGATGTAGTTCTATTCCTTTTTATTAAAAGGGGGACTCCCAAATATATGCCTGGATCATCCACTAGGCGTACACCCAGAGTTGAACGCATAGCATGGAGAAAGGCGGAGGAGCACCCACGACTACAGTAAGCGGTAGACTTATCGAAGTTTACCGTTTGACCGGAAGACGAGGCATACTGGGAAAGGACGTAGCGCAATCTATCCACTTCCGCTGGTTCATTGCGAAGGAACTCCAAACTATAATCTGCGAAGAGGAGATGTGTAACCCTGGGCCCACGGCGACTAGCACTAAGTCCTGAAAGGCGTCCTTCTTTCTGCTCCGTTTCCATAGCTGCTGAGAGCCCTTGGGAACAAATTAGGAATAGGAAAGGTGATAAAGGATCACCTTGGCGGATACCCCGGGTAGGGAAAAATTCCTCTGATATCGTTCCATTAATTCTTACCGAAAATGAGACCGAGGATACGCATCGTAGGATAAGGTTGACCCAATCCCGTGCAAACCCCATACGGAGCATGACATCCCTTAGAAAGGGCCATTCTACCCTGTCAAAGGCCTTTTCCATATCGAGCTTGACAGCCGCTCCTTGGGAGGAGAGTGTGCCACTAGAGTGAAGGGTGTGTACCAGCTCATGTGCAATCAAAATATTGTCGGTAATATTGCGTCCGCTGATAAACGCCGCTTGCGAATCGCTGATACAAGAAGATAGGGATAGCTTCAGGCGGTTCACCAGAACCTTTGAGACCGTGTTGTATATGACCGTACACAGACTGATTGGACGAAAGTGCTTCATGGTGGTGGGGTCAAAAATCTTGGGTATAAGCACTATGACCGATCGGTTGGCCGATGCCATATCGGCTTTCCCTTGTAGGAGATCCATGCATAGAGAAATGAAATCAGGACCAATCATATCCCAATGTTGTCTGTAGAAACTACTAGGGAAACCATCAATACCAGGTGCTTTCTTAGGATTGATATCCAGAAAAGCGGCACGGATTTCTTCTACCGTGAAGGGCCGTAGAAGAGTATCATTCATAGCTGTGGTCACCGTGGGCGAATATTGTTCAGCAGTTCCGGTAAGGACACCGGACACGCTGATGAGAAAATATCTTTAAAGTACGACGACGCAATTTGTAAAATGTCAGCAGTGGAGGACTGCCAAACTCCGGTATCATCCATTAATCCCTTGATTGCGTTTTTTCTACGTCGTTTAGTGGCCCTTGCATGGAAGTAGGTGGTATTTTTATCCCCGTTGGTTAACCAGGAGATGCGAGAGCGTTGGGCCCAGTAAGCCTCTTTAGCCACTGACAATTTCCGGAGTTCCAATTTAGCACTGTGAAGTGTGGAAAGAGCTTTCCGGGATAGGTGTCTACGTCGCAGAAGATTATTAATAGATCGTTGCAATTGTTGCATGCGGAGAGTGGACAGCTTACGTTGAGCGTGCTGCCATTCTCGAAGATTATGGCCCAATGCGGATAGTTTGTCCAAAATGGACCCCTGCGTGGCAGCCCATGTTTTTTTACAAACTTGGATGCCTACGGGGTCATGAGCCCAACAGGCTTCAAACCGAAAATGATCCACTGCCTGCTGGGTATAGTGGTTTGTTAATGGGGCATTCTCGGTATCCAATATGATGACACTATGATCCGACTCGAGTGAAAATAAGTGAAAGTGACCGTAATTGGGAAATTTGTGCATCCATTGCGAGCATGCCAAGAAGCGGTCAAGCCGTTTGCAAACCGGATTGACATTAGGCTTGTGCGGGTCCAAGTGAACCAACCCGTGTTTGGTTTACAATCGAACAAGTTATTTCTCGTTAAACAATCGCGAAAGTTTAGAATTTGTGATCGAGGCCTACGATTGCCACCTTGTTTTTCCGAGTCATCTAAGATATCATTTAAGTCACCTCCGATGAGCCAAGGAAGAGATGATTTTGTTTTAAGGGAATCGATTAGTTCCCACGTGTATTTTTTCATGTTTGTGGCTGCGTACCCGTAAATACCCGTGAAACGAAATCGACAATTAGAGCTATTCACAATAACATCAATGTATCTCGTCGAGGACGAGAGAAAATCTAAAGTAATGTTTTTATTAAAAAGCAGGCATAAACCTGCACAAGAAGGGTTGCTATCCACAGCAAAAAAACCCTCCATATCAAGAGAATGTTTAATGGAATCAAACTTAGAAGTGTTTAATCGAGTTTCAGACAGGAAAATAAAATCTGGACCTAAACGTGAAACAATAGAACGAAGCTCGTGAACTGCCGAGGGCATACCAAGTCCCCGACAGTTCCAACATATGGCTCTCATTTCTCTCGGCGGGGTTGACCGTCAACCACCGCCGAAGAGTTTTTGCTGCTCATCCCAGCTTTCTTTTGATTTTTCTCCGCCTGTTTCACTACTTTTCCGGCCACCAATGGCGATGTTCTCGGACGTTTGGCAATCCCACCAGTGATAATGGGCGATGTGCGTTTAGCCTTCTTTAGGGCTGCAGCGTCCGGACCCTTGTCGGTTGTGGCAGCCAACCAAACTTCAAATTCCGGATTGACCGGTTTGTAACCTCCTTAACCCGGCCTAGACGGTTGACCCGAATTAAGAAAGTCACACGGGGAAAACCAAAGTCAACCCGAAAGTCAACCTTGATTAACGACCCTTTTTTTTTCTTTTTAATCTTGCCTAGATGCACATTAATCCTAATTGTGATCACACAAACATCATACTCAAAGATCACAAACATCAGAGATCAAACAGGGACCCAATTGAACAAATTACAACTTTAGGGACCAAATTGTAATTTCTGATAATTAATAGGACTTAACCCAAATTAAAGTTACCAACTTGAAATTAATCAGGTTCCATGCTTCTCTGTGAAATTTCAGCTCAAAAAGACTTCCCAAGCTCACACAATTGAACATACAAGATTCAGGACCAAAACGTAAATAATTCAAAACATATAACTGCCAATGTCGGCCCCTAACGGTCGGACGTTCCGAAACGGGCTGACCCTGTTCCGAAACTCGGGCCGTTCCGAAACGGGTTCCGAAACATGGCCTTGGCAGTGACCAAACCGTTTCGAAACGGTGCACACCGTTTCGGACGCTTGGGTTCATGTAAGGCACCCGTTCCGAAACGGTGCATACTGTTCCGAAACGCCTGAACAAAAACCATCAAACTAGCATACCAAAACATGCAATTAATCAATCAAACATGCTCCAAATGTCACCAAACTTTACCAGCATGCAATTAAACATATTTAAGACTTATAGGAACCAACAATTCAACAATTCAACATCATATGCAAAAAGCCCCAATTCTATAGGCATGCTTCCTACACAAGTTAGCCACTCAAGCTTCAAACTTACAAAACAAGCATATAAGGTTCCATTCCAAAAACCAGCATTTAAAACAACATTCAACATACTTAGGGAGTCTCAAACACCTCCCGAAATATACACATTGGTCCCCCATTGCCAAATCACACAAAAGCTAAATGTTTAACAAAACCTTCCATACTTAGAGCTTCACTTGAACTTGATTGCTTGCCCTTCCTTGCAGCCCCTTAAGGTACTCTAATGCTCTGCATTATTGAATTAAGAAAACGTAGAGAGCGTAAGCAAAAGCTTAGTGAGGCATGCTCATTAAAAACAATTCAATAATGCATTTAAAATCATTTATAAACCATGCTTAATTCAACCTTTGCACATGCTCAAAAGCATACTTAAAACAAGCAAACTCATGCTTCAACATAGCCATTAAAACAAGCATCCCATGCTTCATAATATACTTAACATGTCATATTGGCTCAAGTGATACATTTCATTTATTAAAACAAGTTCAACAACTTTCCCAAGGACTTTTAAACACCTTGGCCCCAAGGACTTTTAAACACCTTGGCCCCAAGGACTTTTAAACACCATGAATAAGGACCACACAAGGACTTTTAACCACCTTTGTGTCCAATGCTTGAATCACCCCAAGGACTTTTAAACACCTTGGCCCCAAGGACTTTTAAACACCTTGGCCCCATGGACTTTTAAACACCATGGAAAGGATCACCTAAGGACTTTTAACCACCTTAGTGTCCGCAACAAGACTCATCCAAGGACTTTTAACCACCTTGATTATCTTAAGTAACAAGGCTCACTCAAGGACTTTTAACCACCTTAGTGACCTTAACATTTTCAAAACATCACTTGCCAATATACATCATGATCATCATTTAATCCACTGTTTTAAAGCATTAAACCAAGCCATTTTCATCATGCATTTTAAAGCATCAATCCACATCATTTCAATGTACAAAAGCAAGGAACTCCTACCTAGAGTTACCTTCCACATATGGCTTAAGACATCAGCAAAATCCATGCTAAAACATGCTTCCAAAACAGTAATTAAAAACAGGCAAATTATCATTTTGCAACACATCAAAGTCATGGCCACCACTAGAGAGAAAATCCGAAAACTTACACTTGAGCTTAGCAAAGTTGTTTAGACTTACACTAAGCTCCCAAAACCTTCAAACCTTGGTTTTAAAGCTGAAAATCCAATTTCCACAAATGCACTCACCGATTTCCACTTTGCTTCAAGCCAAAGCACCAAAACAAGCTTCCGGATCAACCAAACTTGGATCCAAAGATGCCTCCCCTGTTTCAACACATCAAAGTAGAGGATTAATGCATCATCATGCATTAATTGCTTCAATGAAAGCATCTAAACTCGCTGCTCTCATCCAACCTCCATTTTTGGCCACCAAACACAACCGAAAATGCATCCAAACCACTTCTAAACAAAGCCCAGCCACAAACCAGCAAAACCTCACTTCCATTTACATCATAAAACATCTAAAAACAATCTATAAACATCCTTATACCTCCAGCAACACCAGATCACCAAGATCACCTCAAAAACAACCTTGAAACACAAGCTAAACTTAGGAAACTCAACCTATCCGGGATTGCATCAATCAAAACTCAATTCCACATCATTTTAGAGATCATTTAACATCAAAAACATCTCTTAAAACACAGATCACTCAGATCTAACGAAAATCATCAAAATCTTGCATAATAAGCCAAGATCCATAAATCAACTTAAAAGCCTTTAATTAAACATCAATTTAGGATTGAAAACTTAGGAATTTCAGTAAAGAACTGATAGTTTAGAGGAGAAGGATGTTCTTACCTCCAAACTTGTATTTCTCCACTTTTTGCAATCAAAATGCTTGTTGAAACTTGTAGCAATTGAAGAGGTTTTGAAGATGTGTTAATTTGGAATCAAATGAAAGTTGAAAGGAGGAATTTAGGTGAGAAAATCAGAAACAAATCTCTGGAAATGTAGTGTTTGGTTTGAGAGAAAAATGAGAGAAAGAAAATGGGAAGTTAGTTGAGAAATTGCCAAAATGAGTTTTCCCTCCTTTTTGTTATCTTTAAAATCAGAAAATAGCTTCTAAAATCTTAGAAAAATCTGGAGAAATCACTTTTGGATTAATAGCTCCTTAAAGATTCAAAGTTCCAACCCTTTATAAAATAGCCACCAAACTTGCGAAAATTACATTTTGGTCACTAGCCAAAATGTCACACTTCCAAAACTCATTTTCCAAAATTGATTTCACAGTTCACTTAATTATATTAAAAGATGATTTTAGAACATTTTTCCATATTTTTAATGCAACCCGAACTAGGTTTTCCTAATTTCACCTTATTCGATTCGAACAACACTTTGACCAAACCGGTCAACGCCCAAAACTTCTAAGCCCAAAACCGGGGCGTTACAACTCTCCCCCCCTTAAGAAATTTCATCCTCGAAATTTACCTGAAGGAAAGAGATAAGGAAACTGCTTCAGCATGTCTTCCTTCCGCTCCCACGTGGCTTCCTCAACACCTCGATGCTTCCACAGCACCTTCACCAACTCAATGGTCTTGCCACGAAGAACCTTGCAATCCGAATCCAGAACCTTCACCGGTTCCTCATCATAGGTCAAATCCGGATTCAAAACCACATCCTCTACAGGCATCACATGCGAAGGATCAGATCTATACCTCCGAAGCATAGAAACATGGAACACATCATGAATCTTGTCCAATTCCTGAGGTAACCTCAACCGATACGCGACAGGACCCACTCGCTCAACCACCTCATATGGTCCAATGTACCGAGGGCTCAGCTTACCCTTCCGACCAAACCTCATCACCTTCTTCCAAGGCGAAACCTTCAAAAACACACGGTCACCCACCGCATACTCTATCTCCTTACGCTTTAAATCCGCGTAAGACTTTTGCCGATCAGAGGCAGCCTTTAACCTCTCACATATGAGCTTCACCTTCTCGGTGGTCCCTTTCAACAAAGCAGGCATCGAAACCAGCTTTTGACCAGTTTCAGCCCAACAAAGAGGAGTCCTACACTTCCTCCCATACAGAGCCTCATAAGGTGCCATCTGTATACTCGCCTAATAACTATTGTTATAAGCGAACTCAACCAAAGGCAGATGCTTCTCCCAAGAACCTTGAAACTCAATCACGCAGCATCTCAACATATCCTCCAAAATCTGAATAACTCGCTCAGACTGACCATCCGACTGAGGATGATAGGATGTACTGAAATGCAACTTTGTACCCAGAGCTTGATGCAAACACTTCCAGAAACGCGATGTGAACCTCGGATCTCTATCCGACACAATCGATTTAGGCACACCATGCAACCTCACTATCTCAGCAATGTACAGCTCTGCCAGCTTATCCAAAGAGAACGTAGTATGCACAGGCAAGAAATGCGCACACTTCGTCAAACGATCCACAATCACCCAAACATAATTCTTCTTTGATGGAGACAAAGGCAAACCAGATACAAAATCCATAGTAACCCTCTCCCACTTCCATTCAGGGATCTTCAACGGTTGCAACAAACCAGAAGGAACCTGATGTTCAGCCTTAACTCGCTGACACACCAAACACTTGCTCACAAACTCTGCAACATCCTTCTTCAAACCCACCCAATAGTACTCATCACGAAGATCACGATACATCTTGGTACTACCAGGGTGCATAGCAAAAGGACTACTATGACCTTCAGTCAGAATAGCACGCCTCAACTCAACATCAGCAGGCACAACTATCCGACTACCAAAACACAACACACCATCCTCATTAAAGCAGAAATCCGAAGGTCTACCCTCCGCGATATCCTGAACATGAGACACCAAAGAATCATCCAGCAACTGCTTTTCCTTGATCAACTGAACCAACGATGGTTTCACTTGCAACTCAGCAACAAGACCACCATCTCGCGATATGCTCAAGCTAGCAAACATCGCCCTCAGCTCAACAGCTACCTTCCTACTCAAAGCATCCGCAACAACATTAGCTTTACCAGGATGATACTCAATTGTCAGATCATAATCCTTGAGCAACTCCAACCAACGTCGCTGCCTAAGATTCAACTCTTTCTGAGACATCAGATACCTCAAACTCTTGTGATCCGTGTACACAGTACACTTCTCACCATACAAATAATGTCTCCAGATCTTCAGAGCAAAAACCACTGCAGCCAACTCAATATCATGCGTAGGATAGTTGCGCTCATGCACCTTCAACTGCCGCGACGCATAAGCCACAACCTTACCCTCTTGCATCAGCACACACCCCAAACCAACATAGGATGCATCACTGTAGACCACAAACTCTTTCCCTGATTCAGGCTGAATCAAGATAGGAGCTTGCGTCAAAGCCGCCTTCAGCTTCTCAAAAGCTTGTTGTCTCGCTTCTGTCCACTCATACTTAACATCTTTCTGCAACAACTTCGTCAAAGGAGCAGCAATCTTGGAAAAACCATCCACAAACCTCCGGTAGTATCCCGCCAAACCAAGGAAACTACGGACTTCATGAACAGACTTAGGAACTTTCCAGTTCATCACTGCTTCAATCTTCTGAGGATCAACCCGAATCCCCTCAGCTGAGACCACATGTCCAAGAAACACTACCTCCCTAAGCCAGAACTCACACTTGCTCAGCTTAGCATAAAGCTGATTCTCCAACAAGGCTTGCAGCACAATCCTCAAATGCTCTTCGTGCTCCTCCTCAGTACGCGAGTACACGAGGATATCATCAATGAACACCAAAACGAACTTGTCCAGGTATTCATGAAAAACACGATTCATCATGTCCATGAAAGCAGCAGGAGCATTTGTCAAACCAAACGGCATCACAAGGAACTCATAATGCCCATACCTTGTCCTGAAAGCTATCTTAGGCACATCCACATCCTTCACCTTCAACTGATAATACCCTGACCTCAAGTCAATCTTAGAGAACACAGCAGCTCCCTGAAATTGATCAAAGAGATCATCAATCCTCGGCAAAGGATACCGATTCTTGATAGTCAACTTGTTCAGCTGACGGTAATCAATGCACATCCTCATAGTGCCATCCTTCTTCTTCACAAACAAGACAGGAGCACCCCAAGGCGACACACTCGGCCGGATAAAACCACGATCTAGCAGCTCTTGCAACTGCGTCTTCAGCTCCTTCATCTCCTTAGGTGCCATTCTATAGGGAGTAATGGACACAGGAGTTGTATTCTCATACAGCTCAATTCCAAACTCCACCTCGCGATTAGGAGGTAAACCAGGCAACTCCTCAGGAAAAACACCAGGGAACTCTTTCACAACCTTGATATCTTGCACCCTCAACTCCTTAGAGCTAGGATTCATCACAAAAGCTAGATAAGCTTCACAGCCTTGCCTCAACATCCTACTCGCCTCCAAGGTAGAAACAACATTGGCAAGAAACTTCACATTCTCGCCAACAACAACAACTTCATAATCATCCGCAAGCCTAAGCGAAACCCGCTTATTCTCACAATCCACAACAGCACGATGCTCAGCAAGCCAATCCATACCAAGGATTACATCAAAACCATAAAAAGGCAGCTCCATAAGATCAACATGAAAAACATGTTCTTGTACAACCAAGGGACACCTTCTATAAAGCTTTCGAGTCACAACAGTTTCACCAAAAGAACTAGTGACACGAACACCAACATCCAAAGACTCAATAGGCAAACCAAGCAATTCGGCATGCTCACGCAAAATGTATGAATGCGTAGATCCAGAATCAATCAAAGAAAGCAATGACAAGGATTGCAAAGTAAAGGTACCTGCAATCACATCAGCATCATTCCTTCCCTCGCGCTGAGCATACACCCTAGCTTGGCCACCACCCTCAGGCTGAATAGCCACAACATGAGCTACTCCGCGACCACCTTCCTCCCTCCTCTGGAAATTACCACGGTCGCGCCCACGACCTCTCTGCGGTGCAACAACAGGAGCACGATCTTGGCCACCCGCCAACCTCGGACAATCTCGCCTCAGATGGTCAACAGAACCACAGTTCCAACATCCATTACCAGCAGCCGCAACAGGAGCTTGCACCTCCCTCACAGCACGAGGACAGTCACGCTTCATGTGACCACGAGAACCACAAATCCAGCAAGCACTTGGTTCAGCTCTAGCAAAACCTCCTCTAACAGATGCACCACCACCTCTTTTGGCTGAGGACTGATACTTCTGATCACGTCCCCTCTTGTTCCGTCCACCTCTGGAACTATACTCAGCAGTTCTCTTGCCAGAACTTGCTCCAGCACCTTTCGCATCTAAACCCAAGTTCATCTCGATGTCTTTGGATCGACTAACCAACACATCAAAATCATTGTACTCAGCAGCCAACATGTAAGTCTTAACCTCCGTCACCAAGCCATAACGGAACCTTTCGCACCTCTCTCGCTCATCAGGTATCAGCTCCGATGCATACTGACTGAGGCGTACGAACTGCACTTCATACTCAGCCACACTCATGCTCCCTTGGGTAAGAGACATGAATTCACGCTTTTTCTCATCCAGATATCTCACTCCAAGATATCTCCTCTTGAACGCATTCTGGAAGAACGTCCAAGTAACATCAACTTCAGCCATCCCAGCTATGGTGGTTGTCCACCACGTATATGCATCGTCCTGCAGCAAGGACACAACACAGCCCAACTTTTGCACATCCGTGCAACTCATCTGACCCAAGATACGCTTGGTACTCTCTAGCCAAGCTTCCGAACTCTCAGCAGACATACCTCTGAACTCTGTCCCACCAAGACTGCGCAGACGCTCCAAAGGTAATCTGACTCCAGCATCTCCCTGATGCCCAGCTCCTTGAGCTCCAGCTACTGCTGCTCGAAAAGCACCCGCAATAGCTTGTACCAGCAAAGACATATCAGGCATAGCTTGCCCCTGACCAACCTCAGGTCCTGCAGCTCTAGCTCCAGCTCTTTCCCTCTCCGCACCACCACCACCAGGTGGAGGAGGAGGTAACACTGCACTACCCGCATTCTCTTCATTCTCATTCCCATCCGGGGTCGTAGCTCTCACGCTACTCCTTAACTCTCTACGTGGTGCCATACTTTTACCATGCATAACAATCACAAATAAAACATAGTCAGGCCCAGCAAGGTAAGCAATCCAAGTATTCAAGCTCAATTTCTTTTAAAATCAACATCGTTTCATTAGCTTTTGTTTGGCAATGGGTACCCTCATCATGCAACATCACATCATACATCTCCAATTGCATCAACATTACAAGCCACTGACCACGCTTTCAAACAACAAGCATACAAGACAAACATACTTCAATCATGCATACATTAATTCCCAATTACTCGCAAACTCAGCTCTGATACCACCAAATGTAACCCCCTTAACCCGGCCTAGACGGTTGACCCGAATTAAGAAAGTCACACGGGGAAAACCAAAGTCAACCCGAAAGTCAACCTTGATTAACGACCCTTTTTTTTCTTTTTAATCTTGCCTAGATGCACATTAATCCTAATTGAGATCACACAAACATTATACTCAAAGATCACAAACATCAGAGATCAAACAGGGACCCAATTGAACAAATTACAACTTTAGGGACCAAATTGTAATTTCTGATAATTAATAGGACTTAACCCAAATTAAAGTTACCAACTTGAAATTAATCAGGTTCCATGCTTCTCTGTGAAATTTCAGCTCAAAAAGACTTCCCAAGCTCACACAATTGAACATACAAGATTCAGGACCAAAACGTAAATAATTCAAAACATATAACTGCCAATGTCGGCCCCTAACGGTCAGACGTTCCGAAATGGGCTGACCCTGTTCCGAAACTCGGGCCGTTCCGAAACGGGTTCCGAAACATGGCCTTGGCAGTGACCAAACCGTTTCGAAATGGTGCACACCGTTTCGGACGCCTGGGTTCATGTAAGGCACCCGTTCCGAAACGGTGCATACTGTTCCGAAACGCCTGCACAAAAACCAGCAAACTAGCATACCAAAACATGCAATTGATCAATCAAACATGCTCCAAATGTCACCAAACTTTACCAGCATGCAATTAAACATATTTAAGACTTATAGGAACCAACAATTCAACAATTCAACATCATATGCAAAAAGCCCCAATTCTATAGGCATGCTTCCTACACAAGTTAGCCACTCAAGCTTCAAACTTACAAAACAAGCATATAAGGTTCCATTCCAAAAACCAGCATTTAAAACAACATTCAACATACTTAGGGAGTCTCAAACACCTCCCGAAACATACACATTGGTCCCCCATTGCCAAATCACACAAAAGCTAAATGTTTAACAAAACCTTCCATACTTTGAGCTTCACTTGAACTTGATTGCTTGCCCTTCCTTGCAGCCCCTTAAGGTACTCTAATGCTCTGCATTATTGAATTAAGAAAACGTAGAGAGCGTAAGCAAAAGCTTAGTGAGGCATGCTCATTAAAAACAATTCAATAATGCATTTAAAATCATTTATAAACCATGCTTAATTCAACCTTTGCACATGCTCAAAAGCATACTTAAAACAAGCAAACTCATGCTTCAACATAGCCATTAAAACAAGCATCCCATGCTTCATAATATACTTAACATGTCATATTGGCTCAAGTGATACATTTCATTTATTAAAACAAGTTCAACAACTTTCCCAAGGACTTTTAAACACCTTGGCCCCAAGGACTTTTAAACACCTTGGCCATGGACTTTTAAACACCATGAATAAGGACCACACAAGGACTTTTAACCACCTTTGTGTCCAATGCTTGAATCACCCCAAGGACTTTTAAACACCTTGGCCCCAAGGACTTTTAAACACCTTGGCCCCATGGACTTTTAAACACCATGGAAAGGATCACATAAGGACTTTTAACCACCTTAGTGTCCGCAACAAGACTCATCCAAGGACTTTTAACCACCTTGATGATCTTAAGTAACAAGGCTCACTCAAGGACTTTTAACCACCTTAGTGACCTTAACATTTTCAAAACATCACTCGCCAATATACATCATGATCATCATTTAATCCACTGTTTTAAAGCATTAAACCAAGCCATTTTCATCATGCATTTTAAAGCATCAATCCACATCATTTCAATGTACAAAAGCAAGGAACTCCTACCTAGAGTTACCTTCCACATATGGCTTAAGACATCAGCAAAATCCATGCTAAAACATGCTTCCAAAACAGTAATTAAAAACATGCAAATTATCATTTTGCAACACATCAAAGTCATGGCCACCACTAGAGAGAAAATCCGAAAACTTACACTTGAGCTTAGCAAAGTTGTTTAGACTTACACTAAGCTCCCAAAACCTTCAAACCTTGGTTTTAAAGCTGAAAATCCAATTTCCACAAATGCACTCACCGATTTCCACTTTGCTTCAAGCCAAAGCACCAAAACAAGCTTCCGGATCAACCAAACTTGGATCCAAAGATGCCTCCCCTGTTTCAACACATCAAAGCAGAGGATTAATGCATCATCATGCATTAATTGCTTCAATGAAAGCATCTAAACTCGCTGCTCTCATCCAACCTCCATTTTCGGCCACCAAACACAACCGAAAATGCATCCAAACCACTTCCAAACAAAGCCCAGCCACAAACCAGCAAAACCTCACTTCCATTTACATCATAAAACATCTAAAAACAATCTATAAACATCCTTATACCTCCAGCAACACCAGATCACCAAGATCACCTCAAAAACAACCTTGAAACACAAGCTAAACTTAGGAAACTCAACCTATCCGGGATTGCATCAATCAAAACTCAATTCCACATCATTTTAGAGATCATTTAACATCAAAAACATCTCTTAAAACACAGATCACTCAGATCTAACGAAAATCATCAAAAATCATCAAAATCTTGCATAATAAGCCAAGATCCATAAATCAACTTAAAAGCCTTTAATTAAACATCAATTTAGGATTGAAAACTTAGGAATTTCAGTAAAGAACTGATAGTTTAGAGGAGAAGGACGTTCTTACCTCCAAACTTGTATTTCTCCACTTTTTGCAATCAAAATGCTTGTTGAAACTTGTAGCAATTGAAGAGGTTTTGAAGATGTGTTGATTTGGAATCAAATGAGAGTTGAAAGGAGGAATTTAGGTGAGAAAATCAGAAACAAATCTCTTGAAATGTAGTGTTTGGTTTGAGAGAAAAATGAGAGAAAGAAAATGGGAAGTTAGTTGAGAAATTGCCAAAATGAGTTTTCCCTCCTTTTTGTTATCTTTAAAATCAGAAAATAGCTTCTAAAATCTTAGAAAAATCTGGAGAAATCACTTTTGGATTAATAGCTCCTTAAAGATTCAAGTTCCAACCCTTTATAAAATAGCCACCAAACTTGCGAAAATTACATTTTGGTCACTAGCCAAAATGTCACACTTCCAAAACTCATTTTCCAAAATTGATTTCACAGTTCACTTAATTATATTAAAAGATGATTTTAGAACATTTTTCCATATTTTTAATGCAACCCGAACTAGGTTTTCCTAATTTCACCTTATTCGATTCGAACAGCACTTTGACCAAACCGGTCAACGCCCAAAACTTCTAAGCCCAAAACCGGGGCGTTACACGGTTCTTTCCCTTTGTCTCTTGGACCTTTACCTTTGTTCGAGCTTTCCCTGGTGGCCGTATCATCCACTATTGGTACCGGAATGGAATCCTCATCTATCAAAATGAAACGTTTGTCCGGCGGAGTGTCGGACTTGTATGGTTGCACGGCAAGTTCATCATCAACGTCAGCCTCCCTTGAGCCATTGATCACAGATTCCGCATCCGATGGTATCATGTCCAGTGGTGCAACGTCCAGTGCCTCCTGCTGAGCAGCGACAGCATCAACATCGGCCTCAACCTCGATTTCAGCGGCTGTCCCTTCTGCCGACAGTGGCGCAGCAGCATCGGTAGGAGGGGTGGCAATATCCTCGCCCAAAAGATCATCCTCCTCTAGATTCAGTGAGCCACCGCCCGGCTGCACCGTGGGTGAACCTTTTGCCATGTCTGGAGTGGCCATCGGGGTGGCAGCTGCCTTACCCTTCCCGTTGTTTCCTGAAAGGACAACAGCGGAGACAAACGTTTGTGAGAACAAGCCAAATGAAGATGTAACGAAGCTTAGCAATATTACATCCCACACAAAAGCATTGCATTGTCCGTATATAAGGCGTGCCAACAAATATGCAATCCAAATATATTTACTGCATGTAATCCTATATGATAAAAATACATTCCATGCATAAGCATTGTACTGGTAGCATAAAAAATATGAGAGCAAGCTGATTAACTAACCACATGCACAGTGAAATCGAAAAGAAGGGCACAAGAAGAAAATGATATGCCATATATATTTGTTAGAAACGTGGAAAAAAGGAGGGTGGGCCCAACAATCAAGACACATATAATATAACAATTATATTTAACGTTGGAATAAAATCCTACTGTCCATAACCAATTGCTGAAAAAATTGTGAGAAAAGGAAACGGAACCTGTGGATCGTTCTTGCGGATTAGAAGAGGAACCCGGCTCGAAATACCGGATCCGTCCTCTAACATTTGTTTTCACCTTTGGCTTAGGGGCCGGTGCACGAAGCCAATCGTTGTACGGTAGTCCCACACTTGGCTTATCCTTGAAGGCAGCACAAGTTTCACGTAGATGAAACAACATTCCACAGCCATGACAGAAGTTAGGTAACTTCTCGTATCGTACCGGAAGCATTTTTGGTTTCTCCGGATTTTCCTCATCAGCTAGAGCGACGCCTCGCCTAAGGGGCTGATTAACGTCAATGAGCACCCCAACTCGTAGGAACTGTACGCGGTTCCCTTCATCATCTTTGCGAGTGTCGGTGCTTATCACAGCACCTAGACCGCTGCCTAGAGCACGCCCGGATGCATTAGCCACAGTGTCTCCAATCATCATTGCTAGTGGGACGCGTAGAATACGGACCCATATCCTCATGTGTGTAAATTTGTATTCCTCCAATGTTAGCTGGGGTTGAATGGGAGCGAGGGCCAGCCAATCTCTCTTAAACGTCCATGGCCCCCTCTTAAGAATATCCCTGACTTTTGCAGCGGTTTCAAACTTGAAAAGGAAGTAACCCGAGCCAAGGATTGTGGTGGAGATAAGCTTATCTTCCTTCCAAACAGCTGTGAATACCTTCACCAGGACAGTGTCGTCCGGTTTCGTTGTGGGGAAAAGCTTCCCTAGTAACGAGCAGCGTTGGTCCTCCAATGGAATGGCCTTTGTGGCCTTGGGGGCGTAGACCACTGCCTGCTCTTCAGCAGTAAATTGCAAGTTGTCGAAGTGGTCCAAGAACGAATCCGAGGAATGTAACGCCCCGGTTTTGGGCTTGGAAGTCTTGGGCGTTGACCGGTTGGTCAAAGTGCTGATCGAATATATAAGAGGGAATTTAGGAAAACCTAGTTCGGGTTGCATTAAAAATATGGAAAAATATTCTAAAATCATCTTTTAATATATAAAAGTGAACTGTGAAATCAATTTTGGAAAATGAGGTTCGGAAGGTTGACATTTTGGCTAGTGACCAAAATGTAATTTTTGAAAGTTGCGGGACAGTTTTATAAAGGATTGAAACTTTGAATCTTTAAGGAGCTATTATTCCAAAAAGGATTTCTCCAGATTTTTCTAAGATATTTTAAGCCTAAAATCTGATTTTAAAGATTAAGAAAAGGGAGGGAAATCATTTTTAACCAATTCTTAACTAATTTTTCTATTTTCTCTCAAATTCTCTTTTCTCTCATTTTCTCTCTACCCAAACAAGATTTCCTCAGATTTCTTTCTCTGATTTTGACTTCTTAATCTCTCATTTCAACTCTCATTTGATTTCTAATCATCTCATCATCAAAACCTCACAATTTACAAGTTGATTCATCAAGCATTTTGGCTCTAAAAGGGAGAAATTCAAGTTTGGAGGTAAGAACGTCCTTCTCCTCTAAACTATCAGTTCTTTACTGAAATTCCTAAGTTCTCAATCCTTGATTCATGTTTTATTAAAGGCTTTTCAATTGAGATCTTGATTTTTGGCTAAAATGCAAGATTTGGTGATTTTGGTGAAAAGTTCGTGTGATCTGTTTAAGCAGGGTTTTGAAGTGTTAAAATGATGTTAAATGAATGCTAAAATGATTAGAAGTTGAGGTTTAATCAATGCAATCCCGGATAGGTTGAATTTCCTAAGTTTGGCTTGAGTTTTTGGTTTTTTTTTGGAGTGTTTTTGGTGATCTGTTATACCTGGAGGTATAAGGACGTGGTTGTGATCTTTTTGCATGTTAGTTGATGTATAAAAATGGTTAGAAGTGATGGATCTTGGCTGGGTTAAGTTTTGGAAGTGTTTGGAGATGATTTCGGTTGTGTTTGGTAGCCAAATTGTTAGATTTGTGATGAGCAGCGAGTTGTGTTGATGTTGCTGGTGTTTTAATGCATAAGGATGCATTAATGTTCTGTTTTTATGTGCTTGAAACAGGGGAGGTTGATCCTTGAGTTTTGGAGGTGTTTTCGGAAGGTTTCGGAAGCTTGGAAAGCTTGTTGGCTAGGCTTGTTTGGTAATCGGTGAGTGAAAATGGATTTTCAGCTTTTAAACCAAAGGTTGAAGGTTTTGGGAGCTTAGTTTAAGTCTAAACAACTTTGCTAAGCTCAAGTGTAAGTTTCGGATTACTCTCTTAAAGTGGTGGCCATGTTTTGATGAAATGTGAAATGATGATTTTGCATGATTTGCTACTGTTTTGGAAAGCATGTTTTAGCATGTTAATTGCTGATGTTTTAGCATGATTTATGCTGATGATTTAAGCCATGTGTTGAAGGTGTCTCTAGGTAAGAGTGCCTTGTTTTTATGCATTGTTAAATGATGATTTAATGCTTTGAAATGCATGATGAAATGGCTTGGTTTAAATGCTTTTAAAACAGTGGATTACATGATGTATAAAGTGTGTATTGGCAAGTGATGGTTTGTAAAAGTGAAGGTCACTAAGGTGGTTAAAAGTCCTTGAGTGAGCCTTGTTATCTAAGATCATCAAGGTGGTTAAAAGTCCTTGGATGAATCTTGTTGCGGACACTAAGGTGGTTAAAAGTCCTTAGGTGCTCCTTTCCATGGTGGTTAAAAGTCCATGGGGCCAAGGTGTTTAAAAGTCCTTGGGGCCAAGGTGTTTAAAAGTCCTTGGGGTATTTCAAGCTACGGACACAAAGGTGGTTAAAAGTCCTTGTGTGGTCCATTCATGGTGTTTAAAAGTCCATGGCCAAGGTGTTTAAAAGTCCTTGGGGTCCAAGGTGTTTAAAAGTCCTTGGGGAAAGTTGTTGAACTTGATTTCTAAATGAAATGTATCACTTGAGCCAATATGACATGTATTGTACATGAGATGCATGAGATGCATGATTTAATGTTTATGTTGAAGCATGAGATGCTAGTTTAAATGAAATGTGGAAGCATGTTATTGCTTGATTTAAAGTATGCTTTGAGCATGTGTAAAGGTTGTTTTCAAGCATGATTTACAAATGAATTTTAATGCATTATTGAATGGTTTTTAAAGAGCACTCCTCACTAAGCTTTGGCTTACGCTCTCTCGTTTTCTTGATTCAATAATGCAGAGCATTAGAGTGCATTGAGGGCAGCAAGAGGAGGCAAGCAAACAAGTACAAGTAAAGCTCAATGTATGAAGGTTTTATAAGTGTTTTAGCTTTTGTATGTTTTTGGCAATGGGGGACCAACGTATTGGTTTTGGGAGGTGTTTACGACTCCCTAAGTATGTTGAATGTGGTTGATGTTGCTGATTTTTGGAAGTTGAAGCTTGAGTGGATAGCTTGTGTAGGAAGCATGACCTTAAATTTGGGCCTTTTTGCATGAGATGTTATCTTGCTGAATTGATGATGCTTATATGTGTTAAATATGTTTAATTGCATGCTGGTAAAGTTTGGTGATGTTTGGAGCATGTTTGAGTGTCCAATTGCATGATCTAGTATGCTTGTTTGCTGGTTTTTGTGCAGGCGTTTCGGAACAGGGGTGTACCGTTTCGGAACGGGTGCCTTGCATGAACCCAGGCGTCCGAAACGGTATGCACCGTTTCGAAACGGTTTAGCCTCTGCCGAGGCCATGTTCCGGAACCCGTTTCGGAACGGCCCGTGTTTCGGAACAGGGCTAGCCTGTTTCGGAACGGTCGACCGTTAGGGGGCTGACATGGTAGCTACATGTTTTGAAATGTTTGTGTTTTGGTCCTAAATCTTGCGTGATCAATTGCATGAGCTGTGGATGTCCTTTTAAGCTGAAATTTCACAGAGGTGCATGAAACCTGACTAATTTCAAGATGGTAACTTTAATTTGGGTTAAGTCCCTTAATTTATCAGAATTTACAATTTGGTCCCTAAAGTTGTAATTTGTTCAATTGGGTCCCAGTTTGATCTCTGATGTTTGTGATCTTTTGATACGTTGTCTGTATGGTCACACTTAAGGTTAATGTGCATCTAGATAAGAAAAAAAAAGGGTCGTTAATCAAGGTTGACTTTCGGGTTGACTTTGGTTTTCCCCGTGTAATCTTCGTAGTTCGGGTCAACCGTCTAGACCGGGCTACAGGGGTTACATTTGGTGGTATCAGAGCTGAGTTCTCGAGTAATTGGGAATGTGTGAATGCATGATTGAAGCATGGTTTGATTGGTATGCTTGTTGAGTGAAAGCATGTTCAGTGTTATGATATGATGATGTGTATGTGATGCATGTTGTGATGATGCATGATGAGGGTAGCCATTGCCAAACAAAAGCTAAAGGGATGATGTTGTTTTTGAAAGAAATTGAGCTTGAATACTTGGAATTTGCTTACCTTGCTGGTCCTGACTTGTTTATTTTGTATTGTTATGCATGGTAAAGTATGGCACCACGTAGAGAGTTAAGGAGTAGCGCGAGAGCTACGACCCCGGAGGGGAATGTGAATGATGAGCACACTGGTAGTGCTGTGATACCTCCTCCTCCACCTGGTGGTGGTGGTGCGGAGAGGGAAAGAGCTGGAGCTGGAGCTGAGGCAGCTGGTGCTGGAGCTGCAGGACCTGAAGCTGGTCAGGAGCAAGCGATACCTGACATGTCTGTGCTTGTACAAGCTATTGCGAGTGCGTTTCGAGCAGCAGTAGCTGGAGCTCAAGGAGCTGGGCATCAAGGAGATGCTGGTGCTAGACTACCCTTGGAACGTTTGCGCAGTCTTGGTGGGACTGAGTTTAGGGGTATGTCAGCTGAGAGGTCTGAAGCGTGGTTGGAGAGTACCAAGCGTGTCTTGGGACAAATGAGTTGCACTGATGTGCAGAAGCTGGGATGTGTGGTGTCACTGCTGCAAGGTGATGCTTATACGTGGTGGACGACCACAATCTCTGGGATGGCTGGTGCTGATGTTACATGGACGTTCTTTCAGCATGCGTTCAAGAGGAGATATCTGGGAGTTAGATATCTGGATGAAAAGAAGCGTGAATTCATGTCTCTGACCCAAGGGAACATGAGTGTGGCTGAGTATGAGGTACAGTTCGTACGTCTTAGCCAGTATGCACCAGAGTTGGTACCTGATGAGCGCGAAAGGTGCGAAAGGTTCCGTTATGGTTTGGTGACGGAGGTTAAGACCTATATGTTAGCTGCTGAGTACAATGATTTCGATGTGTTGGTTAGTCGATCGAAGGACATTGAGATGAACCTGAGTTTGTCTGCTAAGGGTGCTGGAGCTAGTTCTGGAAAGAGAGTTGCTGAGTATAGTTCCGGTGGACGGAACAAGAGAGGGCGTGATCAGAGGTTTCAGTCCTCGTCTAAGAGAGGTGGAGGTGCACCTACTAGGGGCAGCAATGCTAGAGCTGACCCTAGTGCTTGTTGGATTTGTGGTTCCCGTGGTCACTTGAAGCGTGACTGTCCTCGTGCTGGGAGGGAGGTGCAAGCTCCTGTGGTGGCAGCTGGTTATGAGTGCTGGAACTGTGGTTCTGCTGATCATCTGAGACGTGATTGTCCGAGGATGGCTGGTGGTCAAGAGCGTGCTCCTGTTGTTGCAGCATCGCAGAGAGGTCGTGGGCGCGGCCGTGGTAATTTTCAGAGGCGAGAGGAAGGTGGGCGCGGTGTAGCTCATGTTGTGGCTATTCAACCTAAGGGTGGAGGCCAAGCGAGGGTGTATGCTCAGCGCGAAGGAAGGAATGATGCAGATGTGATTGCAGGTACCTTTACTTTGCAATCCTTGTCATTGCTTTCTTTGATTGATTCTGGATCTATGCATTCATACATTCTTCGTGAGCATGCTGAGTTGCTTGGTTTGCCTGTTGAGTCTTTGGATGTTGGTGTTAGAGTCACTAGTTCTTTTGGTGAAACTGTTGTGACTCGTAAGCTTTATAAAAGGTGTCCTTTGGTTGTTCAAGAGCATGTCTTTCTTGTTGATCTTATGGAGTTGCCCTTTTATGGTTTTGATGTGATCCTTGGTATGGATTGGCTTGCTGAGCATCGTGCTGTTGTGGATTGTGAGAATAAGCGGGTTTCGCTTAGGCTTGCGGATGATTATGAAGTGGTGGTGGTTGGCGAGAATGTGAAGTTTCTTGCCAATGTTGTTTCTACCTTGGAGGCGAGCAGGATGCTGAGGCAAGGTTGTGAAGCTTTTCTGGCTTTTGTGATGAATCCTAGTTCGAAGGAGCTGAGGGTGCAGGATATCAGGGTTGTGAAGGAGTTTCCTGATGTTTTTCCTGAGGAGTTGCCTGGTTTACCTCCTAATCGCGAGGTGGAGTTTGGTATTGAGTTGTATGAGAATACCACTCCTGTGTCCATTACTCCCTATAGAATGGCACCTAAGGAGCTGAAGGAGCTGAAGACGCAGTTGCAAGAGTTGCTTGATCGTGGTTTCATCCGGCCGAGTGTTTCGCCTTGGGGTGCTCCTGTTTTGTTTGTGAAGAAGAAAGATGGCACGATGAGGATGTGCATTGATTACCGTCAGCTGAACAAGTTGACTATCAAGAATCGGTATCCTTTGCCGAGGATTGATGATCTCTTTGATCAATTTCGGGGAGCTGCGGTGTTCTCTAAGATTGACTTGAGGTCAGGGTATTATCAGTTGAAGGTGAAGGATGTGGATGTGCCTAAGACAGCTTTCAGGACAAGGTATGGGCATTATGAGGTCCTTGTGATGCCGTTTGGTTTGACAAATGCTCCTGCTGCTTTCATGGACATGATGAATCGTGTTTTTCATTAATACCTGGACAAGTTTGTTGTGGTGTTCATTGATGATATCCTTGTGTACTCGCGTACTGAGGAAGAGCACGAAGAGCATTTGAGGGTTGTGTTGCAAGCTTTGTTGGAGAATCAGCTTTATGCTAAGTTGAGCAAGTGTGAGTTTTGGCTTAGAGAGGTTGTTTTTCTTGGGCATGTGGTCTCAGCTGAGGGGATTCGTGTTGATCCTCAGAAGATTGAAGCGGTGATGAACTGGAAAGTTCCTAAGTCTGTTCAGGAGGTTCGTAGTTTCCTTGGTTTGGCAGGATACTACCGAAGGTTTGTGGATGGTTTTTCCAAGATTGCTGCTCCTTTGACGAAGTTGCTGCAGAAAGATGTTAGGTATGAGTGGACAGAAGCGAGACAGCAAGCTTTTGAGAAGCTGAAGTTGGCTTTGACGCAAGCTCCTATCTTGATTCAGCCTGAATCAGGGAAAGAGTTTGTAGTCTACAGTGATGCATCCTATGTTGGTTTGGGGTGTGTGCTGATGCAAGAGGGTAAGGTTGTGGCTTATGCGTCGCGGCAGTTGAAGGTGCATGAGCGCAATTATCCTGCGCATGATATTGAGCTGGCTCCAGTGGTTTTTGCTCTGAAGATCTGGAGGCATTATCTGTATGGTGAGAAGTGTACGGTGTACACGGATCACAAGAGTTTGAGGTATCTGATGTCTTAGAAGGAGTTGAATCTCAGGCAGCGACGTTGGTTGGAGTTGCTCAAAGATTATGATCTGACGATAGAGTATCATCCTGGAAAGGCCAATGTTGTTGCGGATGCCTTGAGTAGGAAGGTAGCTGTTGAGCTGAGAGCTATGTTTGCTAGCTTGAGTATATCGCAGGATGGTGGTCTTGTTGCTGAGTTGCAAGTGAAACCTTTGTTGGTTCAGTTGATCAAGGATAAGCAGTTGTTGGATGATTCCTTGGTGTCTCATGTTCAGGATATCGCGGAGGGTAGACCTTCGGATTTCTGTTTTAATGAGGATGGGGTGTTGTGTTTTGGTAATCGGATAGTAGTGCCTGCAGATGCTGAGTTGAGGCGTGCTATTCTAGCTGAAGGTCATAGTAGTCCTTTTGCTATGCATCCTGGTAGTACAAAGATGTATCGCGATCTTCGTGATGAGTACTATTGGGTGGGCTTGAAGAAGGATGTGGCAGAGTTCGTGAGCAAGTGTTTGGTGTGTCAGCGAGTTAAGGCTGAACATCAGGTTCCTTCTGGTTTGTTGCAACCGTTGAAAATCCCTGAATGGAAGTGGGAGAGGGTTACCATGGATTTTGTATCTGGTTTGCCTTTGTCTCCGTCGAAGAAGAATTCTGTTTGGGTGATTGTGGATCGCCTGACGAAGTGTGCACATTTCTTGCCTGTGCATACTACGTTTTCTTTGGATAAGCTGGCAGAGCTGTACGTTGCTGAGGTTGTGAGGTTGCATGGTGTGCCTAAGTCGATCGTGTCGGATAGGGATCCGAGGTTCACATCGCGTTTTTGGCAGTGTTTGCATCAAGCTCTGGGTACAAGGTTGCATTTCAGTACATCCTATCATCCCCAGTCGGATGGCCAGTCTGAGCGAGTTATTCAGATCTTGGAGGATATGTTGAGATGTTGCGTGATAGAGTTCCAAGGTTCTTGGGAGAAGCATCTGCCTTTGGTTGAGTTCGCTTACAACAACAGTTTTCAGGCAAGTATACAGATGGCACCTTATGAGGCTCTGTATGGGAGGAAGTGTAGGACTCCTCTGTGTTGGGCTGAAACTGGTCAAAAGTTGGTTTCGATGCCTGCTTTGTTGAAAGGTACCACCGAGAAGGTGAAGCTCATTTGTGAGAGGTTGAAGGCTGCTTCTGATCGGCAGAAGTCTTACGCGGATTTGAAGCGTAGGGAGATAGAGTTTGCGGTGGGTGATCGCGTGTTCTTGAAGGTTTCGCCTTGGAAGAAGGTGATGAGGTTTGGGCGGAAGGGTAAGCTGAGCCCTAGATACATTGGACCGTATGAGGTTGTTGAGCGTGTTGGTCCTGTTGCGTATCGGTTGAGGTTACCTCAGGAGCTGGAGAAGATTCATGATGTGTTCCATGTTTCTATGCTCCGGAGGTATCGATCTGATCCTTCGCATGTGTTGCCTGTGGAGGAGGTGGAATTGAATCCGGATTTGACCTATGATGAGGAACCGGTGAAGATTCTGGATTCAGATAGCAAGGTTCTTCGTGGCAAGACCATTGAGTTGGTGAAGGTGCTGTGGAAGCATCGCGGTGTTGAGGAAGCCACGTGGGAGCGGAAGGAGGATATGCTGAAGCAGTTTCCTTATCTCTTTCCTTCAGGTAAATTTCGAGGACGAAATTTCTTAAGGGGGGGAGAGTTGTAACGCCCCGGTTTTGGGCTTGGAAGTCTTGGGCGTTGACCGGTTGGTTAAAGTGCTGATCGAATATATAAGAGGGAATTTAGGAAAACCTAGTTCGGGTTGCATTAAAAATATGGAAAAATATTCTAAAATCATCTTTTAATATATAAAAGTGAACTGTGAAATCAATTTTGGAAAATGAGGTTCGGAAGGTTGACATTTTGGCTAGTGACCAAAATGTAATTTTTGAAAGTTGCGGGACAGTTTTATAAAGGATTGAAACTTTGAATCTTTAAGGAGCTATTATTCCAAAAAGGATTTCTCCAGATTTTTCTAAGATATTTTAAGCCTAAAATCTGATTTTAAAGATTAAGAAAAGGGAGGGAAATCATTTTTACTCATTTGATTTCTAATCATCTCATCATCAAAACCTCACAATTTACAAGTTGATTCATCAAGCATTTTGGCTCTAAAAGGGAGAAATTCAAGTTTGGAGGTAAGAACGTCCTTCTCCTCTAAACTATCAGTTCTTTACTGAAATTCCTAAGTTCTCAATCCTTGATTCATGTTTTATTAAAGGCTTTTCAATTGAGATCTTGATTTTTGGCTAAAATGCAAGATTTGGTGATTTTGGTGAAAAGTTCGTGTGATCTGTTTAAGCAGGGTTTTGAAGTGTTAAAATGATGTTAAATGAATGCTAAAATGATTAGAAGTTGAGGTTTAATCAATGCAATCCCGGATAGGTTGAATTTCCTAAGTTTGGCTTGAGTTTTTGGTTTTTTTTTGGAGTGTTTTTGGTGATCTGTTATACCTGGAGGTATAAGGACGTGGTTGTGATCTTTTTGCATGTTAGTTGATGTATAAAAATGGTTAGAAGTGATGGATCTTGGCTGGGTTAAGTTTTGGAAGTGTTTGGAGATGATTTCGGTTGTGTTTGGTAGCCAAATTGTTAGATTTGTGATGAGCAGCGAGTTGTGTTGATGTTGCTGGTGTTTTAATGCATAAGGATGCATTAATGTTCTGTTTTTATGTGCTTGAAACAGGGGAGGTTGATCCTTGAGTTTTGGAGGTGTTTTCGGAAGGTTTCGGAAGCTTGGAAAGCTTGTTGGCTAGGCTTGTTTGGTAATCGGTGAGTGAAAATGGATTTTCAGCTTTTAAACCAAAGGTTGAAGGTTTTGGGAGCTTAGTTTAAGTCTAAACAACTTTGCTAAGCTCAAGTGTAAGTTTCGGATTACTCTCTTAAAGTGGTGGCCATGTTTTGATGAAATGTGAAATGATGATTTTGCATGATTTGCTACTGTTTTGGAAAGCATGTTTTAGCATGTTAATTGCTGATGTTTTAGCATGATTTATGCTGATGATTTAAGCCATGTGTTGAAGGTGTCTCTAGGTAAGAGTGCCTTGTTTTTATGCATTGTTAAATGATGATTTAATGCTTTGAAATGCATGATGAAATGGCTTGGTTTAAATGCTTTTAAAACAGTGGATTACATGATGTATAAAGTGTGTATTGGCAAGTGATGGTTTGTAAAAGTGAAGGTCACTAAGGTGGTTAAAAGTCCTTGAGTGAGCCTTGTTATCTAAGATCATCAAGGTGGTTAAAAGTCCTTGGATGAATCTTGTTGCGGACACTAAGGTGGTTAAAAGTCCTTAGGTGCTCCTTTCCATGGTGGTTAAAAGTCCATGGGGCCAAGGTGTTTAAAAGTCCTTGGGGCCAAGGTGTTTAAAAGTCCTTGGGGTATTTCAAGCTACGGACACAAAGGTGGTTAAAAGTCCTTGTGTGGTCCATTCATGGTGTTTAAAAGTCCATGGCCAAGGTGTTTAAAAGTCCTTGGGGTCCAAGGTGTTTAAAAGTCCTTGGGGAAAGTTGTTGAACTTGATTTCTAAATGAAATGTATCACTTGAGCCAATATGACATGTATTGTACATGAGATGCATGAGATGCATGATTTAATGTTTATGTTGAAGCATGAGATGCTAGTTTAAATGAAATGTGGAAGCATGTTATTGCTTGATTTAAAGTATGCTTTGAGCATGTGTAAAGGTTGTTTTCAAGCATGATTTACAAATGAATTTTAATGCATTATTGAATGGTTTTTAAAGAGCACTCCTCACTAAGCTTTGGCTTACGCTCTCTCGTTTTCTTGATTCAATAATGCAGAGCATTAGAGTGCATTGAGGGCAGCAAGAGGAGGCAAGCAAACAAGTACAAGTAAAGCTCAATGTATGAAGGTTTTATAAGTGTTTTAGCTTTTGTATGTTTTTGGCAATGGGGGACCAACGTATTGGTTTTGGGAGGTGTTTACGACTCCCTAAGTATGTTGAATGTGGTTGATGTTGCTGATTTTTGGAAGTTGAAGCTTGAGTGGATAGCTTGTGTAGGAAGCATGACCTTAAATTTGGGCCTTTTTGCATGAGATGTTATCTTGCTGAATTGATGATGCTTATATGTGTTAAATATGTTTAATTGCATGCTGGTAAAGTTTGGTGATGTTTGGAGCATGTTTGAGTGTCCAATTGCATGATCTAGTATGCTTGTTTGCTGGTTTTTGTGCAGGCGTTTTGGAACAGGGGTGTACCGTTTCGGAACGGGTGCCTTGCATGAACCCAGGCGTCCGAAACGGTATGCACCGTTTCGAAACGGTTTAGCCTCTGCCGAGGCCATGTTCCGGAACCCGTTTCGGAACGGCCCGTGTTTCGGAACAGGGCTAGCCTGTTTCGGAACGGTCGACCGTTAGGGGGCTGACATGGTAGCTACATGTTTTGAAATGTTTGTGTTTTGGTCCTAAATCTTGCGTGATCAATTGCATGAGCTGTGGATGTCCTTTTAAGCTGAAATTTCACAGAGGTGCATGAAACCTGACTAATTTCAAGATGGTAACTTTAATTTGGGTTAAGTCCCTTAATTTATCAGAATTTACAATTTGGTCCCTAAAGTTGTAATTTGTTCAATTGGGTCCCAGTTTGATCTCTGATGTTTGTGATCTTTTGATACGTTGTCTGTATGGTCACACTTAAGGTTAATGTGCATCTAGATAAGAAAAAAAAAGGGTCGTTAATCAAGGTTGACTTTCGGGTTGACTTTGGTTTTCCCCGTGTAATCTTCGTAGTTCGGGTCAACCGTCTAGTCCGGGCTACGGGGGTTACAAGGAAGCCATTGTTTGTGGAAGTTTGGAGTAGGGAAAACGGATGAAACAGCCGCGTAGGATGGAATTATCGTAAGAGATGTTGCTCCAATAATATTCCACGTTAAATGATAAAGTGAGGTAAACCACCCGGCTAATTTGAATCAATTCCCTGGGAACTTGGGGAAATGAAAATTCTCTCTGAAATCTCTCATTTCCTCCTTTTGCTTTTTCTCTCTCTCTCTCACCTCCTCCACACCAACCACCATCCCTTCCGCCACAACCTTGACACTCCTCCCCCACGGCCACCACATATCCACCACCTAAAATGCCACCCCCTGCCAGCATGCAACCACTGTTCTTGGTTTCATGCCACCGGCAGCCAACTTATCCTCCTCCCCTTACTGCCTCACAGTGATCCTTTTCACAACTGTAGGCATTGGCTGCATGCCACCATCAGAGCTGAATTGGCAAAGGTACGTTCTTCTTCTCTTGTTCATCTTATTTTCGTTTTTCACCAGCGTAATTATCTTTTAATTACATTATTAAGGATCCAACCTTAGTTCGATCCCATCGGCCACATTTCTTATGTTATTAATACATTAGGGATGTGGATTAAGCATTGGCCGGGCTATGTTTTAATTCTAAGGCTCCCGGCAGTGATGCATCAATCCTGGCCCTCGAGGCCTTGCAACCATCTACTCCATTCTTATGAATGGGAACTTTCCTGGCCCTCTGGGCCTTGTAAACTCACAGGCTTACTCGAAAGATTAACGCCATTTGGGCTACCGAAACGGTGGCAATTGAAGCCCTCGTGGCTAGCCTCTGGACATAGAACGCCTTACCCTCATGCTGATGGTTTTTTATTTCTCGTAGTGCAGAAAGTGCTATAATCCAACCAAAGCTCTGATTACCATATGATAAAGGGGTACGTTGCTTCAAAAACAACGGTCCTTTGTTTGTAACGGATCTAGGATTGTAGCAAGCATGTTTCTGCAATAACACAATGTTATGGATGTTAGAATGTTGTTAAAACAACAAGAACAAAAAAAACGAAAATAAAGAAAGAAATGAGAGAAAGGAATTTTCTGGCAGTTTCGGAATTCAAATGTTGATGAATGCTTCAAAGGGCTTTCATAGCAGCAAATGAACGACTAAAATGGCAGAAAATGGTGTTGAAGTTGCTGGAAATTAACAAGACGTTGAACTCGAAAGAACCCGAACAATATACTGAGCGGACCCGAATCGAATACGTTCTTCGCCAACGGACTTGGACCCTCTAGATAGCGATCTAGGAACCCGAAGTATCAAGGAGGATGACAAAATCAAACAAAGTCTGAAAATGCCAAAGAAGTTCAATGAAGAACTGAAATTGAGAGAAAAACTCACAATAATTTTGTTTCATAAAAATTGTCTTACCAAATTACATTGTTTAAACACATATATATAGGTACAAGGGCTGCCAAATTCGTTTAAGTTGTGTGGCTGATATTAAAAGGAGTTTAAAAATTAAATTTGAGTGAAAATAACTCCTTTTGGGCGGACTCAATTGGCAGCCACAAGTTTAGGCGCCCAAAACACATGAAAATCACATTTAACATGTGATTTTTATGTTTGAAATTCAAACATAACCACTCGGGCTTATCCTTTCTTGCAAATGGCACATAATGAAGGAGAAAACGGGTTGATTCGGCTGCACATTCACACACATATGTCAAGCTGCCACGTAGGTGCTGGAGATCACCGGATGCCACCTAGGCTGCCACATGTGCACTAGCACACTCCCCGATATGCAAGACGGTTTTCAGCTACTTCTGGACTTGTCAGCTGAAGTTGAGCTAGTGGAGCTAAAGTTGAGCTGGCTGGGAATGAGTTGAGCTGAAACGAACTAGCTGAAATTGTGATGAGCTGAAAGTGAGCTGGTTACACTCTCATGAGCTAGGACCGAGCTGCATACACTCTGGTGAGCTGGAGATGAGCTGCATACACTCACTTGAGCTGGAGTTGAGCTGCATATACTCATTTGAGCTAGTGTCCTCCTACGTACCTACGTCAAAAGGTAATAAACTTCCATCAAAGTATTGTAAACTTAATGGAAACACTAATACAAGTCGTAAACACAACCTTATTCATTAGCTCACAAACAAATATAAACACACCATAAGTTATATCAAACTGAGTCAAAACACACCAAACATACTAAATACATAGTAAACACACTAATATAAATAATATAAGTATACAAATGTTACACATCAGTATGTAACAAATGAAACAAGCAAACTTCCCTGAAAGTTTGAAGTTGCATCGTTGGGTGGCATAAACGTGCTCACATCATCCCCCCCCCCCCTTTTTTAATGCGATTTGTCCCCAAATCGACCGTCATTACAAAAGGGAACAATTTCGACTTTCGCTTGGCATGGAACTTCTTCATCCTTCTTGCTCGACACATATGCCATCCTCTCGAATCAAGTTCTCTTAAAAAGAACACAAGTGGAAATGCCTTCCTTCGTGTACCTTTCCGAATAATGCACAACATAAAGTCAGACAATGCTCTTTGCACATTCGAAATCCTGTAAACAATGACATACAAAGGCAAATCCAAAGAACAACAAATTTCACGATGATCATCCAGAATCACAACACAAGGTTGTTCACAATCCAATGTACAACCAAAGAAATCAGTATATAAAAAGGAAAAATCAATAGCACAATGGAAAGGAACGTCAAACCGTGGTATAGATGGTTGCCGAATTTCTAGAAAGGACATAGATGCACTAGACATACCAACAGTAGCAACCTTGGGAACTTCACATGGCATCACCTTATTAACCTGCAAGTTAGAAGAAGAAATAGAAGAAAACATAGGATCAAATAAAACCTTTGAGTTCACTTCTTCTTTGTCACAGTCATTCTTCTCTTTGCTGGCTTTCCAAGCTGCAGTACTCGCTTTCAAACGAACTTCGTCTTCATATACTTCACTTGGAGTCATAGGTGCCAAAGTTACCTTTTTGCCCTCATGAGTAAAAGAGTATCGATTGGTGTAACAATCGTGCAAAACTCTCTTATCATACTGCCACGGTCTTCCTAACAACAAATGACAAGTATCCATAGAACAAACATCACAAGTTACCTCATCCTTGTATTTGCCAATGAAAAATGGTATAACAACTTGTTCGGTAACTTTGATTTCAACACCATCATTCAACCATTGTAACTTGTACGGATTGTGATGCGTGGTCGTCTTCAGTCCTAACTTGTCAACCATGAGAGTACTAGCAACGTTAGCACAACTACCACTATCAATAATCACAATACATACCTTGCCGTTCACGTTGCATCTCGTATGGAAGAGGTTGTTTCGTTGTTGTTCATCCCGTGATGGTTGATCATTCAGACTTCTCTTGTCAACAAGTGCTTCACTGGTAGCCAATATCTGCACATTGTCATCATTTATCTCTTGGAAAGAATGGGAACCACCCCCATCTAATCTATCCAATTGAGAATGTATAGGTTTCAATGCATTAACAATCACTTGTTGCATCATCCGCTCTAAGGCTTGCATCTGGAGATTCAGTGGTTGTTGTTCACCTGAATTATCATCAGAACCTGCCATGTTGAAAAACCAAAACAACAAACAAGAACACACAATATATATATATATATGTTAGTGAAATAAAATAAAAAAATGGACCTCACTGCACACTCAACAAAATCTCACAGATCGCTCCAAGGAAAGATCGCTCAACAATTGCACTCAAACACTCGTGTTTCACTCGGGAGAATACTTGAATGGCTCTTTTTGTCTCCCCTTCTGTTCTCACACGCTCAATTGCCTTTTCCACTCGATCTCTCGCAATCAGTTCTTTAAGGAACTAACTCGATCTTTCGGACTTGTTAACTGTGTCAAACTTACAAGATAATATAATAGGTAAACAAACAAATGGTTAAAGGACAAATAGGGAATGTTAGGTGAAATAAAAAAAGGCTGAAAAAGAAAAAAAAATAAGAAGGCTGGAAATTGGAGATGAAACAACAGAAAATAAAGGCTGATAAAAATGAAGGAAAAAGAAACAACTTACTGCAAAAGAAATGCTTACAACGACCCTATCACCGAACAAACAAGAAGAAGTTGTTTCGGGTGATTTCGAAGCATTCCATAGCAAATTTGAACATCCTTCATTATTTTCACGAACCAACAACACATATGAACGTAAAAATACACCAAATATTCGGATCTGATTTTTTTGAATTTTTTTTGAATTTTTTTTCGATTTTTTTGTTGACTTTGACTTTTTTTGTCAAACTTTGACTTTGACTTTTTTTTTCTTTTTTTTTTCAGAATTTCGAATTTTTTTTGACTTTTGTATTATTATTTTTTTTATTTCTCGTAGTGCAGAAAGTGATATAATCCAACCAAAGCTCTGATTACCATATGATAAAGGGGTACGTTGCTTCAAAAACAACGGTCCTTTGTTTGTAACGGATCTAGGATTGTAGCAAGCATGTTTCTGCAATAACACAATGTTATGGATGTTAGAATGTTGTTAAAACAACAAGAACAAAAAAAACGAAAATAAAGAAAGAAATGAGAGAAAGGAATTTTCTGGCAGTTTCGGAATTCAAATGTTGATGAATGCTTCAAAGGGCTTTCATAGCAGCAAATGAACGACTAAAATGGCAGAAAATGGTGTTGAAGTTGCTGGAAATTAACAAGACGTTAAACTCGAAAGAACCCGAACAATATACTGAGCGGACCCGAATCGAATACGTTCTTCGCCAACGGACTTGGACCCTCTAGATAGCGATCTAGGAACTCGAAGTATCAAGGAGGATGACACAATCAAACAAAGTCTGAAAATGCCAAAGAAGTTCAATGAAGAACTGAAATTGAGAGAAAAACTCACAATAATTTTGTTTCATAAAAATTGTCTTACCAAATTACATTGTTTAAACACATATATATAGGTACAAGGGCTGCCAAATTCGTTTAAGTTGTGTGGCTGATATTAAAAGGAGTTTAAAAATTAAATTTGAGTGAAAATAACTCCTTTTGGGCGGACTCAATTGGCAGCCACAAGTTTAGGCGCCCAAAACACATGAAAATCACATTTAACATGTGATTTTTATGTTTGAAATTCAAACATAACCACTCGGGCTTATCCTTTCTTGCAAATGGCACATAATGAAGGAGAAAACGAGTTGATTCGGCTGCACATTCACACACATATGTCAAGCTGCCACGTAGGTGCTGGAGATCACCGGATGCCACCTAGGCTGCCACATGTGCACTAGCACACTCCCCGATATGCAAGACGGTTTTCAGCTACTTCTGGACTTGTCAGCTGAAGTTGAGCTAGTGGAGCTAAAGTTGAGCTGGCTGGGAATGAGTTGAGCTGAAACGAACTAGCTGAAATTGTGATGAGCTGAAAGTGAGCTGGTTACACTCTCATGAGCTGGGACCGAGCTGCATACACTCTGGTGAGCTGGAGATGAGCTGCATACACTCACTTGAGCTGGAGTTGAGCTGCATATACTCATTTGAGCTAGTGTCCTCCTACGTACCTACGTCAAAAGGTAATAAACTTCCATCAAAGTATTGTAAACTTAATGGAAACACTAATACAAGTCGTAAACACTTGCAACCTTATTCATTAGCTCACAAACAAATATAAACACACCATAAGTTATATCAAACTGAGTCAAAACACACCAAACATACTAAATACATAGTAAACACACTAATATAAATAATATAAGTATACAAATGTTACACATCAGTATGTAACAAATGAAACAAGCAAACTTCCCTGAAAGTTTGAAGTTGCATCGTTGGGTGGCATAAACATGCTCACATCACCATCACATGGTTTGCATGGCACATGCAGACGGAGTTCCTGAAGGATGCTACATCCATATGTCGCCATATGCGACGGAGGCAGTGGCCCCTGCAGTTTCCGGCGGCTGGCAACCTCAGACCGCCGCCACTTTTACCGCTCTCCAAAGGCCGAAATATCGGGAATTTCCAAGTCCATGATAAAGGCCTACTTTTTAGGGATTTGCTTTATTTTAAATTCATATCAATACTCACGTGGATTCTTCAACTAGGACTCAACTTCTACCTAACAGTAACCTTCCTATTATCTAGGAATATTGGTTGGTGGCCTCTAACTTTTGAATTACAATTAGAATTATCCTCTCTTCATATAATCCATTTATTCAAATTGGATACACCACTTAAAGATAGGAGTTTTCCTAGTATCCTAGTTCTCTACTCCTTATCCATTCATTCAAATTGGATTATCTTCTATCCGAACAACCTTCATCAATTCAAATTTGAATGCCTAAAGTACAGAAATTGAGGTTTTGCAATATAATTGTGCTGAAAAGCTCCTAATCAATTATTTGAACTCCTAATATTTGAATAAAACATTTTTGCGGTCCTTTTTGTAGAGGTTTCGGACGAGCAGGTCTAAATGGGCCTTTCAATGGACCCGTTGGACTTTTATCTGAGTAAAAAGTATAAAATTCAGGTTTTTCAATATAATTGTGTATAAAAGCTCCTAATCAATTATTTGAACTCCTAATATTTGAATAAAACATTTTTGCGGTCCTTTTTGTAGAGGTTTCGGACGAGCAGGTCTAAATGGGCCTTTCACTGGACCCGTTGGAATTTTAACTGAGTAAAAAGTACATAAATTGAGGTTTTGCAATATAATTGTGTTGAAAAGCTCCTAATCAATTACATGAACTCCTAAAATTTGATTAAAACTTGTTTTGCAGTCCTTTTTGAAGAGGTTTCGGACGAGCGGGTCGAAATAGGCCTTTCAATGGACCCGTTGGAATTTTAACTGAGTAAAAAGTACAGATATTGCGGTTTTGCAATATAATTGTGTTGAAAAGCTCCTAATAAATTTTTTGAACTCCTAATATTTGATTAAAACTTGTTTTGCAGTCCTTTTTGTAGAGGTTTCGGACGAGCGGGTCGAAATGGACCTTTCAATGGACCCGTTGGAATTTTAATTGAGTAAAAAGTACAGAAATTGAGGTTTGGCAATATAATTGTGTTGAAAAGCTCCTAATCAATTACATGAACTCCTAAAATTTGATTAAAACTTGTTTTGCAGTCCTTTTTTTAGAGGTTTCGGACGAGCGGGTCGAAATGGGCCTTTCAATGGACCCGTTGGAATTTTAAATGAGTAAAAAGTACAGAAATTGAGGTTTTGCAATATAATTGTGTTGAAAAGCTCCTAATCAATTATTTGAACTCCTAATATTTGAATAAAACTTATTTGTTGTCCTTTTTGTAGAGGTTTCGGACGAGCAGGTCAAAATGGGCCTTTCAATGGGCCCGTTGGAATTTTAACTGAGTAAAAAGTACAGAAATTGAGGTTTTGCAATATAATTGTGTTGAAAAGCTCATAATCAATTATTTGATCTCCTAATATTTGAATAAAACATTTTTGCGGTCCTTTTTTTTGAGGTTTCGGACGAGCAGGTCCAAATGGGCCTTTCAATGGACCCGTTGGAATTTTAACTGAGTAAAAAGTACAGAAAATGAGGTTTTGCAATGTAATTGTGTTGAAAAGCTTCTAATCAATATCATGAACTCCTAAAATTTGATTAAAACTTGTTTTGCGGTCCTTTTGTAGAGGTTTCGGACGAGAGGGTCGAAATGGGCCTTTCAATGGACCCGTTGGAATTTTAACTGAGTAAAAAGTACAGAAATTGAGGTTCTACAATATAATTGTGTTGAAAAGCTCCTAATCAATTATTTGAACTCCTAATATTTGAATAAAACATTTTTTGCGGTCCTTTTTGTAGTGGTTTCGGACGAGCAGGTCTAAATTGGCCTTTCAATGGACCCGTTGGAATTTTAACTGAGTAAAAAGTACAAAATTGAGGTTTTGCAATATAATTGTGTTGAAAAGATCCTAATCAATTATTTGAACTCCTAATATTTGATTAAAACTTGTTTTGCGATCCTTTTTGTAGAGGTTTCGGACGAGCAGGTCTAAATGGGCCTTTCAATGGACCCGTTGGAATTTTATCAGAGTAAAAAGTATAAAATTGAGGTTTTTCAATATAATTGTGTTTAAAAGCTCCTAATAAATTATTTGAACTCCTAATATTTGAATAAAACATTTTTGCGGTCCTTTTTTAGATGTTTCGGACGAGCAGGTCTAAATGGGCCTTTCAATGGACCCGTTGGAATTTTAAATGAGTAAAAAGTACAGAAATTGAGGTTTTGCAATATAATAGTGTTGAAAAGCTCCTAATCAATTATTTGAACTCCTAATATTTGAATAAAACATTTTTGCGGTCCTTTTGTAGAGGTTTCGGACGAGCAGGTCTAAATGGGCCTTTCAATGGACCCGTTGGAATTTTAACTGAGTAAAAAGTACAGAAATTGAGGTTCTGCAATATAATTGTGTTTAAAAGCTCCTAATCAATTATTTGAACTCCTAATATTTGAATAAAACATTTTTGCGGTCCTTTTTGAAGAGGTTTCGGACGAGCAGGTCTAAATGGGCCTTTCAATGGACCCGTTGGAATTTTATCTGAGTAAAAAGTATAAAAATGAGGTTTTTCAATATAATTGTGCTTAAAAGCTCATAATCAATTATTTGAACTTCTAATATTTGAATAAAACATTTTTGCGGTCCTTTTTGTAGATGTTTCGGACGAGCAGGTCTAAATAGGCCTTTCAATGGACCCGTTGGAATTTTAACTGAGTAAAAAGTACAGAAATTGAGGTTTTGCAATATAATTGTTTTGAAAAGCTCCTAATCAATTACATGAACTCCTAAAATTTGATTAAAACTTGTTTTGCAGTCCTTTTTGTAGAGGTTTCGGACGAGCGGGTCGAAAGGGGCCTTTCAATGGACCCTTTGGAATTTTAACTGAGTAAAAAGTACAGAAATTGAGGTTTTGCAATATAATTGTGTTGAAAAGCTCCTAATAAATTATTTGAACTCCTAATATTTGAATAAAACATTTTTTGTGGTCCTTTTTGTAGAGGCTTCGGACGAGCAGGTCTAAATTGGCCTTTCAATGGACCCGTTGGAATTTTAACTGAGTAAAAAGTACAGAAATTGAGGTTTTGCAATATAATTGTGTTGAAAAGATCCTAATCAATTATTTGAACTCCTAATATTTGATTAAAACTTGTTTTGCGGTCCTTTTTGTAGAGGTTTCGGACGAGCAGGTCTAAATGGGCCTTTCAATGGACCCGTTGGAATTTTAATTGAGTAAAAAGTACAAAAATTGCGGTTTTGCAATATAATTGTGTTGAAAAGCTCCAAATCAATTACATGAATTCCTATAATTTGATTAAAACTTGTTTTGCGGTCCTTTTTGTAGAGGTTTCGGACGAGCGGGTCGAAATGGGCCTTTCCATCGACCCGTTGGAATTTTAAATGAGTAAAAAGTACAGAAATTGAGGTTTTGCAATATAATTGTGTTGAAAAGCTCATAATCAATTATTTGAACTCCTAATATTTGAATCAAACATTTTTGCGGTCCTTTTTGTAGAGGTTTCGGACGAGCAGGTCTAAATGGGCCTTTCAATGGACCCGTTGGAATTTTAACTGAGTAAAAAGTACAGAAATTGCGGTTTTGCAATATAATTGTGTTGAAAAGCTCCTAATCAATTATTTGAACTCCTAATATTTGAATAAAACATTTTTGCGGTCCTTTTTGTAGAGGTTTCGGACGAGCAAGTCTAAATGGGCCTTTCAATGGACCCTTTGGAATTTTAACTGAGTAAAAAAAGTACAGAAATTGAGGTTTTGCAATGTAATTGTGTTGAAAAGTTTCTAATCAATTACATGAACTCCTAATATTTGATTAAAACTTGTTTTGCGGTCCTTCTTGTAGAGGTTTCAGACGAGCGGGTCGAAATGGGCCTTTCAATGGACCCGTTGGAATTTTTTTTTGAAGCAAAAAGTAAAGAAATTGAGGTTTTGCAATATAATTGTGTTCAAAAGCTCATAATCAATTATTTGAACTCCTAATATTTGATTAAAACTTGTTTTGCAGTCCTTTTTGTAGAGGTTTCGGACGAGCGGGTCGAAATGGGCCTTTCAATGGACCCGTTGGAATTTTAAATGAGTAAAAAGTACAGAAATTGAGGTTTTGCAATATAATTGTGTTGAAAAGCTCCTAATCAATTATTTGAACTACTAATATTTGAATAAAACATTTTTGCGGTCCTTTTTGTAGAGGTTTCGGACGAGCAAGTCTAAATGGGCCTTTCAATTGACCCGTTGGAATTTTAACTGAGTAAAAAGTACAGAAATTGAGGTTTTGCAATATAATTGTCTTGAAAAGCTCCTAATCAATTACATGAACTCATAAAATTTGATTAAAACTTGTTTTGCACTCCTTTTTGTAGAGGTTTCGGACGAGCGGGTCAAAATGAGCCTTTCAAAGGACCCGTTGGAATTTTAACTGAGTAAAAAGTACAGAAATTGAGGTTTTGCAATATAATTGTGTTGAAAAGCTCATAATCAATTATTTGAACTCCTAATATTTGATTAAAACTTGTTTTGCGGTCCTTTTTGTAGAGGTTTCGGACGAGCAGGTCTAAATGGGCCTTTCAATGGACCCGTTGGAATTTTAATTGAGTAAAAAGTATAGAATTGCGGTTTTGCAATATAATTGTGTTGAAAAGCTCCAAATCAATTACATGAATTCCTAAAATTTGATTAAAACTTGTTTTGCGGTCCTTTTGTAGAGGTTTTCGGACGAGCGGGTCGAAATGGGCCTTTCAATCGACCCGTTGGAATTTTAAATGAGTAAAAAGTACAGAAATTGAGGTTTTGCAATATAATAGTGTTGAAAAGCTCCTAATCAATTATTTGAACTCCTAATATTTGAATAAAACATTTTTGCGGTCCTTTTGTAGAGGTTTCGGACGAGCAGGTCTAAATGGGCCTTTCAATGGACCCGTTGGAATTTTAACTGAGTAAAAAGTACAGAAATTGAGGTTCTGCAATATAATTGTGTTTAAAAGCTCCTAATCAATTATTTGAACTCCTAATATTTGAATAAAACATTTTTGCGGTCCTTTTTGAAGAGGTTTCGGACGAGCAGGGTCTAAATGGGCCTTTCAATGGACCCGTTGGAATTTTATCTGAGTAAAAAGTATAAAAATGAGGTTTTTCAATATAATTGTGCTTAAAAGCTCATAATCAATTATTTGAACTTCTAATATTTGAATAAAACATTTTTGTGGTCCTTTTTGTAGATGTTTCGGACGAGCAGGTCTAAATAGGCCTTTCAATGGACCCGTTGGAATTTTAACTGAGTAAAAAGTACAGAAATTGAGGTTTTGCAATATAATTGTTTTGAAAAGCTCCTAATCAATTACATGAACTCCTAAAATTTGATTAAAACTTGTTTTGCAGTCCTTTTTGTAGAGGTTTCGGACGAGCGGGTCGAAAGGGGCCTTTCAATGGACCCTTTGGAATTTTAACTGAGTAAAAAGTACAGAAATTGAGGTTTTGCAATATAATTGTGTTGAAAAGCTCCTAATAAATTATTTGAACTCCTAATATTTGAATAAAACATTTTTTTGTGGTCCTTTTTGTAGAGGCTTCGGACGAGCAGG
>OY288277.1:50687337-50866735 GCA_958450335.1 Hibiscus tridactylites | reverse complement strand
TTCAATGGACCCGTTGGAATTTTAACTAAGTAAAAAGTACAGAAATTGAGGTTTTGCAATATAATTGTGTTGAAAAGCTCCTAATCAATTATTTGAACTCCTAATATTTGAATAAAACATTTTTGCTGGTACTTTTTGTAGAGGTTTCGGACGAGCAGGTCGAAATGGACATTTCAATGGACCCGTTGTAATTTTAACTGAGTAAAAAGTACAGAAATTGAGGTTTTGCAATATAATTGTGTTGAAAAGCTCCTAATCAATTATTTGAACTCCTAATATTTGAATAAAACATTTTTGCGGTCCTTTTTGTAGAGGTTTTGGGTGACAGGTCTAAATGGGCCTTTCAATGGACCCGTTGGAATTTTAACTAGGTAAAAAGTACAGAAATTGAGGTTTTGCAATATAATTGTGTTGAAAAGCTCCTAATCAATTACATGAACTCCTAAAATTTGATTAAAACTTATTTTGCGGTCCTTTTTGTAGAGGTTTCGGACGAGTGGGTCGAAATGGGCCTTTCAATGGACCCGTTGGAATTTTAACTGAGTAAAAAGTACAAAAATTGAGGTTTTGCAATATAATTGTGTTGAAAAGCTCCTAAGAAATTATTTGAACTCCTAAAATTTGATTAAAACTTGTTTTGCAGTCCTTTTTGTAGAGGTGTCGGACGAGCGGGCCGAAATGGGCCTTTCAATGGACCCGTTGGAATTTTAACTGAGTAAAAAGTACATAAATTGAGGTTTTGCAATATAATTGTGTTAAAAAGCTCCTAATCAATTATTTAAACTCCTAATATTTGAATAAAACTTGTTTTGCTGTCCTTTTTGTAGAGGTTTCGGACGAGCGGGTCAAAATGGGCCTTTCAATGGACACGTTGTAATTTTAACTGAGTAAAAAGTACAGAAATTGAGGTTTTGCAATATAATTGTGTTTAAAAGCTTCTAATCAATTATTTGAACTCCTAATATTTGATTAAAACTTGTTTTGCAGTCCTTTTTGTAGAGGTTTCGGACGAGCGGGTCGAAGTGGGCCTTTCAATGGCCCCGTTGGAATTTTAACTGAGTAAAAAGTATAGAAATTGAGGTTTTGCAATATAATTGTGTTGACAAGCTCCTAATCAATTATTTGAACTCCAAATATTTGAATAAAACATTTTTGCAGTCCTTTTTGTAGACGTTTTGGACGAGCAGGTCTAAATGGTCCTTTCAATGGACCCGTTGGAATTTTAATTGAGTAAAAAGTACAGGAATTGAGGTTTTGCAATATAATTGTGTTGAAAAGCTTCTAATCAATTATTTGAACTCCTAATATTTGAATAAAACCTTTTTGCGGTCCTTTTTGTAGAGGTTTCGGACGAGCGGGTCGAAATGGGCCTTTCAATGGACCCGTTGGAATTTTAACTGAGTAAAAAGTACAGAAATTGAGGTTTTGCAAAATAATTGTGTTCAGAAGCTCCTAATCAATTATTTGAACTCCTAATATTAGAATAAAACATTTTTGCGATCCTTTTTGTAGAGGTTTCGGACGAGCAGGTCTAAATGGGCCTTTCAATGGACCCGTTGGAATTTTAACTAAGTAAAAAGTACAGAAATTGAGGTTTTGCAATAGAGTTGTGTTGAAAAGCTCCTAATCAATTACATGAACTCCTATAATTTGTTTAAACCTTGTTTTGCAGTCCTTTTTGTAGAGGTTCGGACGAGCGGGTCGAAATGGGCCTTTCAATGGACCCGTTGGAATTGTAACTGAGTAAAAAGTACAGAAATTGAGGTTTTGCAATATAATTGTGTTGAAAAGCTCCTAATCAATTATTTTAACTCCTAATATTTGATTAAAACTTGTTTTGCAGTCCTTTTTGTAGAGGTTTCGGACGAGCGGGTCGAAATGGTCCTTTGAATGGACCCGTTGGAATTTTAACTGAGTAAAAAGTACAGAAATTGAGGTTTTGCAATATAATTGTGTTGAAAAGCTTCTAATCAATTACATGAACTCCTAAAATTTGATTAAAACTTGTTTTGCGGTCCTTTTTGTAGAGGTTTCGGACGAGCGGGTCGAAATGGGCCTTTCAATGGACCCGTTGGAATTTTAACTGAGTAAAAAGTACAGAAATTGAGGTTTTGCAATATAATTGTGTTGAAAAGCTCCTAATTAATTATTTGAACTCCTAACATTTGAATAAAACCTTTTTGCGGTCATTTTTGTAGAGGTTTCGGACGAGCAGGTCTAAATGGGCCTTTCAATGGACCCGTTGGAATTTTAACTGAGTAAAAAGTACAGAAATTGAGGTTTTGCAATATAATTGTGTTGAAAAGCTCCTAATCAATTATTTGAATTCCTAATATTTGAATAAAACATTTTTGCGGTACTTTTTGTAGAGGTTTCGGACGAGCAGGTCGAAATAAACATTTCAGTGGACCCGATGTAATTTTAACTAAGTAAAAAGTACAGAAAATGAGGTTTTGCAATATAATTGCGTTGAAAAGCTCCTAATCAATTATTTGAACTCCTAATATTTGAATAAAACTTGTTTTGCAGTCCTTTTTGTAGAGATTTCGGACGAGCGGGTCGAAATGGGCCTTTCAATGGACCCGTTGGAATTTTAACTGAGTAAAAAGTACAGAAATTGAGGTTTTGCAATATAATTGTGTTGAAAAGTTCCTAATCAATTACATGAACTCCTATAATTTGATTAAAACTTGTTTTGCAGTCCTTTTTGTAGAGGTTCGGACGAGCGCGTCGAAATGGGCTTTTTAATGGACCCGTTGGAATTTTAACTGAGTAAAAAGTACAGAAATATCGGTTTTGCAATATAATTTGTTGAAAAGCTCCTAATCAATTATTTGAATTCCTAATATTTGATTAAAACTTGTTTTGCAGTCCTTTTTGTAGAGGTTTCGGACGAGCAGGTCGAAATGGGCCTTTCAATGGACCCGTTGGAATTTTAACTGAGTAAAAAGTACAGAAATTGAGGTCTTGCAATATAATTGTGTTGAAAAGTTCCTAATCAATTATTTGAACTCCTAGTATTTGAATAAAACATTTTTGCGGTCTTTTTTGTAGAGGTTTCAGGCGAGCGGGTTGAAATGGGCCTTTCAATGGACCCGTTGGAATTTTAACTGAGTAAAAAGTACAAAATTTGAGGTTTTGCAATATAATTGTGTTGAAAAGCTCCTAATCAATTATTTGAACTCCTAATATTTGAATAAAACATTTTTGCGGTCCTGTTTGTAGAGGTTTCGGACGAGCAGGTCTAAATGGGCCTTTCAATGGACCCGTTGGAATTTTAACTAAGTAAAAAGTACAGAAATTGCGGTTTTGCAATATAATTGTGTTGAAAAGCTCCTAATCAATTATTTGAACTCCTAATATTTGAATAAAACATTTTTGTGGTCCTTTTTGTAAAGGTTTCGGACGAGCAGGTCTAAATGGGCCTTTCAATGGACCCGTTGGAATTTTAACTGAGTAAAAAGTACAGAAATTGAGGTTTTGCAATATAATTGTGTTGAAAAGCTCCTAATCAATTACATGAACTCCTAAAATTTGATTAAAACTTGTTTTGCGGTCCTTTTTGTAGAGGTTTCGGAAGAGCGGGTCGAAATGGGCCTTTCAATGGAACCGTAGGAATTTTAACTGACTAAAAAGTACAGAAATTGAGGTTTTGCAATATAATTGTATTGAAAAGCTCCTAATCAATTACATGAACTCCTAAAATTTGATTAAAACTTGTTTTGCGGTCCTTTTTTGTAGAGGTTTCGGACGAACGGGTCGAAATGGGCCTTTCAATGGACCCGTTGGAATTTTAACTGAGTAAAAAGTACAGAAATTGAGGTTTTGCAATATATTTGTGTTCAAAAGCTCCTAATCAATTATTTGAACTCCTAGTATTTGAATAAAACATTTTTGCGGTCCTTTTTGTAGAGGTTTCAGACGAGCGGGTCGAAATGGGCCTTTCAATGGACCCGTTGGAATTTTAACTGAGTAAATAGTACAGAAATTGAGGTTTTGCAATATAATTGTGTTGAAAAGCTCCTAATCAATTACATGAACTCCTAAAATTTGATTAAAACTTGTTTGCGGTCCTTTTGTAGAGGTTTCGGACGAGCGGGTCGAAATGGGCCTTTCAATGGACTCGTTGGAATTTTAACTGAGTAAAAAGTACAAAAATTGAGGTTTTGCAATATAATTGTGTTGAAACGCTCCTAAGCAATTATTTGAACTCCTAAAATTTGATTAAAACTTGTTTTGCGGTCATTTTTGTAGAGGTTTCGGACGAGCGGGTCGAAATGGGCCTTTCAATGGACCCGTTGGAATTTTAACTCAGTAAAAGGTGCAGAAATTGAGGTTTTGCAATATAATTGTGTTGAAAAGCTCCTAATCAATTATTTGAACTCCTAATATTTAAATATAACATTTTTGCGGTCCTTTTGGTAAAGGTTTCGGAAGAGAAGGTCTAAATGGGCCTTTTAATGGACCCGTTGGAATTTTAACTAAGTAAAAAGTACAGAAATTGAGGTTTCGCAATATAATTAAGTTGAAAAGATCCTAATCAATTACATGAACTCCTAAAATTTAATTAAAACTTGTTTTGCGGTTCTTTTTGTAAAGGTTTCGGACGAGCGGGTCGAAATGGGCCTTTCAATGGACCCGTTGGAATTTTAACTGAGTAAAAAGTACAGAAATTAAGATTTTGCAATATAATTGTGTTCAAAAGCTCCTAATCAATTATTTGAACTCCTAGTATTTGAATAAAACATTTTTGCGATACTTTTTGTAGAGGTTTCGGACGAGCAGGTCTAAATGGGCCTTTCAATGGACCCGTTGGAATTTTAACTGAGTAAAAAGTATAGAAATTGAGGTTTTGCAATATAATTGTGTTCAAAAGCTCCTAATCAATTATTTGAACTCCTAATATTTGAATAAAACATTTTTGCGATCCTTTTTGTGGAGGTTTCGGACGAGCAGGTCTAAATGGGCCTTTCAATGGACCCGTTGGAATTTTAACTAAGTAAAAAGTACATAAATTGCGGTTTTGCAATATAATTGTGTTGAAAAGATCCTAATCAATTATTTGAACTCCTAATATTTGAATAAAACATTTTTGTGGTCCTTTTTGTAGAGGTTTCGGACGAGCAGGTCTAAATGGGCCTTTCAATGGACCCGTTGGAATTTTAACTGAGTAAAAAGTACAAAAATTGAGGTTTTGCAATATAATTGTGTTGAAAAGCTCCTAATCAATTACATGAACTCCTAAAATTTGATTAAAACTTATTTTGCGGTCCTTTTTGTAGAGGTTTCGGAAGAGCGAGTCGAAATGGGCCTTTCAATGGACCCGTAGGAATTTTAATTGAGTAAAAAGTATAAAAATTGAGGTTTTGCAATATAATTGTGTTGAAAAGCTCCTAATTAATTACATGAACTCCTAAAATTTGATTAAAACTTGTTTTGCGGTCCTTTTTGTAGAGGTTTCGGACGAACGGGTCGAAATGGGTCTTTCAATGGACCCGTTGGAATTTTAACTGAGTAAAAAGTACAGAAATTGAGGTTTTGCAATATAATTGTGTTCAAAAGCTCCTAATCAATTATTTGAACTCCTAGTATTTGAATAAAACATTTTTGCGGTCCTTTTTGTAGAGGTTTCAGACGAGCGGGTCGAAATGGGCCTTTCAATGGACCCGTTGAAATTTTAACTGAGTAAAAAGTACAGAAATTGAGGTTTGCAATATAATTGTGTTGAAAAGCTCCTAATCAATTATTTGAACTCCTAATATTTAAATATAACATTTTTGCGGTCCTTTTTGTAAAGGTTTCGGAAGAGAAGGTCTAAATGGTCCTTTCAATGGACCTGTTGGAATTTTAATTGAGTAAAAAGTACAGGAATTGAGGTTTTGCAATATAATTGTGTTGAAAAGCTCCTAATCAATTATTTGAACTCCTAATATTTGAATAAAACCTTTTTGCGGTCCTTTTTGTAGAGGTTTCGGACGAGCATGTCTAAATGGGCCTTTCAATAGACCCGTTGGAATTTTAACTGAGTAAAAAGTACAGAAATTGAGGTTTTGCAATATAATTGTGTTGAAAAGCTCCTAATCAATTATTTGAACTCCTAATATTTGAATAAAACATTTTTGCGGTCCTTTTTGTAGAGGTTTCGTATGAGCAGGTCTAAATGTGCCTTTCAATGGACCCGTTGGAATTTTAACTGAGTAAAAAGTACAGAAATTGAGCTTTTGCAATATAATTGTGTTGAAAAGCTTCTAATCAATTATTTGAACTCCCAATATTTGAATAAAACATTTTGCGGTCCTTTTTGTAGAGGTTTCGGACGAGCAGGTCTAAATGGGCCTTTCAATGGACCCGTTGGAATTTTAACTGAGTAAATAGTACAGAAATTGAGGTTTTGAAATATAATTGTGTTGAAAAGCTCCTAATAATTTACATGAACTCCTAAAATTTTATTAAAACTTGTTTTGCGGTCCTTTTTGTAGAGGTTTCGGACGAGCGGGTCAAAATGGGCCTTTCAATGGACCCGTTGGAATTTTAACTGAGTAAAAAGTACAGAAATTGAGGTTTTGCAATATAATTGTGTTGAAAATCTCCTAATCATTTATTTGAACTCCTAATATTTGAATAAAACATTTTTGCGGTCCTTTTTGTAGAGGTTTCGGACAAGCAGGTCTAAATAGGCCTTTCAATGGACCCGTTGGAATTTTAACTGAGTAAAAAGTACAGAAATTGAGGTTTTGCAATATAATTGTTTTAAAAAGCTCCTAATCAATTATTTAAACTCCTAATATTTGAATAAAACTTGTTTTGCTGTTCTTTTTGTAGAGGTTTCGGACGAGCGGGTCAAAATGGGCCTTTCAATGGACACGTTGGAATTTTAACTGATTAGAAAGTACAGAAATTGAGGTTTTGCAATAGAATTGTGTTAAAAAGCTCCTAATCAATTATTTGAACTCCTAATATTTGATTAAAACTTGTTTTGCAGTCCTTTTTGTAGAGGTTTCGGACGAGCGGGTCGAAATTGGCCTTTCAATGGCCCCGTTGGAATTTTAACTGAGTAAAAAGTATAGAAATTGAGGTTTTGCAATATAATTGTGTTGAAAAGCTCCTAATCAATTATTTGAACTCCTAATATTTGAATAAAACCTTTTTGCGGTCCTTTTTGTAGAGGTTTCGGACGAGCAGGTCTAAATGGGCCTTTCAATGGACCCGTTGGAATTTTAACTGAGTAAAAAGTACAGAAATTGTGGTTTTGCAATATAATTGTGTTGAAAAGCTCCTAATCAATTATTTGAACTCCTAATATTTGAATAAAACATTTTGCGGTCCTTTTTGTATAGGTTTCGTATGAGCAGGTCTAAATGAGCCTTTCAATGGACCCGTTGGAATTTTAACTGAGTAGAAAGTACAGAAATTGAGGTTTTGCAATATAATTGTGTTGAAAATCTCCTAATCAATTATTTGAACTCCCAATATTTGAATAAAACATTTTGCGGTCCTTTTTGTAGAGGTTTCGGATGAGCAGGTATAAATGGGCCTTTCAATGGACCCGTTCGAATTTTAACTGAGTAAAAAGTACAGAAATTGAGCTTTTGCAATATAATTGTGTTGAAAAGCTCCTAATCAATTTCATGAACACCTAAAATTTGATTAAAACTTGTTTTGCGGTCCTTTTTGTAGAGGTTTCGGACGAGCGGGTCGAAATAGGCCTTTCAATGGACCCGTTGGAATTTTAACTGAGTAAAAAGTACAGAAAATGAGGTTTTGCAATATAATTGTGTTGAAAAGCTCCTAAAAAATTATTTGAACTCCTAATATTTGAATAAAACATTTTTCCGGTGCTTTTTGTAGAGGTTTCGGACGAGCGGGTCGAAATGGGCCTTTCAATGGACCCATTGGAATTTTAATTGAGTAAAAAGTACAGAAATTGAGGTTCTGCAATATAATTGTGTTGAGAAGCTCCTAATCAATAACATGAACTCCTAATATATAAATAAAACATTTTTGTGTTCCTTTTTGTAGAGGTTTTTGACGAGTAGGTCTAAATGGGCCTTTCAATGGACCCGTTGGAATTTTAACTGAGTAAAAAGTACAGAAATTGAGGTTTTGCAATATAATTGTGTTGAAAAGCTCCTAATCAATTACATGAACTCCTATAATTTGATTAAAACTTGTTTTGCAGTCCTTTTTGTAGAGGTTCGGACGAGCGGGTCGAAATGGGCCTTTCTATGGACCCGTTGGAATTGTAACTGAGTAAAAAGTACAGAAATTGAGGTTTTGCAATATAATTGTGTTGAAAAGCTCCTAATCAATTATTTTAACTCCTAATATTTGATTAAAACTTGTTTTGCAGTACTTTTTGTAGAGGTTTCGGACGAGCGGGTCGAAATGGTCCTTTGAATGGACCCGTTGGAATTTTAACTGAGTAAAAAGTACAGAAATTGAGGTTTTGCAATATAATTGTGTTGAAAAGCTCCTAATCAATTACATGAACTCCAAAAATTTAATTAAAACTTGTTTTGCGGTCCTTTTTGTAGAGGTTTCGGACGAGCGGGTCGAAATGGGGCTTTCAATGGACCCGTTGGAATTTTAACTAAGTAAAAAGTACAGAAATTGAGGTTTTGCAATATAATTGTGTTGGATAGCTCCTAATCAATTACATGAACTCCTAATATTTGATTAAAACTTGTTTTGCAGTCCTTTTTGTAGAGGTTTCGGACGAGCGGGTCGAAATGGTCCTTTGAATGGACCCGTTGGAATTTTAACTGAGTAAAAAGTACAGAAATTAAGGTTTTGCAATATAATTGTGTTGAAAAGCTCCTAATCAATTACATGAACTCCTAAAATTTGATTAAAACTTGTTTTGCGGTCCTTTTTGTAGAGGTTTCGGACGAGCGGGTCGAAAAGGGCCTTTCAATGGACCCGTTGGAATTTTAACTGAGTAAAAAGTACAGAAATTGAGGTTTTGCAATATAATTGTGTTGAAAAGCACCTAATCAATTATTTGAACTCCTAAAATTTGAAAAAAAAAACATTTTTGTTGTCCTTTTTGTAAAGGTTTCGGAGGAGCAGGTCTAAATGGGCCTTTCAATGGACCCGTTGGAATTTTAACTGAGTTAAAAGTACATAAATTGAGGTTTCGCAATATAATTATGTTGAAAAGCTCCTAATCTATTACATGAACTCCTAAAATTTGATTAAAACTTGTTTTGCAGTCCTTTTTGTAAAGGTTTCGGACGAGCGGGTCGAAATGGGCCTTTCAATGGACCCGTTGGAATTTTAACTAAGTAAAAAGTACAGAAATTGAGGTTTTGCAATATAATTGTGTTCAAAAGCTCCTAATCAATTATTTGAACTCCTAGTACTTGAATAAAACATTTTTGCGATACTTTTTGTAGAGGTTTCGGACGAGCAGGTCTAAATGGGCCTTTCAATGGACCCGTTGGAATTTTAACTGAGTAAAAAGTACAGAAATTGAGGTTTTGCAATATAATTGTGTTGAAAAGCTCCTAACCAATTATTTGAACTCCTAATATTTGAATAAAACATTTTTCCGGTGCTTTTTGTAGAGGTTTCGGACGAGCGGGTCGAAATGGGCCTTTCAATGGACCCGTTGGAATTTTAACTGAGTAAAAAGTACAGAAATTGAGGTTTTGCAATATAATTGTGTTCAGAAGCTCCTAATCAATTATTTGAACTCCTAATATTAGAATAAAACATTTTTGCGATCCTTTTTGTAGAGGTTTCGGACGAGCAGGTCTAAATGGGCCTTTCAATGGACCCGTTGGAATTTTAACTGAGTAAAAAGTACAGAAATTGTGGTTTTGCAATATAATTGTGTTGAAAAGCTCCTAATCAATTATATTTACTCCTAATATTTGAATAAAACATTTTGCGGTCCTTTTTGTATAGGTTTCGTATGAGCAGGTCTAAATGAGCCTTTCAATGGACCCGTTGGAATTTTAACTGAGTAGAAAGTACAGAAAATGAGGTTTTGCAATATAATTGTGTTGAAAAGCTCCTAATCAATTATTTGAACTCCTAATATTTGAATAAAACATTTTTTCGGTGCTTTTTGTAGAGGTTTCGGACGAGTGGGTCGAAATGGGCCTTTCAATGGACCCATTGGAATTTTAATTGAGTAAAAAGTACAGAAATTGAGGTTCTGCAATATAATTGTGTTGAGAAGCTCCTAATCAATAACATGAACTCCTAATATATAAATAAAACATTTTTGTGTTCCTTTTTGTATAGGTTTTTGACGAGTAGGTCTAAATGGGCCTTTCAATGGACCCGTTGGAATTTTAACTGAGTAAAAAATACAGAAATTGAGGTTTTGCAATATAATTGTGTTGAAAAGCTCCTAATCAATTACATGAACTCCTATAATTTGATTAAAACTTGTTTTGCAGTCCTTTTTGTAGAGGTTCGGACGAGCGGGTCGAAATGGGCCTTTCAATGGACCCGTTGGAATTGTAACTGAGTAAAAAGTACAGAAATTGAGGTTTTGCAATATAATTGTGTTGAAAAGCTCCTAATCAATTATTTTAACTCCTAATATTTGATTAAAACTTGTTTTGCAGTACTTTTTGTAGAGGTTTCGGACGAGCGGGTCGAAATGGTCCTTTGAATGGACCCGTTGGAATTTTAACTGAGTAAAAAGTACAGAAATTGAGGTTTTGCAATATAATTGTGTTGAAAAGCTCCTAATCAATTACATGAACTCCAAAAATTTGATTAAAACTTGTTTTGCGGTCCTTTTTGTAGAGGTTTCGGACGAGCGGGTCGAAATGGGGCTTTCAATGGACCCGTTGGAATTTTAACTGAGTAAAAAGTACAGAAATTGAGGTTTTGCAATATAATTGTGTTGAAAAGCTCCTAATTAATTATTTGAACTCCTAATATTTGAATAAAACCTTTTTGTGGTCATTTTTGTAGAGGTTTCGGACGAGCATGTCTAAATGGGTCTTTCAATGGACCCGTTGGAATTTTAACTAGGTAAAAAGTACAGAAATTGAGGTTTTGCAATATAATTGTGTTGAAAAGCTCCTAATCAATTATTTGAATTCCTAATATTTGAATAAAACATTTTTGCGGTCCTTTTTGTAGAGATTTCGGACGAGCAGGTCGAAATGGGCATTTCAATGGACCCGTTGTAATTTTAACTGAGTAAAAAGTACAGAAATTGAGGTTTTGCAATATAATTGTGTTGAAAAGCTCCTAATCAATTATTTTAACTCCTAATATTTGATTAAAACTTGTTTTGCAGTCCTTTTTGTAGAGGTTTCAGACGAGCGGGTCGAAATGGTCCTTTGAATGGACCCGTTGGAATTTTAACTGAGTAAAAAGTACAGAAATTGAGGTTTTGCAATATAATTGTGTTGAAAAGCTCCTAATCAATTACATGAACTCCTAAAATTTGATTAAAACTTGTTTTGCGGTCCTTTTTGTAGAGGTTTCGGACGAGCGGGTCGAAATGGGCCTTTCAATGGACCCGTTGGAATTTTAACTGAGTAAAAAGTACAGAAATTGAGGTTTTGCAATATAATTGTGTTGAAAAGCACCTAATCAATTATTTGAACTCCTAAAATTTGAAAAAAAAAACATTTTTGTTGTCCTTTTTGTAAAGGTTTCGGAGGAGCAGGTCTAAATGGGCCTTTCAATGGACCCGTTGGAATTTTAACTGAGTTAAAAGTACATAAATTGAGGTTTCGCAATATAATTATGTTGAAAAGCTCCTAATCTATTACATGAACTCCTAAAATTTTATTAAAACTTGTTTTGCGGTCCTTTTTGTAAAGGTTTCGGACGAGCGGGTCGAAATGGGCCTTTCAATGGACCCGTTGGAATTTTAACTAAGTAAAAAGTACAGAAATTGAGGTTTTGCAATATAATTGTGTTCAAAAGCTCCTAATCAATTATTTGAACTCCTAGTACTTGAATAAAACATTTTTGCGATACTTTTTGTAGAGGTTTCGGACGAGCAGGTCTAAATGGGCCTTTCAATGGACCCGTTGGAATTTTAACTGAGTAAAAAGTACAGAAATTGAGGTTTTGCAATATAATTGTGTTGAAAAGCTCCTAACCAATTATTTGAACTCCTAATATTTGAATAAAACATTTTTCCGGTGCTTTTTGTAGAGGTTTCGGACGAGCGGGTCGAAATGGGCCTTTCAATGGACCCGTTGGAATTTTAACTGAGTAAAAAGTACAGAAATTGAGGTTTTGCAATATAATTGTGTTCAGAAGCTCCTAATCAATTATTTGAACTCCTAATATTAGAATAAAACATTTTTGCGATCCTTTTTGTAGAGGTTTCGGACGAGCATGTCTAAATGGGCCTTTCAATGGACCCGTTGGAATTTTAACTAAGTAAAAAGTACAGAAATTGAGGTTTTGCAATATAATTGTGTTGAAAAGCTCCTAATCAATTATTTTAACTCCTAATATTTGAATAAAACATTTTTGCGGTTCTTTTTGTAGAGGTTTCGAACGAGCATGTCGAAATGGGCATTTCAATGGACCCGTTGGAATTTTAATTGAGTAAAAAGTACATAAATTGAGATTTTGCAATATAATTTTGTTGAAAAGCTCCTAATCTATTACATGAACTCCTAATATTTGATTAAAACTTGTTTTGAAGTCCTTTTTGTAGAGGTTTCAGACGAGCGGGTCGAAATGGGCCTTTCAATGGACCCGTTGGAATTTTAACTGAGTAAAAAGTACAAAAATTGAGGTTTTGCAATATAATTGTATTGAAAAGCTCCTAATAAATTATTTGAACTCCTAATATTTGAATAAAACATTTTTGCGGTCCTTTTTGTAGAGGTTTCGGACGAGCAGGTCTAAATAGGCCTTTCAATGGACCCGTTGGAGTTTTAACTGAGTAAAAAGTACATAAATTGAGGTTTTGCAATATAATTGTGTTGAAAAGCTCCTAATCAATTATTTGAATTCCTAATATTTGAATAAAACATTTTTGCGGTCCTTTTTGTAGAGGTTTCGGACGAGCAGGTCGAAATGGGCATTTCAATGGACCCGTTGTAATTTTAACTGAGTAAAAAGTACAGAAATTGAGGTTTTGCAATATAATTGTGTTGAGAAGCTCCTAATCAGTTATTTTAACTCCTAATATTTGAATAAAACATTTTTGCGGTTCTTTTTGTAGAGGTTTCGGACGAGCATGTCGAAATGGGCATTTCAATGGACCCGTTGGAATTTTAATTGAGTAAAAAGTACATAAATTGAGGTTTTGCAATATAATTGTGTTGAAAAGCTCCTAATGAATTATTTGAACTCCTAATATTTGATTAAAACTTGTTTTGAAGTCCTTTTTGTAGAGGTTTCGGACGAGCGGGTCGAAATGGGCCTTTCAATGGACCCGTTGGAATTTTAACTGAGTAAAAAGTACAGAAATTGAGGTTTTGCAATATAATTGTGTTCAAAAGCTCCTAATCAATTATTTGAACTCCTAATATTTGAATAAAACATTTTTGCGATCCTTTTTGTAGAGGTTTCGGACGAGCGGGTCTAAATGGGCCTTTCAATGGACCCGTTGGAATTTTAACTGAGTAAAAAGTACAGAAATTGAGGTTTTGTAATATAATTGTGTTGAAAAGATCCTAATTAATTACATGAACTCCTATAATTTGATTAAAACTTGTTTTCAAGTCCTTTTTGTAGAGGTTCGGACGAGCGGGTCGAAATGGTCCTTTCAATGGACCCATTGGAATTTTAACTGAGTAAAAAGTACATAAATTGAGGTTTTCCAATATAATTGTGTTGAAAAGCTCCTAATGAATTATTTGAACTCCTAATATTTGAGTAAAACTTGTTTTGCAGTCCTCTTTGTAGAGGTTTCGGAGGAGCGGGTCGAAATGGTCCTTTCAATGGACCCGTTGGAATTTTAACTGAGTAAAAAGTACAGAAATTGAGGTTTTGCAATATAATTGTGTTGGAAAGCTCCTAATCAATTACATGAACTCCTAAAATTTGATTAAAACTTGGTTTGCTGTCCCTTTTGTAGAGGTTTCGGACGAGCGGGTCGAAATGGGCCTTTCAATGGACCCGTTGGAATTTTAACTGAGTAAAAAGTACAGAAATTGAGGTTTTGCAATATAATTGTGTTGAAAAGCACCTAATCAATTATTTGAACACCTAATATTTGAATAAAACATTTTTGTGGTCCTTTTTGTAAAGGTTTCGGAGGAGCAGGTCTAAATGGGCCTTTCAATGGACCCGTTGGAATTTTAACTGAGTAAAAAGTACAGAAATTGAGGTTTCGCAATATAATTATGTTGAAAAGCTCCTAATCTATTACATGAACTCCTAAAATATGATTAAAACTTGTTTTGCGGTCCTTTTTGTAAAGGTTTCGGACGAGCGGGTCGAAATGGGCCTTTCAATGGACCCGTTGGAATTTTTACTGAGTAAAAAGTACAGAAATTGAGGTTTTGCAATATAATTGTGTTCAAAAGCTCCTAATCAATTATTTGAACTCCTAGTACTTGAATAAAACATTTTTGCGATACTTTTTGTAGAGGTTTCGGACGAGCAGGTCTAAATGGGCCTTTCAATGGACCCGTTGGAATTTTAACTGAGTAAAAAGTACAGAAACTGAGGTTTTGCAATATAATTGTGTTGAAAATCTCCTAATCAATTATTTGAATTCCTAATATTTGAATAAAACATTTTTGCGGTCCTTTTTGTAGAGGTTTCGGACGAGCAGGTCGAAATGGGCATTTCAATGGACCCGTTGTAATTTTAACTGAGTAAAAAGAACAGAAATTGAGGTTTTGCAATATAATTGTGTTGAAAAGCTCCTAATCAATTATTTTAACTCCTAATATTTGAATAAAACATTTTTGCGGTTCTTTTTGTATTGGTTTCGGACGAGCATGTCGAAATAGGCATTTCAATGGACCCGTTGGAATTTTAATTGAGTAAAAAGTACATAAATTGAGGTTTTGCAATATAATTGTGTTGAAAAGCTCCTAATCAATTATTTGAACTCCTAATATTTGATTAAAACTTGTTTTGCAGTCCTTTTTGTAGAGGTTTCGGACGAGCGGGTCGAAATGGGCCTTTCAATGGACCCGTTCGAATTTTAACTGAGTAAAAAGTACAGAAATTGAGGTTTTGCAATATAATTGTGTTCAAAAGCTCCTAATCAATTATTTGAATTCCTAGTATTTGAATAAAACATTTTTGCGATACTTTTTGTAGAGGTTTCGGACGAGCAGGTCTAAATGGGCCTTTCAATGGACCCGTTGGAATTTTAACTAGGTAAAAAGTACAGAAATTGAGGTTTTGCAATATAATTGTGTTGAAAAGCTCCTAATCAATTACATGAACTCCTAATATTTGATTAAAACTTGTTTTGCAGTCCTTTTTGTAGAGGTTTCAGACGAGCGGGTCGAAATGGGCCTTTCAATGGACCCGTTGGAATTTTAACTGAGTAAAAAGTACAGAAATTGAGGTTTTGCAATATAATTGTGTTGAAAAGCACCTAATCAATTATTTGAACTCCTAATATTTGAATAAAACATTTTTGTGGTCCTTTTTGTAAAGGTTTCGGAGGAGCAGGTCTAAATGGGCCTTTCAATGGACCCGTTGGAATTTTAACAAAGTAAAAAGTACAGAAATTAAGGTTTTGAAATATAATTGTGTTGAAAAGCTCCTAATCTATTACATGAACTCCTAAAATTTGATTAAAACTTGTTTTGCGGTCCATTTTGTAAAGGTTTCGGACGAGCGGGTCGAAATGGGCCTTTCAATGGATCCGTTGGAATTTTCACTGAGTAAAAAGTTCAGAAATTGAGGTTTTGCAATATAATTGTGTTCAAAAGCTCCTAATCAATTATTTGAACTCCTAGTACTTGAATAAAACATTTTTGCGATACTTTTTGTAGAGGTTTCGGACAAGCAGGTCTAAATGGGCCTTGCAATGGACCCGTTGGAATTTTAACAAAGTAAAAAGTACAGAAATTAAGGTTTTGAAATATAATTGTGTTGAAAAGCTCCTAATAATTTACATGAACTCCTAAAATTTGATTAAAACTTGTTTTGCGGTCCTTTTTGTAAAGGTTTCGGACGAGCGGGTCGAAATGGGCCTTTCAATGGACCCGTTGGAATTTTAACTGAGTAAAAAGTACAGAAATTGAGGTTTTGCAATATAATTGTGTTCAAAAGCTCCTAATCAATTATTTGAACTCGTAGTACTTGAATAAAACATTTTTGCGATACTTTTTGTAGAGGTTTCGGACGAGCAGGTCTTAATGGGCCTTTCAATGGACCCGTTGGAATTTTAACTGAGTAAAAAGTACAGAAACTGAGGTTTTGCAATATAATTGTGTTGAAAAGCTCCTAATCAATTATTTGAATTCCTAATATTTGAATAAAACATTTTTGCGGTCCTTTTTGTAGAGGTTTCGGACGAGCAGGTCGAAATGGGCATTTCAATGGACCCGTTGTAATTTTAACTGAGTAAAAAGAACAGAAATTGATGTTTTGCAATATAATTGTGTTGAAAAGCTCCTAATCAATTATTTTAACTCCTAATATTTGAATAAAACATTTTTGCGGTTCTTTTTGTATTGGTTTCGGACGAGCATGTCGAAATAGGCATTTCAATGGACCCGTTGGAATTTTAATTGAGTAAAAAGTACAGAAATTGAGGTTTTGCAATATAATTGTGTTGAAAAGCTCCTAATCAATTACATGAACTCCTATAATTTGATTAAAACTTGTTTTGCAGTCCTTTTTGTAGAGGTTCGGACGAGCGGGTCGAAATGGGCCTTTCAATGGACCCGTTGGAATTGTAACTGAGTAAAAAGTACAGAAATTGAGGTTTTGCAATATAATTGTGTTGAAAAGCTCCTAATCAATTATTTTAACTCCTAATATTTGATTAAAACTTGTTTTGCAGTACTTTTTGTAGAGGTTTCGGACGAGCGGGTCGAAATGGTCCTTTGAATGGACCCGTTGGAATTTTAACTGAGTAAAAAGTACAGAAATTGAGGTTTTGCAATATAATTGTGTTGAAAAGCTCCTAATCAATTACATGAACTCCAAAAATTTGATTAAAACTTGTTTTGCGGTCCTTTTTGTAGAGGTTTCGGACGAGCGGGTCGAAATGGGGCTTTCAATGGACCCGTTGGAATTTTAACTGAGTAAAAAGTACAGAAATTGAGGTTTTGCAATATAATTGTGTTGAAAAGCTCCTAATTAATTATTTGAACTCCTAATATTTGAATAAAACCTTTTTGCGGTCATTTTTGTAGAGGTTTCGGACGAGCAGGTCTAAATGGGTCTTTCAATGGACCCGTTGGAATTTTAACTAGGTAAAAAGTACAGAAATTGAGGTTTTGCAATATAATTGTGTTGAAAAGCTCCTAATCAATTATTTGAATTCCTAATATTTGAATAAAACATTTTTGCGGTCCTTTTTGTAGAGATTTCGGACGAGCAGGTCGAAATGGGCATTTCAATGGACCCGTTGTAATTTTAACTGAGTAAAAAGTACAGAAATTGAGGTTTTGCAATATAATTGTGTTGAAAAGCTCCTAATCAATTATTTTAACTCCTAATATTTGATTAAAACTTGTTTTGCAGTCCTTTTTGTAGAGGTTTCGGACGAGCGGGTCGAAATGGTCCTTTGAATGGACCCGTTGGAATTTTAACTGAGTAAAAAGTACAGAAATTGAGGTTTTGCAATATAATTGTGTTGAAAAGCTCCTAATCAATTACATGAACTCCTAAAATTTGATTAAAACTTGTTTTGCGGTCCTTTTTGTAGAGGTTTCGGACGAGCGGGTCGAAATGGGCCTTTCAATGGACCCGTTGGAATTTTAACTGAGTAAAAAGTACAGAAATTGAGGTTTTGCAATAAAATTGTGTTGAAAAGCACCTAATCAATTATTTGAACTCCTAAAATTTGAAAAAAAAAAACATTTTTGTTGTCCTTTTTGTAAAGGTTTCGGAGGAGCAGGTCTAAATGGGCCTTTCAATGGACCCGTTGGAATTTTAACTGAGTTAAAAGTACATAAATTGAGGTTTCGCAATATAATTATGTTGAAAAGCTCCTAATCTATTACATGAACTCCTAAAATTTGATTAAAACTTGTTTTGCGGTCCTTTTTGTAAAGGTTTCGGACGAGCGGGTCGAAATGGGCCTTTCAATGGACCCGTTGGAATTTTAACTAAGTAAAAAGTACAGAAATTGAGGTTTTGCAATATAATTGTGTTCAAAAGCTCCTAATCAATTATTTGAACTCCTAGTACTTGAATAAAACATTTTTGCGATACTTTTTGTAGAGGTTTCGGACGAGCAGGTCTAAATGGGCCTTTCAATGGACCCGTTGGAATTTTAACTGAGTAAAAAGTACAGAAATTGAGGTTTTGCAATATAATTGTGTTGAAAAGCTCCTAACCAATTATTTGAACTCCTAATATTTGAATAAAACATTTTTCCGGTGCTTTTTGTAGAGGTTTCGGACGAGCGGGTCGAAATGGGCCTTTCAATGGACCCGTTGGAATTTTAACTGAGTAAAAAGTACAGAAATTGAGGTTTTGCAATATAATTGTGTTCAGAAGCTCCTAATCAATTATTTGAACTCCTAATATTAGAATAAAACATTTTTGCGATCCTTTTTGTAGAGGTTTCGGACGAGCAGGTCTAAATGGGCCTTTCAATGGACCCGTTGGAATTTTAACTGAGTAAAAAGTACAGAAATTGAGGTTTTGCAATATAATTGTGTTGAAAAGATCCTAATTAATTACATGAACTCCTATAATTTGATTAAAACTTGTTTTCAAGTCCTTTTTGTAGAGGTTCGGACGAGCGGGTCGAAATGGTCCTTTCAATGGACCCATTGGAATTTTAACTGAGTAAAAAGTACATAAATTGAGGTTTTCCAATATAATTGTGTTGAAAAGCTCCTAATGAATTATTTGAACTCCTAATATTTGAGTAAAACTTGTTTTGCAGTCCTCTTTGTAGAGGTTTCGGAGGAGCGGGTCGAAATGGTCCTTTCAATGGACCCGTTGGAATTTTAACTGAGTAAAAAGTACAGAAATTGAGGTTTTGCAATATAATTGTGTTGGAAAGCTCCTAATCAATTACATGAACTCCTAAAATTTGATTAAAACTTGGTTTGCTGTCCCTTTTGTAGAGGTTTCGGACGAGCGGGTCGAAATGGGCCTTTCAATGGACCCGTTGGAATTTTAACTGAGTAAAAAGTACAGAAATTGAGGTTTTGCAATATAATTGTGTTGAAAAGCACCTAATCAATTATTTGAACACCTAATATTTGAATAAAACATTTTTGTGGTCCTTTTTGTAAAGGTTTCGGAGGAGCAGGTCTAAATGGGCCTTTCAATGGACCCGTTGGAATTTTAACTGAGTAAAAAGTACAGAAATTGAGGTTTCGCAATATAATTATGTTGAAAAGCTCCTAATCTATTACATGAACTCCTAAAATTTGATTAAAACTTGTTTTGCGGTCCTTTTTGTAAAGGTTTCGGACGAGCGGGTCGAAATGGGCCTTTCAATGGACCCGTTGGAATTTTTACTGAGTAAAAAGTACAGAAATTGAGGCTTTGCAATATAATTGTGTTCAAAAGCTCCTAATCAATTATTTGAACTCCTAGTACTTGAATAAAACATTTTTGCGATACTTTTTGTAGAGGTTTCGGACGAGCAGGTCTAAATGGGCCTTTCAATGGACCCGTTGGAATTTTAACTGAGTAAAAAGTACAGAAACTGAGGTTTTGCAATATAATTGTGTTGAAAAGCTCCTAATCAATTATTTGAATTCCTAATATTTGAATAAAACATTTTTGCGGTCCTTTTTGTAGAGGTTTCGGACGAGCAGGTCGAAATGGGCATTTCAATGGACCCGTTGTAATTTTAACTGAGTAAAAAGAACAGAAATTGAGGTTTTGCAATATAATTGTGTTGAAAAGCTCCTAATCAATTATTTTAACTCCTAATATTTGAATAAAACATTTTTGCGGTTCTTTTTGTATTGGTTTCGGACGAGCATGTCGAAATAGGCATTTCAATGGACCCGTTGGAATTTTAATTGAGTAAAAAGTACATAAATTGAGGTTTTGCAATATAATTGTGTTGAAAAGCTCCTAATCAATTATTTGAACTCCTAATATTTGATTAAAACTTGTTTTGCAGTCCTTTTTGTAGAGGTTTCGGACGAGCGGGTCGAAATGGGCCTTTCAATGGACCCGTTCGAATTTTAACTGAGTAAAAAGTACAGAAATTGAGGTTTTGCAATATAATTGTGTTCAAAAGCTCCTAATCAATTATTTGAATTCCTAGTATTTGAATAAAACATTTTTGCGATACTTTTTGTAGAGGTTTCGGACGAGCAGGTCTAAATGGGCCTTTCAATGGACCCGTTGGAATTTTAACTAGGTAAAAAGTACAGAAATTGAGGTTTTGCAATATAATTGTGTTGAAAAGCTCCTAATCAATTACATGAACTCCTAATATTTGATTAAAACTTGTTTTGCAGTCCTTTTTGTAGAGGTTTCAGACGAGCGGGTCGAAATGGGCCTTTCAATGGACCCGTTGGATTTTTAACTGAGTAAAAAGTACAGAAATTGAGGTTTTGCAATATAATTGTGTTGAAAAGCACCTAATCAATTATTTGAACTCCTAATATTTGAATAAAACATTTTTGTGGTCCTTTTTGTAAAGGTTTCGGAGGAGCAGGTCTAAATGGGCCTTTCAATGGACCCGTTGGAATTTTAACTGAGTAAAAAGTACAGAAATTGAGGTTTCGCAATATAATTATGTTGAAAAGCTCCTAATCTATTACATGAACTCCTAAAATTTGATTAAAACTTGTTTTGCGGTCCATTTTGTAAAGGTTTCGGACGAGCGGGTCGAAATGGGCCTTTCAATGGATCCGTTGGAATTTTCACTGAGTAAAAAGTTCAGAAATTGAGGTTTTGCAATATAATTGTGTTCAAAAGCTCCTAATCAATTATTTGAACTCCTAGTACTTGAATAAAACATTTTTGCGATACTTTTTGTAGAGGTTTCGGACAAGCAGGTCTAAATGGGCCTTGCAATGGACCCGTTGGAATTTTAACAAAGTAAAAAGTACAGAAATTAAGGTTTTGAAATATAATCGTGTTGAAAAGCTCCTAATAATTTACATGAACTCCTAAAATTTGATTAAAACTTGTTTTGCGGTCCTTTTTGTAAAGGTTTCGGACGAGCGGGTCGAAATGGGCCTTTCAATGGACCCGTTGGAATTTTAACTGAGTAAAAAGTACAGAAATTGAGGTTTTGCAATATAATTGTGTTCAAAAGCTCCTAATCAATTATTTGAACTCGTAGTACTTGAATAAAACATTTTTGCGATACTTTTTGTAGAGGTTTCGGACGAGCAGGTCTTAATGGGCCTTTCAATGGACCCGTTGGAATTTTAACTGAGTAAAAAGTACAGAAACTGAGGTTTTGCAATATAATTGTGTTGAAAAGCTCCTAATCAATTATTTGAATTCCTAATATTTGAATAAAACATTTTTGCGGTCCTTTTTGTAGAGGTTTCGGACGAGCAGGTCGAAATGGGCATTTCAATGGACCCGTTGTAATTTTAACTGAGTAAAAAGAACAGAAATTGATGTTTTGCAATATAATTGTGTTGAAAAGCTCCTAATCAATTATTTTAACTCCTAATATTTGAATAAAACATTTTTGCGGTTCTTTTTGTATTGGTTTCGGACGAGCATGTCGAAATAGGCATTTCAATGGACCCGTTGGAATTTTAATTGAGTAAAAAGTACATAAATTGAGGTTTTGCAATATAATTGTGTTGAAAAGCTCCTAATCAATTATTTGAACTCCTAATATTTGATTAAAACTTGTTTTGCAGTCCTTTTTGTAGAGGTTTCGGACGAGCGGGTCGAAATGGGCCTTTCAATGGACCCTTTCGAATTTTAACTGAGTAAAAAGTACAGAAATTGAGGTTTTGCAATATAATTGTGTTCAAAAGCTCCTAATCAGTTATTTGAATTCCTAGTATTTGAATAAAACATTTTTGCGATACTTTTTGTAGAGGTTTCGGACGAGCAGGTCTAAATGGGCCTTTCAATGGACCCGTTGGAATTTTAACTAGATAAAAAGTACAGAAATTGAGGTTTTGCAATATAATTGTGTTGAAAAGCTCCTAATCAATTACATGAACTCCTAATATTTGATTAAAACTTGTTTTGCAGTCCTTTTTGTAGAGGTTTCAGACGAGCGGGTCGAAATGGGCCTTTCAATGGACCCGTTGGAATTTTAACTGAGTAAAAAGTACAGAAATTGAGGTTTTGCAATATAATTGTGTTGAAAAGCACCTAATCAATTATTTGAACTCCTAATATTTGAATAAAACATTTTTGTGGTCCTTTTTGTAAAGGTTTCGGAGGAGCAGGTCTAAATGGGCCTTTCAATGGACCCGTTGGAATTTTAACTGAGTAAAAAGTACAGAAATTGAGGTTTCGCAATATAATTATGTTGAAAAGCTCCTAATCTATTACATGAACTCCTAAAATTTGATTAAAACTTGTTTTGCGGTCCATTTTGTAAAGGTTTCGGACGAGCGGGTCGAAATGGGCCTTTCAATGGATCCGTTGGAATTTTAACTGAGTAAAAAGTTCAGAAATTGAGGTTTTGCAATATAATTGTGTTCAAAAGCTCCTAATCAATTATTTGAACTCCTAGTACTTGAATAAAACATTTTTGCGATACTTTTTGTAGAGGTTTCGGACAAGCAGGTCTAAATGGGCCTTGCAATGGACCCGTTGGAATTTTAACTAAGTAAAAAGTACAGAAATTAAGGTTTTGCAATATAATTGTGTTGAAAAGCTCCTAATCAATTACATGAACTCCTAAAATTTGATTAAAACTTGTTTTGCGGTCCTTTTTGTAAAGGTTTCGGACGAGCGGGTCGAAATGGGCCTTTCAATGGACCCGTTGGAATTTTAACTGAGTAAAAAGTACAGAAATTGAGGTTTTGCAATATAATTGTGTTCAAAAGCTCCTAATCAATTATTTGAACTCCTAGTACTTGAATAAAACATTTTTGCGATACTTTTTGTAGAGGTTTCGGACGAGCAGGTCTAAATGGGCCTTTCAATGGACCCGTTGGAATTTTAACTGAGTAAAAAGTACAGAAACTGAGGTTTTGCAATATAATTGTGTTGAAAAGCTCCTAATCAATTATTTGAATTCCTAATATTTGAATAAAACATTTTTGCGGTCCTTTTTGTAGAGGTTTCGGACAAGCAGGTCGAAATGGGCATTTCAATGGACCCGTTGTAATTTTAACTGAGTAAAAAGAACAGAAATTGAGGTTTTGCAATATAATTGTGTTGAAAAGCTCCTAATCAATTATTTTAACTCCTAATATTTTAATAAAACATTTTTGCGGTTCTTTTTGTATTGGTTTCGGACGAGCATGTCGAAATAGGCATTTCAATGGACCCGTTGGAATTTTAATTGAGTAAAAAGTACATAAATTGAGGTTTTGCAATATAATTGTGTTGAAAAGCTCCTAATCAATTATTTGAACTCCTAATATTTGATTAAAACTTGTTTTGCAGTCCTTTTTGTAGAGGTTTCGGACGAGCGGGTCGAAATGGGCCTTTCAATGGACCCGTTCGAATTTTAACTGAGTAAAAAGTACAGAAATTGAGGTTTTGCAATATAATTGTGTTCAAAAGCTCCTAATCAATTATTTGAACTCCTAGTATTTGAATAAAACATTTTTGCGATACTTTTTGTAGAGGTTTCGGACGAGCAGGTCTAAATGGGCCTTTCAATGGACCCGTTGGAATTTTAACTAGGTAAAAAGTACAGAAATTGAGGTTTTGCAATATAATTGTGTTGAAAAGCTCCTAATCAATTACATGAACTCCTAATATTTGATTAAAACTTGTTTTGCAGTCCTTTTTGTAGAGGTTTCAGACGAGCGGGTCGAAATGGGCCTTTCAATGGACCCGTTGGAATTTTAACTGAGTAAAAAGTACAGAAATTGAGGTTTTGCAATATAATTGTGTTGAAAAGCACCTAATCAATTATTTGAACTCCTAATATTTGAATAAAACATTTTTGTGGTCCTTTTTGTGAAGATTTCGGAGGAGCAGCTCTAAATGGGCCTTTCAATGGACCCGTTGGAATTTTAACTGAGTAAAAAGTACAGAAATTGAGGTTTCGCAATATAATTATGTTGAAAAGCTCCTAATCTATTACATGAACTCCTAAAATTTGATTAAAACTTGTTTTGCGGTCCATTTTGTAAAGGTTTCGGACGAGCGGGTCGAAATGGTCCTTTCAATGGATCCGTTGGAATTTTAACTGAGTAAAAAGTTCAGAAATTGAGGTTTTGCAATATAATTGTGTTCAAAAGCTCCTAATCAATTATTTGAACTCCTAGTACTTGAATAAAACATTTTTGCGATACTTTTTGTAGAGGTTTCGGACAAGCAGGTCTAAATGGGCCTTGCAATGGACCCGTTGGAATTTTAACTAAGTAAAAAGTACAGAAATTAAGGTTTTGCAATATAATTGTGTTGAAAAGCTCCTAATCAATTACATGAACTCCTAAAATTTGATTAAAACTTGTTTTGCAGTCCTTTTTGTAGAGGTTTCGGACGAGCGGGTCGAAATGGGCCTTTCAATGGACCTGTTGGAATTTTAATTGAGTAAAAAGTACAGAAATTGAGGTTTCGCAATATAATTATGTTGAAAAGCTCCTAATCAATTACATGAACTCCTAAAATTTGATTAAAACTTGTTTTGCGGTCCTTTTTGTAGAGGTTTCGGACGAGCGGGTCGAAATGGGCCTTTCAATGGACCAGTTGGAATTTTAACTGAGTAAAAAGTACAGAAATTGAGGTTTTGCAATATAATTGTGTTCAAAAGCTCCTAATCAATTATTTGAACTCCTAGTACTTGAATAAAACATTTTTGCGATACTTTTTGTAGAGGTTTCGGACGAGCAGGTCTAAATGGGCCTTTCAATGGACCCGTTGGAATTTTAACTGAGTAAAAAGTACAGAAACTGAGGTTTTGCAATATAATTGTGTTGAAAAGCTCCTAATCAATTATTTGAATTCCTAATATTTGAATAAAACATTTTTGCGGTCCTTTTTGTAGAGGTTTCGGACGAGCAGGTCGAAATGGGCATTTCAATGGACCCGTTGTAATTTTAACTGAGTAAAAAGAACAGAAATTGAGGTTTTGCAATATAATTGTGTTGAAAAGCTCCTAATCAATTATTTTAACTCCTAATATTTTAATAAAACATTTTTGCGGTTCTTTTTGTATTGGTTTCGGACGAGCATGTCGAAATAGGCATTTCAATGGACCCGTTGGAATTTTAATTGAGTAAAAAGTACATAAATTGAGGTTTTGCAATATAATTGTGTTGAAAAGCTCCTAATCAATTATTTGAACTCCTAATATTTGATTAAAACTTGTTTTGCAGTCCTTTTTGTAGAGGTTTCGGACGAGCGGGTCGAAATGGGCCTTTCAATGGACCCGTTCGAATTTTAACTGAGTAAAAAGTACAGAAATTGAGGTTTTGCAATATAATTGTGTTCAAAAGCTCCTAATCAATTATTTGAACTCCTAGTATTTGAATAAAACATTTTTGCGATACTTTTTGTAGAGGTTTCGGACGAGCAGGTCTAAATGGGCCTTTCAATGGACCCGTTGGAATTTTAACTAGGTAAAAAGTACAGAAATTGAGGTTTTGCAATATAATTGTGTTGAAAAGCTCCTAATCAATTACATGAACTCCTAATATTTGATTAAAACTTGTTTTGCAGTCCTTTTTGTAGAGGTTTCAGACGAGCGGGTCGAAATGGGCCTTTCAATGGACCCGTTGGAATTTTAACTGAGTAAAAAGTACAGAAATTGAGGTTTTGCAATATAATTGTGTTGAAAAGCACCTAATCAATTATTTGAACTCCTAATATTTGAATAAAACATTTTTGTGGTCCTTTTTGTGAAGATTTCGGAGGAGCAGCTCTAAATGGGCCTTTCAATGGACCCGTTGGAATTTTAACTGAGTAAAAAGTACAGAAATTGAGGTTTCGCAATATAATTATGTTGAAAAGCTCCTAATCTATTACATGAACTCCTAAAATTTGATTAAAACTTGTTTTGCGGTCCATTTTGTAAAGGTTTTGGACGAGCGGGTCGAAATGGTCCTTTCAATGGATCCGTTGGAATTTTAACTGAGTAAAAAGTTCAGAAATTGAGGTTTTGCAATATAATTGTGTTCAAAAGCTCCTAATCAATTATTTGAACTCCTAGTACTTGAATAAAACATTTTTGCGATACTTTTTGTAGAGGTTTCGGACAAGCAGGTCTAAATGGGCCTTGCAATGGACCCGTTGGAATTTTAACTAAGTAAAAAGTACAGAAATTAAGGTTTTGCAATATAATTGTGTTGAAAAGCTCCTAATCAATTACATGAACTCCTAAAATTTGATTAAAACTTGTTTTGCAGTCCTTTTTGTAGAGGTTTCGGACGAGCGGGTCGAAATGGGCCTTTCAATGGACCTGTTGGAATTTTAATTGAGTAAAAAGTACAGAAATTGAGGTTTCGCAATATAATTATGTTGAAAAGCTCCTAATCAATTACATGAACTCCTAAAATTTGATTAAAACTTGTTTTGCGGTCCTTTTTGTAGAGGTTTCGGACGAGCGGGTCGAAATGGGCCTTTCAATGGACCAGTTGGAATTTTAACTAAGTAAAATGTACAGAAATTGAGGTTTTGCAATATAATTGTGTTCAAAAGCTCCTAATCAATTATTTGAACTCCTAGTATTTGAATAAAACATTTTTGCGATACTTTTTGTAGAGGTTTCGGACAAGCAAGTCTAAATGGGCCTTTCAATGGACCCGTTGGAATTTTAACTGAGTAAAAAGAACAGAAATTGAGGTTTTGCAATATAATTGTGTTGAAAATCTCCTAATCAATTACATGAACTCCTAAAATTTGATTAAAACTTGTTTTGTAGTCCTTTTTGTAGAGGTTTTGGATGACCGGGTCGAAATGGGCCTTTCAATGGACCCGTTGGAATTTTAACTGAGTAAAAAGTACAGAAATTGAGGTTTCACAATATAATTAAGTTGAAAAGATCCTAATCAATTACATGAACTCCTAAAATTTGATTAAAACTTGTTTTGCGGTCCTTTTTGTAATGGTTTCAAACGAGCGGGTCGAAATGGGCATTTCAATGGACCCGTTTGAATTTTAACTGAGTAAAAAGTACAGAAATTGAGGTTTTGCAATATAATTGTGTTGAAAAGCTCCTAATAAATTATTTGAACTCCTAATATTTGAATAAAACATTTTTGCGGTCTTTTTTGTAGAGGTTTCGGATGAGCAGGTCTAAATAGGCCTTTCAATGGACCCGTTGGAGTTTTAACTGAGTAAAAAGTACATAAATTGAGGTTTTGAAATATAATTGTGTTGAAAAGCTCCTAATCAATTATTTGAATTCCTAATATTTGAATAAAACATTTTTGCGGTCCTTTTTGTAGAGGTTTCGGATGAGCAGGTCGAAATGGGCATTTCAATGGACCCGTTGTAATTTTAACTGAGTAAAAAGTACAGAAATTGAGGTTTTGCAATATAATTGTGTTGAAAAGCTCCTAATAAATTATTTGAACTCCTAATATTTGATTAAAACTTGTTTTGTAGTCCTTTTTGTAGAGGTTTCGGACGAGCGGGTCGAAATGGGTCTTTCAATGGACCCGTTGGAATTTTAACTGAGTAAAAAGTACAGAAATTGAGGTTTCGCAATATAATTATGTTGAAAAGCTCCTAATCTATTACATGAACTCCTAAAATTTGATTAAAACTTGTTTTGCGGTCCTTTTTGTAAAGGTTTCGGACGAGCGGGTCGAAATGGGCCTTTCAATGGACCCGTTGGAATTTTTACTGAGTAAAAAGTACAGAAATTGAGGTTTTGCAATATAATTGTGTTCAAAAGCTCCTAATCAATTATTTGAACTCCTAGTACTTGAATAAAACATTTTTGCGATACTTTTTGTAGAGGTTTCGGACGAGCAGGTCTAAATGGGCCTTTCAATGGACCCGTTGGAATTTTAACTGAGTAAAAAGTACAGAAACTGAGGTTTTGCAATATAATTGTGTTGAAAAGCTCCTAATCAATTATTTGAATTCCTAATATTTGAATAAAACATTTTTGCGGTCCTTTTTGTAGAGGTTTCGGACGAGCAGGTCGAAATGGGCATTTCAATGGACCCGTTGTAATTTTAACTGAGTAAAAAGAACAGAAAATGAGGTTTTGCAATATAATTGTGTTGAAAAGCTCCTAATCAATTATTTTAACTCCTAATATTTGAATAAAACATTTTTGCGGTTCTTTTTGTATTGGTTTCGGACGAGCATGTCGAAATAGGCATTTCAATGGACCCGTTGGAATTTTAATTGAGTAAAAAGTACATAAATTGAGGTTTTGAAATATAATTGTGTTGAAAAGCTCCTAATCAATTATTTGAATTCCTAATATTTGAATAAAACATTTTTGCGGTCCTTTTTGTAGAGGTTTCGGACGAGCAGGTCGAAATGGGCATTTCAATGGACCCGTTGTAATTTTAACTGAGTAAAAAGTACAGAAATTGAGGTTTTGCAATATAATTGTGTTGAAAAGCTCCTAATAAATTATTTGAACTCCTAATATTTGATTAAAACTTGTTTTGTAGTCCTTTTTGTAGAGGTTTCGGACGAGCGGGTCGAAATGGGTCTTTCAATGGACCCGTTGGAATTTTAACTGAGTAAAAAGTATAGAAATTGAGGTTTTGCAATATAATTGTGTTGAAAAGCTCCTAATAAATTATTTGAACTCCTAATATTTGAATAAAACATTTTTGCGGTCCTTTTTGTATAGGTTTCGGACGAGCAGGTCGAAATTGGCATTTCAATGGACCCGTTGTAATTTTAACTGAGTAAAAAGTACAGAAATTGAGGTTTTGCAATATAATTGTGTTGAAAAGCTCCTAATCAATTATTTGAACTCCTAATATTTGAATAAAACATTTTTGCGATCCTTTTTGTAGAGGTTTCGGACGAGCGGGTCTAAATGGGCCTTTCAATGGACCCGTTGGAATTTTAACTGAGTAAAAAGTACATAAATTGAGGTTTTACAATATAATTGTGTTGAAAAGCTCCTAATCAATTACATGAACTCCTATAATTTGATTAAAACTTGTTTTGCGGTCCTTTTTGTAAAGGTTTCGGACGAGCGGGTCGAAATGGGCCTTTCAATGGACCCGTTGGAATTTTAACTGAGTAAAAAGTACATAAATTGAGGTTTTGCAATATAATTTTGTTCAAAAGCTCCTACTCAATTATTTGAACTCCTAGTACTTGAATAAAACACTTTTGCGATACTTTTTGTAGAGGTTTCGGACGAGCAGGTCTAAATGGGCCTTTCAATGGACCCGTTGGAATTTTAACTGAGTAAAAAGTACAGAAATTGAGGTTTTGCAATACAATTGTTTTGAAAAGCTCCTAATCAATTACATGAACTCCTATAATTTGATTAAAACTTGTTTTGCAGTCCTTTTTGTAGAGGTTCGGACGAGCGGGTCGAAATGGGCCTTTCAATGGACCCGTTGGAATTTTAACTGAGTAAAAAGTACAGAAATTGAGATTTTGCAATATAATTGTGTTGAAAAGCTCCTAATCAATTATTTGAACTCCTAATATTTGATTAAAACTTGTTTTGCAGTCCTTTTTGTAGAGGTTTCGGACGAGCGGGTCGAAATGGTCCTTTCAATGGACCCGTTGGAATTTTAACTGAGTAAAAAGTACAGAAATTGAGGTTTTGCAATATAATTGTGTTGGAAAGCTCCTAATCAATTACATGAACTCCTAAAATTTGATTAAAACTTGTTTTGGAGTCCTTTTTGTAGAGGTTTCGGACGAGCGGGTCGAAATGGTCCTTTCAATGGACCCGTTGGAATTTTAACTGAGTAAAAAGTACAGAAATTGAGGTTTTGCAATATAATTGTGTTGGATAGCTCCTAATCAAATACATGAACTCCTAAAATTTGATTAAAACTTGTTTTGTAGTCCTTTTTGTAGGGGTTTCGGACGAGCGGGTCGAAATGGTCCTTTCAATGGACCCGTTGGAATTTTAACTGAGTAAAAAGTACAGAAATTGAGGTTTTGCAATATAATTGTGTTGGATAGCTCCTAATCAATTACATGAACTCCTAAAATTTGATTAAAACTTGTTTTGAGTCCTTTTTGTAGGGGTTTCGGACGAGCGGGTCGAAATGGGCCTTTCAATGGACCCGTTGGAATTTTAACTGAGTAAAAAGTACAGAAATTGAGGTTTTGAAATATAATTGTATTGAAAAGCACCTAATCAATTATTTGAACTCCTAATATTTGAATAAAACATTTTTGTGGTTCTTTTTGTAAAGGTTTCGGAGGAGCAGGTCTAAATGGGCCTTTCAATGGACCCGTTGGAATTTTAACTGAGTAAAAAGTATAGAAATTGAGGTTTCGCAATATAATTATGTTGAAAAGCTCCTAATCAATTTCATGAACTCCTAAAATTTGATTAAAACTTGTTTTGCGGTCCTTTTTGTAAAGGTTTCGGACGAGCGGATCGAAATGGGCCTTTCAATGGACCCGTTGGAATTTTAACTGAGTAAAAAGTACAGAAATTGAGGTTTTGTAATATAATTGTGCTCAAAAGCTCCTAATCAATTATTTGAACTCCTAATATTTGAATAAAACATTTTTTCGATCCTTTTTGTAGAGGTTTCGGAGGAGCAGGTCTAAATGGGCCTTTCAATGGACCCGTTGGAATTTTAACTGAGTAAAACGTACAAAAATTGAGGTTTCGCAATATAATTGTGTTGAAAAGCTCCTAATCAATTATTTGAACTCCTAATATTTGAATAAAACATTTTTGCGATCCTTTTTGTAGAGGTTTCGGACGAGCAGGTCTAAATGGGCCTTTCAATGGACCCGTTAGAATTTTAACTCAGTAAAAGGTACAGAAATTGAGGTTTTGCAATATAATTGTGTTGAAAAGCTCCTAATCAATTATTTGAACTCCTAATATTTGAAGAAAACATTTTTGCGGTCCTTTTTGTACAAGTTTCGGAGGAGAAGGTCTAAATGGGCATTTTAATGGACCCGTTGGAATTTTAACTGAGTAAAAAGTAAGGAAATTGAGGTTTCGAAATATAATTAAGTTGAAAAGATCCTAATCAATTACATGAACTCCTAAAATTGGATTAAAACTTGTTTTGCGGTCCTTTTTGTAAAGGTTTCGGACGAGCGGGTCGAAATGGGCCTTTCAATGGACCCGTTGGAATTTTAACTGAGTAAAAAGTACAGAAATTGAGGTTTTGCAATATAAATGTGTTCAAAAGCTCCTAATCAATTATTTGAACTCCTAGTATTTGAATAAAACATTTTTGCGATACTTTTTGTAGAGGTTCCGGACGAGCAGGTCTAAATGGGCCTTTAAATGGACCCGTTTGAATTTTAACTGAGTAAAAAGTACAGAAATTGAGGTTTTGCAATATAATTGTGTTGAAAAGCTCCTAATCAATTACATGAACTCCTAATATTTGATTAAAACTTGTTTTGCAGTCCTTTTTGTAGAGGTTTCAGACGAGCAGGTCGAAATGGGCATTTCAATGGACCCGTTGTAATTTTAACTGAGTAAAAAGTACAGAAATTGAGGTTTTGCAATATAATTGTGTTGAAAAGCTCCTAATCAATTATTTTACCTCCTAATATTTGAATAAAACATTTTTGCGATCCTTTTTGTAGAGGTTTTAGACGAGCAGGTCTAAATGGGCCTTTCAATGGACCCGTTGGAAATTTAACTGAGTAAAAAGTACAGAAATTGAGGTTTTGCAATATAATTGAGTTGAAAAGCTCCTAATCAATTATTTGAACTTCTAATATTTGATTAAAACTTGTTTTGCAGTCCTTTTTGTAGAGGTTTCGGACGAGCGGGTCGAAATGGGCGTTTCAATGGACCCGTTGAAATTTTAACTGAGTAAAAAGTTCAGAAATTAAGGTTTTGCAATATAATTGTGTTGAAAAGCTCCTAATCATTTACATGAACTCCTAAAATTTGATTAAAACTTGTTTCGCAGTCCTTTTTGTAGAGGTTTCGGACGAGCGGGTCGAAATGGGCCTTTCAATGGACCCGTTGGAATTTTAACTGAGTAAAAAGTACAGAAATTTAGGTTTCACAATATAATTATGTTGAAAAGCTTCTAATCAATTACATGAACTCCTAAAATTTGATTAAAACTTGTTTTGCGGTCCTTTTTGTAGAGGTTTCGGACGAGCGGGTCGAAATGGGCCTTTCAATGGAACCGTTGGAATTTTAACTAAGTAAAAAGTACAGAAATTGAGGTTTTGCAATATAATTGTGTTCAAAAGCTCCTAATCAATTATTTGAACTCCTAGTATTTGAATAAAACATTTTTGCGATACTTTTTGTAGAGGTTTCGGACAAGCAGGTCTAAATGGGCCTTTCAATGGACCCTTTGGAATTTTAACTGAGTAAAAAGTACAGAAATTGAGGTTTTGCAATATAATTGTGTTCAAAAGCTCCTAATCAATTATTTGAACTTCTAATATTTGAATAAAACATTTTTGCGATCCTTTTTGTAGAGGTTTCGGAGGAGCAGGTCTAAATGGGCCTTTCAATGGACCCGTTGGAATTTTAACTGAGTAAAAAGTACAGAAATTGAGGTTTCGCAATATAATTGTGTTGAAAAGCTCCTAATCAATTAATTGAAATCCTAATATTTGAATAAAACTTTTTTGCGATCCTTTTTGTAGAGGTTTCGGACGAGCAAGTCCAAATGGGCCTTTCATTGGACCCGTTGGAATTTTAACTCAGTAAAAGGTACAGAAATTGAGGTTTTGCAATATAATTGTGTTGAAAAGCTCCTAATCAATTATTTGAACTCCTAATATTTGAATAAAACATTTTTGCGGTCCTTTTTGTAAAAGTTTCGGAGGAGAAGGTCTAAATGGGCCTTTTAATGGACCCGTTGGAATTTTAACTGAGTAAAAAGTACAGAAATTGAGGTTTCGCAATATAATTAAGTTGAAAAGATCCTAATCAATTACCTGAACTCCTAAAATTTGATTAAAACTTGTTTTGCGGTCCTTTTTGTAATGGTTTCGGACGAGCGGGTCGAAATGGGCCTTTCAATGGACCCGTTGGAATTTTAACTGAGTAAAAAGTACAGAAATTGAGGTTTTGCAATATAAATGTGTTCAAAAGCTCCTAATCAATTATTTGAACTCCTAGTATTTGAATAAAACATTTTTGCGATACTTTTTGTAGAGGTTTCGGACGAGCAGGTCTAAATGGGCCTTTCAATGGACCCGTTTGAATTTTAACTAAGTAAAAAGTACAGAAATTGAGGTTTTGCAATATAATTGTGTTGAAAAGCTCCTAATCAATTACATGAACTCCTAATATTTGATTAAAACTTGTTTTGCAGTCCTTTTTGTAGAGGTTTCAGACGAGCGGGTCGAAATGGGCCTTTCAATGGACCCGTTGGAATTTTAACTGAGTAAAAAGTACAGAAATTGAGGTTTTGCAATATAATAGTGTTGAAAAGCTCCTAATTAATTATTTGAACTCCTAATATTTGATTAAAACTTGTTTTGCAGTCCTTTTTGTAGAGGTTTCGGACGAGCAGGTCGAAATGGGCATTTCAATGGACCCGTTGTAATTTTAACTGAGTGAAAAGTACAGAAATTGAGGTTTGGCAATATAATTGTGTTGAAAAGCTCCTAATCAATTATTTGAACTCCTAATATTTGAATAAAACATTTTTGCGTTCCTTTTTGTAGAGGTTTCAGACGAGCAGGTCTAAATGGGCCTTTCAATGGACCCGTTGGAATTTTAACTGAGTAAAAAGTACAGAAATTGAGGTTTTGCAATATAATTGAGTTGAAAAGCTCCTAATCAATTATTTGAACTCCTAATATTTGATTAAAACTTGTTTTGCAGTTCTTTTTGTAGAGGTTTCGGACGAGCGGGTCGAAATGGGCGTTTAAATGGACCCGTTGAAATTTTAACTGAGTAAAAAGTACAGAAATTGAGGTTTTGCAATATAATTGTGTTAAAATGCTCCTAATCAATTACATGAACTCCTAAAATTTGATTAAAACTTGTTTTGCAGTCATTTTTGTAGTGGTTTCGGACGAGCGGGTCGAAATGGGCCTTTCAATGGACATGTTGGAATTTTAACTGAGTAAAAAGTACAGAAATTGAGGTTTTGCAATATAATTGTGTTGATAAGCTCCTAATCAATTATTTGAACTCCTAATATTTGAATAAAACATTTTACGGTCCTTTTTGTAAAGGTTTCGGAGGAGCAGGTCTAAATGGGCCTTTCAATGGACCCGTTGGAATTTTAACTTAGTAAGAAGTACAGAAATTGAGGTTTCGCAACATAATTATGTTGAAAAGCTCCTAATCAATTACATGAACGCCTAAAATTTGATTAAAACTTGCTTTGCGGTCCTTTTTGTAGAGGTTTCGGACAAGAGGGTCGAAATGGGCCTTTCAATGGACCCGTTGGAATTTTAACTAAGTAAAAAGTATAGAAATTGAGGTTTTGCAATATAATTGTGTTCAAAAGCTCCTAATCAATTATTTGAACTCCTAATATTTGAATAAAACATTGATACGGACACAACCCCGTATACGCGAACGTTGAACTTGTGGAAGCTGATAAGGATGTTGGCGTGAATGTTGGATCGGTGAAAAGATGGTTGAAGATAGACGATGACGATGGAGATGGAAGATAAATAGATAAATTGTCCTCGGTACCCTCTTGATTGCAATTAACCAAGCAAGCAACCTCAAGCGGCTCTAACCCACCCTCCTAGACGCAGTTACCTAGGCAAGCAGGAGTGTGAAGATCAACAACAAATTCTGACGAACTTGAAGAATCGCTTCTAAAATAAAGAATACAAGTTATACTTCTTGCAAGTATGAACTCAAAAGAGAACTTTATTTAATCATTCAAATCTGAATTACAATGTGGTTGAAGCCTCATTATATAAGCTTTGGAGAAGTTCTAATCCTAGTAAACTTAAGAAATTAAATACAATAAATAAATGCTGAAATCTAGTCTCCTAATTACATAAGTAACTTCTAATAATAAATAAATATTAAAAATAAAATCCTAATTAAATAAATCTGATCCTAATAGATATTGCAGAATCCTATATTGATTTAAATTACAAATAATCAAATAAAATCATGAAAATTCGTAATTATCCAAAAATCTCGTATTAATCCCGTATAGGAATTTCTGCATGTGCTGTCTTCGCTAAAATAGACGTATCTTGAGTTCTAGATGTCCGATTGAGGCGTTTCAAGATCCGTTGGAAAGCTAATTGACAGCCGGACAAGTTTCAGGAAGACATGTTGACCCATAAATGCCTGGATCCTATCCAAAAATGGGTCGCAAGTTTACTGACGTTTCTGACTTGCAAAATAGTTTTAACTTCTTTTCCAAGATGATTAGTTTCACCCCTCTCATGCATGTATCATTCTCCCACTCCTCAAAAAGATTCGCCCTCGAATCTAGACCGGTAAATGGAGGAATTTCATCAAAGTACCAGTAAAGAGAAGATGTCATGAAAGATCCTTGTGCATAATCTCTTTTTGCAATGTAATTTACAAGTTCCTTCTCATTGAGATCATCACTATTGTTCTTTCGATTGCAAAGTGACTCGTTCTCATCTTCAAAATTGTTATTAATGCTAGAGGAGGAGTAAGCATAAATAGAATTGTGAAAACAATCAATGATACCTTTTGATTGTAGCGTACCTTCGTTGGTGTTTGTTGTTTGATGATCATCTTGAATCAGAATAGTAGGTTTGTCACTGGAAACAAACACACTACTTACAATTTCTTCCTCATCAATAGGCAAGGTTAAACTCTCGATGGTATCGCCTTCTTCATGTTCTTTAGGAGAACAAATTTCTTTATCATGTTCCGAATCACATATTTCAATATCATTAGAAGGCATGATTTCAGACAACATATCTCTCAAAATATTTTCTTGAAAATAAGACTTATCTGGACAATCATACCCGGAATGATCTAGTCGACAACAATAATGACATCGAGTCCCCAAAAGAGTAAAATTCAATAAGTTGCTCAATGACATCCTCAAGAACGATCTGAATTTGATACCAAATGATACGGACACAACCCCGTATACGCGAACGTTGAACTTGCGGAAGCGGATAAGGATGTTGGCGTGAATGTTGGATCAATGAAAAGATGGTTGAAGATAGACGATGACGATGGAGATGCAAGATAAATAGATAAATTGTCCTCGGTACCCTCTTGATTGCAATTAACCAAGCAAGCAACCTCAAGCGGCTCTAACCCACCCTCCTAGACGCAGTTACCTAGGCAAGCAGGAGTGTGAAGATCAACAACAAATTCTGACGAACTTGAAGAATCGCTTCTAAAATAAAGAATACAAGTTATACTTCTTGCAAGTATGAACTCAAAAGAGAACTTTATTTAATCATTCAAATCTGAATTACAATGTGGTTGAAGCCTCCTTATATAAGCTTTGGAGAAGTTCTAATCCTAGTAAACTTAAGAAATTAAATACAATAAATAAATGCTGAAATCTAATCTCCTAATTACATAAGTAACTTCTAATAATAAATAAATATTAAAAATAAAATCCTAATTAAATAAATCTGATCCTAATAGATATTGCAGAATCATATTGTTGCGTGTAAAATAGTCTATCGCAATTATAGTGCAAGTATACACAACGCAAGTAGTAAAGTGATACGAAGTATCGGATATCGTCTCCACAGGGATTGGGCTAATAGCTTCACCTAAATTCACTGCACGAAAGTAAAGGAAATAATTAAGAGTTGTCACGAATAATAATGTAAAAACGCAAATAAAAGGATTTGAGATATCAAGATAGAGAGAATGGGCTGGTATTGAATTGCTCAGTAGTGCAGGTATTGAATTGCTTAGGATCTCCAGTTCTGTCGTCGCACCCGTCGTCGACAGCACCTGTCGCGGCGTCTGTCCGTTAGCTGTCGCGGCAGCAAACACTAACTCAGTACTTCAAGCTTGGCAAGAATCCCAGATCTGCCTTGCCCTATCCCTAGGCACAAGTCTGTCGATGATCACGTCTTTGATGATACCTCCCGGAGTGAATCGAAGGATGAACACCGATGTGTATGAATTCTTCTTTAGCCACTTAACCTCGCCCTATCCCTAGGCACGAGATGGTTCAACTATAAACTAGAGAACGCGCTCTTATCTCTTTCGTATACTTAACTCTCCCGATGCTAAGTAAATGGATAACCTCACAATGCTCTCCCGATGCTCTTGCAAGATATTAAAACCAAGATAAAAGAACTTGAAGTTTATTTTATTGAACTTGAAAATCCTAAAACAAAGCAACCCTTGCAACTACTTTACAAAACAACCCGTAGCCCTAGGGGGAATTTAGAACATGTCGGTGACAGGTAAACGGCAGAGTTTTGGTTTTGGTTCTGGGGGTAGTCGGTCCTGCCCTAGGTTAAATCTATGCCCTTATATAAGCTTTGGGCTCAAGTTATCTAAGGTAACAAGGATTACAACTTTAATTAAAAGTAAGATTCTAATAAAGTCTAAATCTCTAAAGTCTCCTACTTTCCAGCCGCATCCTTGTTTATAGGAATTTCCTCTCCGTGAGCTTTGGCTTGACATATCTTTCGATCCGGGGCTTGGAATAATATTTGGCTTTCACACGACAGACGAGCAGATTTTTCTCTATCTATCGAGGTCCACTTTACTTTTCCTCTTCATAAGTCTGCTGTCACCATGCTGTCACGACAGGTCCATGACAGGTTCGTCTTCTTCAGCTGCTTGTCCAGTTCAGCTCTCCTGCTTATCTGCCCTGCGCTTGCCTTCGACATCTACTGTGACAGATACCTGCAAAAATAGCCATCTTTCAGTAGAATCCGTGCCTTTTATATAATTGTGATGTTTTATTGAAAACTAACCTAAATGCAATGCAATGATGCTTGAATGCAGCAGAAATATGGGTTAAAAAGAGTGTAAATAATAGGACTTTTACACACTCAACACACCCCCAAACTCAAGTTTTTGCTTGCCCTCAAGCAATGAAGACTTAAAAGAAAACTGAAAATTTTTGTGTTGGCCTTCAAACAATGAACTGTCCCTTACCTGTCGCTCATTCTCTATGGCGGCAGCAACCTGTCGGAAAGGTTAGGATCTGTCCGGAATCTCCCTATAGCTCTCGTGCAGTGTGTGCATGCTTGTGAACAGTTATATGCTAAGACTCTCTTAGTTTCACTAGAATATTCAACTCCTTAACTCGAATTTTTATGCCAAAGTTTACTTTCTTTTAGAAGGCACATTTTCATGCTTCTTTTTCTTCTATTTTCAAGCTAAGTTTTTCTAGAGCCAGTTTTGGGCACCTCTAGTTAGCTTCCTAGAGCCGGTTTCGGGCACCTCTAGGTTTTTGATTTTCTTTTGCTAAACTTCTTTCCTAGAGCCAGTGTTAGGCACCTCTAGGGGCTATCCAAGTTCTAGGCTTCCTATTCTAGTTTGGCTAAAAGAAATTTAAGCAATATAACAGTCACAAAAGTGTTTAAGTTTTCAGAACTATAGAAAGGCTCTAAACTTTTCCTTAACCTATCCTAAAGATGCTGCCACGACAGAGCTGTCATGACAGGTAAGTTAACTTCACAGTTTTAAGCCAACAGTTTAAATTTTCTGATTTTTTTTAAAGAACTTAAAAAAATAACACAACAATTAATAAAAAGACATAAAACTCCATTGATGATGGAGGGTTGCCACCCCCAAACCCGAGGGTTGCATTGCCCCCAATGCAAAATGACATGAAAAATAAAAGAAAAACAAAGTACATCACAAAATATAACGGCAGGCAGCAATAAGAGGAAAATAAAGACTTAAATTTTCAAGCGCTGCTCTCGCTGCTGCTGCTGACGCGGATCTGATGGCGGCGTCTGCGCTGTGGAGGGGGCTGGGCAGGTTCAGGAGTAGGTGCATCGGCAGGTTCATCGGCCGGTGGAGGGGCAGGGTGCTCAGCAGGTTCATCAGCAGGTGGAGGGGCAGGGTGCTCCACTAGCCGGACGTCGGAACTGCTACCGCTGTCCCACGAGCTGCTGGTGGTGATGGCTTTGGACAGCCTTCTCTTGTTCGCCACGTGCTTAATTCTTTTCACCCTCGTAAAATCACTCTCCAAATTCCTCCGGATGAGAGGGCTGTCATCAGTGGCAGGTCTCTTGGTTCCTCGAGGGGAGGTGTCTGCCGGTGGGCTGTCTTCCGCCGTTGGGGCAGGGGATGGTGTGGAAGTGGCAGATTGTGTATGGTGGGAGACAGGTGGTGTGGGAGTGGGGGAGGGGATATTGAAATAATGGGCGGGGAAGGTGGGTAAAATGACATCCGAATAATTCAAAGTATTAGTGATGAAATTTATCGTTGCATTTGAGAAGTCACGGATAAAAGTCATTAACCCCATTTGGCGCTCTTCTACCCTTAGGATGGCAGCAAGGATGTGTGCAGACTGATCTGTCTGAGCGGTGTCGGCGGCAGCATCCTGGGCAGGGTCGGCGGCAGGTTCATCATCGGAATCAGCAGGAGGGGCGTTTGGGTCGAAGGCGTTAATGGGTGATACGACAATGACCTCCATGAGGCTGGAGATGTTGTTGTCTGTCCAGCTGCTGCCCTTCTTGATTTTGTCGGAGGGCTCCTCTGGTACGGCAGCACAGCGGCAGAGGGCGGTGATGGTGAACGGCAGGCAGAGTCGTGAGTCTGAGCGGAAAGCACAGTCGAGGATGTTGTCCCTCATATATCTGCCCACATTTATGGGTCTGTCGTGCAGAATGGAGTGGATGAGGGCCAACCGCTGTCTGTTGACTGTCGTATGGTGGGACGAGGGCAGGATACGCTTTTTGATGAAAGTGTTCCATAGTTTTGCTTCAGGGAGCAGCTGCGCCCTATTGACGGAGTGGGGGTTCTTCTTAGTGGTGCTCCATGTCGTTCCCGCCTCTGTCAACTCCCTCATGACAACATCATGTCCAGCAGCGTCGAGGGTGTCCCAAAATTGTTGGTGAGCATCATCATTGGGGCCAAAGAAGAGGCCGAACATATGGTTGATGCTGTTGGCGGTGAAGGGAACTGCCACTCCTCGGACGGTGACAGATGTCGCCGTTTTACTGTCGATGGCCTCATAAAATTCTCGGACCAAAGTATCATTAAGCTCTGTCGGCTGCTCGGCAAAATCCTCCCAAAGTTGTGCTGTTATGGCCTGCATGATGAACGGCCGGAGTCCCATATGGGGGGCATCTCTGTTATAAATGAAGCCACGCTCCTCCCATTGTTCCTTTTTAGCGAACGGGGATGCTGCTGCTGAAGAAGAAGCGGCAGCAGCGTTTTGACGGGTTTGTCTCGATGACATTTTGGTTGCAAGGGCTGAAAAAGAGAGAAAATAGATAAAACTAGAGGAGAATAACAAGAGAGGAAAATCAGAAGTGATGAAAAATGAAAATGGGAAGGGGTTTATATAGCGGTCGAGTAGCTACCCATTTAATGCCGCAACGGCAGGCGGGAATAACGGGGCGGCAGATTGAATGTAGCGTGTCTGACGCGTCTGACACGCATTTATGCGTCTGCTGTGCGTCTGCCGCACGCTTCTGCGTCTGCAGTGTCAGCCTGTTGACAGCCTGTCAAGTACGTCTGCGCCGGTAGCTGAAACGACAGGTTATCATAAATGGGCTTTATTGGGCTGGTGGATGGGCGGTGGTCTTGGGCCACTTCTTCTTTCTCACTTGACTCCTTTATTTCCTAAAAACTGAAATTAGAAAAATAAAACATTATTCGAATAAGATAAACCTAATTTCCTAATAATAATAAATAAAATAAATAAAAATAAAAATAAAAATTAGGTTAAATTAGGGATTCCTTGTGGGGCATCTCCTAAAGTAACCACTTCCTGTATTCCTGGGGCTTCAGTCCCCTGATAATGCTTGAGGTGTTGTCCATTGACTTTGAATTGGTGCCCGTCCTTTAGTGATTGAATTGTAATGGCAATATGGGGAAAAACTTGAACCACTTGGAACGGGCCAGACCATCTAGATTTAAGCTTCCCTGGGAAGAGTTTCAACCTAGAATTAAACAACAACACAAGCTGCCCTGGGCAGAACTGTCGTGGCAGCAACTTCTTGTCATGCCACTTCTTAGTCTTTTCCTTGTAAATCCTTGCATTGTCGTAGGCCATTGTCCGTATTTCATCGATCTCATTCAAATCTAACAGCCTTTTCTGGCCTGCCTTGTCCAAGTCCATGTTTACTGCCTTGATTGCCCAATATGCCTTGTGCTCTATCTCGATAGGCAGGTGGCAGGTTTTCCCATAGATCAATCGGAATGGAGACATGCCCAATGGAGTCTTGAAAGCTGTCCTGTATGCCCATAATGCATCATTCAGAAGTAAAGACCAATCTTTCCTAGTTGGTTTAACCATTTTTTCAAGGATGTTCTTCACTTCCCTATTGGATATCTCAGCCTGTCCATTGGTCTGTGGGTGGTATGTTGTCGCGATCCTGTGCTTGACACCATATTTCTTCAAGGCGGCAGCAATTACCCTATTGTCAAAATGTCTCCCTTCATCACTGATATTCGCCCTAGGGATGCCAAATCTAGAAAATATGTTTTTGTGCAAAAACTTTTGGACCGTTTTGGCATTATTCTTTTGAGTTGCGATTGCTTCTACCCATTTGGAGACATAATCCACTGCTAGGAGGATGTAAAGATTTCCACATGAAGATGGAAAAGGTCCCATAAAATCAATCCCCCAAACGTCGAAGATCTCAACTTCTAGGATATTCTGCAGTGGCATCTCGTTTCTCCTCGAGATGTTACCTGTCCGCTGGCACCTGTCACAGTTCTTGTAAAAGTCCTGTGCATCTTTATATAGTGTCGGCCAGTAGAACCCTGACTGCAGCACCTTGGCAGTAGTTTTGTTTCCTCCTAAGTGTCCTCCATATTGTGAAGCATGACAGTGATGGAGAATGTCTTCTTGCTCTTCTTGTGGTATACACCTCCTTATAACCTGATCTGCGCACATTTTGAAAAGAAGAGGTTCGTCCCAATAATAATGCTTAACATCATTTTGGAACCTCTTCCTGGCTTGATAATTAAGATCAGAAGGAAATATTCCGCTAACTATAAAATTAACGAAATCAGCATACTAGGGAAGGTCAGAAGACTAACCTGCCGCCATGGCTGTCGCGACAGCGATTGCGGCAGCAAATAGCTGCTCATCTGGGAAGGTCTCCAGTATGTGTGTCTCATCGAATGGTAGACTCTGTCCCTTCTCCAACCTCAACAAGTGATCTGCCACCTGATTTTCTGTCCCCTTTTTGTCTTTGATTTCAAGGTCGAACTCTTGTAATAGCAAGATCCATCGTATCTACCTAGGCTTTGCATCCTTCTTTGCGAACAAGTACTTAAGGGCAGAATGGTCGGTGTGCACTATTACTTTCGTCCCAAGTATGTAAGAACGAAACTTGTCGATGGAGAACACCACAGCTAACAGCTCCTTTTCTGTGGTGGTGTAGTTCACTTGGGCGTCATTTAAAGTTTTGCTGGCATAGTATATGACGTGAAACAGCCTGTCCTTGCGCTGCCCAAGTGCTGCCCCGACAGCATAGTCACTGGCATCACACATAATCTCAAACGGTTGTGTCCAGTCTGGTGGCTGTACTATGGGGGCTGTCACTAGATTTTCCTTCAGAACCTTGAATGCTTCAGTACATTCTTCATTAAAGTCAAAGGGTCGGTTCTGCTCTAAGAGATGACATAGGGGCTTCGTGATTTTTGAGAAATTCGCGATAAATCTCCTATAAAAACCAGCATGCCCTAAAAAACTCCTAATGCCCTTGACTGTTGTTGGCGGCGGCAGCTTCTCAATTACCTCTATTTTGGCCCTGTCGACTTCTATCCCACGGCAGCTAATCTTATGGCCAAGAACTATCCCCTCATCCACCATAAAGTGGCATTTTTCCCAATTCAAAACGAGATTAGCTTTTTCACATCTTTCAAGTACCTTTTGTAAGTTGCCGAGGCAGCTCTCAAAATCGTCTCCAAAGACGGAAAAATCATCCATGAAAATCTCAAGGAAATCCTCAACCATGTCGGAGAATATAGCCATCATGCACCTTTGGAAGGTGGCAGGTGCGTTACAGAGTCCAAACGACATCCTCCTAAATGCGTATGTTCCGTAGGGGCAGGTGAAAGTCATTTTCTCTTGATCCTCTGGTGCAATAGCAATTTGATTGTAACCTGAGTAACCATCAAGAAAACAATAGTAAGGTTTACCCGCTAATCTATCAAGCATTTGATCAATAAAGGGTAAAGGAAAGTGGTCTTTTCGGGTAGCTTTGTTAAGCTTCCGATAGTCCATACAAACCCTCCAACCGGTCACAGTCCTGGTTGGGATTAACTCATTGTTTTCATTGGTTATCACGGTCATGCCTCATTTCTTTGGAACGCATTGCACCGGGCTTACCCATTTGCTATCGGAGATGGCGTATATAATGCCAGCATCTAACCATTTAATGATTTCCTTACGCACTACCTCCTTCATCGCATGGTTTAGCCGCCTTTGGGCATCTATAGTCGGCTTATGATCTTCCTCAAGGAGGATTTTGTGCATGCATAATGCCGGACTAATGCCTTGAATGTCTGCTATCGTCCATCCAATCGCCTTCTTGTGCTGCCTTAACATGTCGATCAGCTGTCGTTCCTGTTCCTGCGGCAGCTTAGCAGAGATGATTACGGGCAGTGTGTCATCACAACCAAGATAAGCATATTTAAGCTGCCCTGGCAGGGGCTTAAGTTCTAAGACAGGTGGTTCAACAGTAGATGGCTTTTGGATTAAATGGTTATCCGAAGTGTAATTCAAAGGTTCGAATAACTTACCTGGACGATGGTCTAACCAGTCTACCTCCTCATGACCTTCAGTATCAGATGTATCGGATTCAGAGGAGTCGCTGTCGTCGGTGCTGTCGTCGTCGCTGTCGTCATTGCTGTCGTGACAGGTCTGTAGATGGCTGTCGCAGCAGTGACCAAATTTTATATCACAGCAGCCCGACCTGATGCAGGGTTGATCAAAGGTCACCTCAATGATGGCCTTGCATTCCTCATCCACATCAGCATGTTTCATCGCTTGGAGAACATTCAACTTAATTTCTTGATCGTTCACGCGCATGGTGAGTTCTCCTTTCTCCACATCAATCAATGATCTGCCCGTGGCTAAGAAGGGTCGCCCAAGGATGACTGGTGCGTTCTCATCTGCCTCACAATCTAAAATAAGAAAGTCAGCAGGAAATATAAGCTTATCCACTCTTACCAAAATATCTTCAATTTTTCCCTCGGGGTGAACGTAAGAGCGGTCAGCTAGCTGTAGGGTAACTGTCGTGGGCCGCGCCTTGCCAATACCTAGTTTCTGAAAAACAGATTTGGGCATTAGATTAACACTAGCACCAAGATCACATAATGCCTTACCCACAAATCTGTCGCCAATTACGCAAGGTATGATGAAGCTCCCCGGATCCTTCTTTTTCTGGGGTGGCTGCCGATGAAGAATACTCATGCATCCTTCTGTCATCTTTACCGTTTCAAATTCCCCAAGTTTAGATTTTTTCGACATCACATCCTTGAGAAATTTAACATAACCGGGCATCTCCCTAACAACATCTAACAACGGAATATTAATATGAACCTGTTTAAAAATATCATAAATCTTTTTAAGTTGAGATTCATGCTTAGCTTGTTGTATCCGTTGCGGAAAAGGTGGTGGAGGACGATAATCAGCAATGCGTCCTTCCCACTGCATGCGAATCTGAGGACGATAATCTTCTTTTTTCTCCTCTGTCGCTTCTGCTGTCGTGACAGGCTCATCGGCAGCAGTCTGTTTATCACCTGTCGGGGCAGCTTCCTCGGCAGGTTTATCCAAGGCAGGTTCCTTTTCTGTTTCAGCTTCTTTTTCTGGCCCTGGTAACTTTTTCCCACTCCTAGTAGTAATCGCCTTACATTGCTCATGTGGGGGCGGTCTAGCATTTTCAGTATTGCTAGGGAATCCTCCATTCTGCCGTGGCTTAATATGCTGCGACACCTGACCCATTTGCGTCTCTAGAGATTTCAAGGTGGCCTCATGATTTGTCATTCTCATCTTGGTTTCATCCATAAAGTTTTCCGTCTTCTTGACAAACTGATTAATATTCTCCATATACGTGCCAGTCTGAGACATAAAGGTGGCCAGAGTCTGCTCTAATATACTACTCGTGGCAGGTGGTGGCTGCTGTTGCTGCTGAGGCGGCAGGTTCTGCGGCAGGTTCTGCGGCAGATGCTGTCGCGTCAACAATCTAGGACCCCCCTGATTCTGATTATTTGCTTGTGGATTCAGGGCGTTGTTGGGGTTACTCCAGGAGAATTTGGGATCCTTCCTCCAATTGGGATTATAGTTGTTGGAATTGTAGTTCGGCTTGTAATTTCCAACATATTTTCCCTCTTCTATATTTATTGGGCACTCATCCCTACTATGATTTCCCTTACAAGTAGCACAAACTTCCTCGACAGCAAATCCTTGTAATTCATCATCATTCAATAACTTTTTCATTGCTTTAGTAAAGAATGCTACCTGCGATTTCATAGTGCTGTCGGCCTCATAGTCCTTGACAGCAAGTACCTGTTTACCTCCTCTTCTAGCGGTTGGAAACTGCTCCTCATTCTTAGCCAGATGTTTCAAAACTTGCAGGGCCTCGTCCGAATCTTTATCCAATAATAGTCCATTTGCTGCAGAATCAATTCGAATGCGAGTTTGTAAGTTAGCAGCATTATAAAACTTAGTTACCTGATTCCAGACGGGGAATCCATGCATTGGGCAGTTTCGAAGAAGAGTTGTGAATCTGTCCCAGGCCTCGTGCATCGGCTCGTCATCTTCCTGTTGAAAAGTAGCAATTTCGTTACGTAATCGCTCAGCTAAATGTGAAGGATTAAAACGAGACAAAAATTCACGAGTTAAATCTGCCCAAGTCATAATAGAACCCGGTGTAAGTTTATTCCACCAAGTTTTAGCTCTGTCCCTCAATGAATGGGGAAATAACCGAAGCCTCAGTATCTCCGGACTAACTCCTGGCAGTCTAAACGAACCACAGATCTCCTGGAACGTTTTGAGATGCTCCCTGGCATCTTCTGTCGCAGAACCACTAAACTGCCCGGCGTTGTTGATCATACTAAACATGACAGGTTTAAGTTCGAAGTTGTCAACGTCAATATCCGGCAGCGTGGTCTCCAGTTCTACATGATCGTTCAGCATGTAGTCACGACATGACCGTCGTCCACCTGCCGCAGGCGGGTCACCGACAGGCGGGATTTCTCCACCGGCAGGCTGATTACGGGCCATCTGCTCTAGCTGTTCCTCAAGGTATTCGTTCCGGTCTAAGAGGTGGCGAATCTGTTTCTTGAGATTGAAGGAACGTTCGATCTCCGGATCTAATTTATACTCAGGATCTTCACCTCTTTTCGATCTGCGCATAAACAAGAAAACCTCGTGAAAAGCAAGAGTTTAAAATGCAAAAGAAAAATTAAATAAAAACAAAAAAAAAACGAAAATAAAAAAAAACAAAAAGTGCAAGGAAAGAAAGGTGTAGTTATGTTGCCAATCCCCGGCAACGGCGCCAAAAACTTGTTGCGTGTAAAATAGTCTATCGCAATTATAGTGCAAGTATACACAACGCAAGTAGTAAAGTGATACGAAGTATCGGATATCGTCTCCACAGGGATTGGGCTAATAGCTTCACCTAAATTCACTGCACGAAAGTAAAGGAAATAATTAAGAGTTGTCACGAATAATAATGTAAAAACGCAAATAAAAGGATTTGAGATATCAAGATAGAGAGAATGGGCTGGTATTGAATTGCTCAGTAGTGCAGGTATTGAATTGCTTAGGATCTCCAGTTCTGTCGTCGCACCCGTCGCCGACAGCACCTGTCGCGGCGTCTGTCCGTTAGCTGTCGCGGCAGCAAACACTAACTCAGTACTTCAAGCTTGGCAAGAATCCCAGATCTGCCTTGCCCTATCCCTAGGCACAAGTCTGTCGATGATCACGTCTTTGATGATACCTCCCGGCGTGAATCGAAGGATGAACACCGATGTGTATGAATTCTTCTTTAGCCACTTAACCTCGCCCTATCCCTAGGCACGATATGGTTCAACTATAAACTAGAGAACGCGCTCTTATCTCTTTCGTATACTTAACTCTCCCGATGCTAAGTAAATGGATAACCTCACAATGCTCTCCCGATGCTCTTGCAAGATATTAAAACCAAGATAAAAGAACTTGAAGTTTATTTTATTGAACTTGAAAAATCCTAAAACAAAGTAACCCTTGCAACTACTTTACAAAACAACCCGTAGCCCTAGGGGGAATTTAGAACATGTCGGTGACAGGTAAACGGCAGAGTTTTGGTTTTGGTTCTGGGGGTAGTCGGTCCTGCCCTAGGTTAAATCTATGCCCTTATATAAGCTTTGGGCTCAAGTTATCTAAGGTAACAAGGATTACAACTTTAATTAAAAGTAAGATTCTAATAAAGTCTAAATCTCTAAAGTCTCCTACTTTCCAGCCGCATCCTTGTTTATAGGAATTTCCTCTCCGTGAGCTTTAGCTTGACATATCTTTCGATCCGGGGCTTGGAAAAATATTTGGCTTTCACACGACAGACGAGCAGATTTTTCTCTATCTATCAAGGTCCACTTTACTTTTCCTCTTCATAAGTCTGCTGTCACCATGCTGTCACGACAGGTCCATGACAGGTTCGTCTTCTTCAGCTGCTTGTCCAGTTTAGCTCTCCTGCTTATCTGCCCTGCGCCTGCCTTCGACATCTACTGTGACAGATACCTGCAAAAATAGCCATCTTTCAGTAGAATCCGTGCCTTTTATATAATTGTGATGTTTTATTGAAAACTAACCTAAATGCAATGCAATGATGCTTGAATGCAGCAGAAATAGGGGTTAAAAAGGGTGTAAATAATAGGACTTTTACACACTCAACACATATATTGATTTAAATTACAAATAATCAAATAAAATCATGAAAATTCGTAATTATCCAAAAATCTCGTATTAATCCCGTATAAGAATTTCTGCATGTGCTGTCTTCGCTAAAATAGACGTATCTTGAGTTCTAGATGTCCAATTGAGGCATTTCAAGATCCGTTGGAAAGCTAATTGACAGCCTGACAAGTTTCAAGAAGAAAAGTTGACCCATAAATGCCTGGATCACATCCAAAAATGGGTCGCAAGTTTACTGACGTTTCTAACTTGCAAAATAGTTTTAACTTCTTTTCCAAGATGATTAGTTTCACCCCTCTCATGCATGTATCAAACATTTTTGCGATCCTTTTTGTAGAGGTTTCGGACGAGCAGGTCTAAATGGGCCTTTCAATGGACCCGTTGGAATTTTAACTGAGTAAAAAGTACATAAATTGAGGTTTTGCAATATAATTGTGTTGAAAAGCTCCTAATCAATTACATGAACTCCTAAAATTTGATTAAAACTTGTTTTGCGGTCCTTTTTGTAGAGGTTTCGGAAGAGCGGGTCGAAATGGGCCTTTCAATGGACCCGTAGGAATTTTAACTGAGTAAAAAGTACAGAAATTGAGGTTTTGCAATATAATTGTGTTGACAAGCTCCTAATCAATTACATGAACTCCTAAAATTTGATTAAAACTTGTTTTACGGTCCTTTTTGTAGAGGTTTCAGACGAACGGGTCGAAATGGGCCTTTCAATAGACCCGTTGGAATTTTAACTGAGTAAAAAGTACAGAAATTGAGGTTTTGCAATATAATTGTGTTCAAAAGCTCCTAATCAATTATTTGAACTCCTAGTATTTGAATAAAACATTTTTGCGGTCCTTTTTGTAGAGGTTTCAGACGAGCGGGTCGAAATGGGCCTTTCAATGGACCCGTTGAAATTTTAACTGAGTAAAAAGTACAGAAATTGAGGTTTTGCAATATAATTGTGTAGAAAAGCTCCTAATCAATTATTTGAACTCCTAATATTTGAATAAAACATTTTTGCGGTCCTTTTTGTAGAGGTTTCGGACGAGCAGGTCGAAATGGGCATTTCAATGGACCCGTTGTAATTTTAACTTATTAAAAAGTACAGAAATTAAGGTTTTGCAATATAATTGTGTTGAAAAGCTCCTAAACAATTATTTGAACTCCTAATATTTGAATAAAACATTTTTGCGATCCTTTTTGTAGAGGTTTCGGACGAGCAGGTCTAAATGGGCCTTTCGATGGACCCGTTGGAATTTTAACTTAGTAAAAAGTACAGAAATTGAGGTTTTGCAATATAACTGTGTTGAAAAGCTCCTATTCAATTATTTGAACTCCTAATCTTTGAATAAAACATTTTTGCGGTCCTTTTTGTAGAGGTTTCGGACGAGCAGGTCTAAATGGGCCTTTCAATGGACCCGTTGGAATTTTAACTGAGTAAAAAGTACAGAAATTGAGGTTTTGCAATATAATTGTGTTAAAAAGCTCCTAATCAATTATTTGAACTCCTAATATTTGAATAAAACATTTTTGCAGTTCTTTTTGTAGAGGTTTCGGAGGAGCAGGTCTAAATGGGCCTTTCAATGGACCCGTTGGAATTTTAACTAAGTAAAAAGTACAGAAATTGAGGTTTCGCAATATAATTGTGTTGAAAAGCTCCTAATCAATTACATGAACTCCTAAAATTTGATTAAAACTTGTTTTGCGGTCCTTTTTGTAGAGGTTTCAGACGAGAGGGTCGAAATGGACCTTTCAATGGACCCGTTGGAATTTTAACTGAGTAAAAAGTACAGAAATTGAGGTTTTGCAATATAATTGTGTTAAAAAGCTCCTAATCAATTATTTGAACTCCTAATATTTGAATAAAACATTTTTGCGATCCTTTTGTAGAGGTTTCGGACGAGCAGGTCTAAATTGGCCTTTCAATGGACCCGTTGGAATTTTAACTGAGTAAAAAGTACAGAAATTGAGGTTTTGCAATATAATTGTGTTGAAAAGCTCCTAATCAATTACAGGAACTCATAAAATTTGATTAAAACTTGTTTTGTGGTGCTTTTTGTAGATGTTTCGGACGATCGGGTCGAAATGGGCCTTTCAATGGACCCGTTGGAATTTTAACTGAGTAAAAAGTACAGAAATTGAGGTTTTGCAATATAATTGTGTTGAAAAGCTTCTAATTAATTACATGAACTCCTAAAATTTGATTAAAACTTGTTTTGCGGTCCTTTTTGTAGAGGTTTCGGACGAGCGGGTCGAAATGGGCCTTTCAATGGACCCGTTGGAATTTTAACTGAGTAAAAAGTACAAAAATTGAGGTTTTGCAATATAATTATGTTCAAAAGCTCCTAATCAATTATTTGAACTCCTAGTATTTGAATAAAACATTTTTGCGGTCCTTCTTGTAGAGGTTTCAGACGAGCGGGTCGAAATGGGCCTTTCAATGGACCCGTTGGAATTTTTTTTTTTTTTTTTTTTTTAAAAAAGTACAGAAATTGAGGTTTTGCAATATAATTGTGTTCAAAAGCTCCTAATCAATTATTTGAACTCCTAGTATTTGAATAAAACATTTTTGCGGTCCTTTTTGTAGAGGTTTCGGACGAGCAGGTCTAAATGGGCCTTTCAATGGACCCGTTAGAATTTTAACTGAGTAAAAAGTACAGAAATTGAGGTTTTGCAATATAATTGTGTTGAAAAGATCCTAAACAATTATTTGAACTCCTAATATTTGAATAAAACATTTTTGCGGTCCTTTTTGTATAGGTTTCGGACGAGAAGGTCGAAATGGGCATTTCAATGGACCCGTTGTAATTTTAACTGAGTAAAAAGTACAAAAATTGAGGTCTTGCAATATAATTGTGTTGAAAAGCTCCTAATCAATTATTTGAACTCCTAATATTTGAATAAAACATTTTTTCGGTCCTTTTTGTACAGGTTTTGGACGAGCAGGTCGAAATTGGCATTTCAATGGACCCGTTGTAATTTTAACTGAGTAAAAAGTACAGAAATTGAGATTTTGCAATATAATTGTGTTGAAAAGCTCCTAATCAATTCTTTGAACTCCTAATATTTGAATAAAACATTTTTGCGGTCCTTTTTGTAGAGGTTTCGGACGAGCAGGTCTAAATGGGCCTTTCAATGGACCCGTTGGAATTTTAACTGAGTAAAAAGTACAGAAATTGAGGTTTTGGTATATAATTGTGTTGAAAAGCTCCTAATCAATTATTTGAACTCCTAATATTTGATTAAAACTTGTTTTGCTGTCCTTTTTGTAGAGGTTTCGGACGTGCGGGTCGAAATGAGCCTTTCAATGGACCCGTTGTAATTTTAACTGAGTAAAAAGTACAGAAATTGAGGTTTTGCAATATAATTGTGTTGAAAAGCTCCTAATCAATTACATGAACGCCTAAAATTTGATTAAAACTTGTTTTGCGATCCTCTTTATAGAGGTTTCGGACGAGCGGGTCGAAATGGGCCTTTCAATGGACCCGTTGGAATTTTAACTGAGTAAAAAGTACAGAAATTGAGGTTTTGCAATATAATTGTGTTAAAAAGCTCCTAATCAATTATTTGAACTCCTAATATTTGAATAAAACATTTTTGCGATCCTTTTGTAGAGGTTTCGGACGAGCAGGTCTAAATTGGCCTTTCAATGGACCCGTTGGAATTTTAACTGAGTAAAAAGTACAGAAATTGAGGTTTTGCAATATAATTGTGTTGAAAAGCTCCTAATCAATTACAGGAACTCATAAAATTTGATTAAAACTTGTTTTGTGGTCCTTTTTGTAGATGTTTCGGACGATCGGGTCGAAATGGGCCTTTCAATGGACCCGTTGGAATTTTAACTGAGTAAAAAGTACAGAAATTGAGGTTTTGCAATATAATTGTGTTGAAAAGCTTCTAATTAATTACATGAACTCCTAAAATTTGATTAAAACTTGTTTTGCGGTCCTTTTTGTAGAGGTTTCGGACGAGCGGGTCAAAATGGTCCTTTCAATGGACCCGTTGGAATTTTAACTGAGTAAAAAGTACAAAAATTGAGGTTTTGCAATATAATTATGTTCAAAAGCTCCTAATCAATTATTTGAACTCCTAGTATTTGAATAAAACATTTTTGTGGTCCTTCTTGTAGAGGTTTCAGACGAGCGGGTCGAAATGGGCCTTTCAATGGACCCGTTGGAATTTTAACTGAGTAAAAAGTACAGAAATTGAGGTTTTGCAATATAATTGTGTTCAAAAGCTCCTAATCAATTATTTGAACTCCTAGTATTTGAATAAAACATTTTTGCGGTCCTTTTTGTAGAGGTTTCGGACGAGCAGGTCTAAATGGGCCTTTCAATGGACCCGTTAGAATTTTAACTGAGTAAAAAGTACAGAAATTGAGGTTTTGCAATATAATTGTGTTGAAAAGCTCCTAAACAATTATTTTAACTCCTAATATTTGAATAAAACATTTTTGCGGTCCTTTTTGTATAGGTTTCGGACGAGAAGGTCGAAATGGGCATTTCAATGGACCCGTTGTAATTTTAACTGAGTAAAAAGTACAAAAATTGAGGTTTTGCAATATAATTGTGTTGAAAAGCTCCTAATCAATTATTTGAACTCCTAATATTTGAATAAAACATTTTTTCGGTCCTTTTTGTACAGGTTTTGGACGAGCAGGTCGAAATTGGCATTTCAATGGACCCGTTGTAATTTTAACTGAGTAAAAAGTACAGAAATTGAGATTTTGCAATATAATTGTGTTGAAAAGCTCCTAATCAATTCATTGAACTCCTAATATTTGAATAAAACATTTTTGCGGTCCTTTTTGTAGAGGTTTCGGACGAGCAGGTCTAAATGGGCCTTTCAATGGACCCGTTGGAATTTTAACTGAGTAAAAAGTACAGAAATTGAGGTTTTGGTATATAATTGTGTTGAAAAGCTCCTAATCAATTATTTGAACTCCTAATATTTGATTAAAACTTGTTTTGCTGTCCTTTTTGTAGAGGTTTCGGACGAGCGGGTCGAAATGAGCCTTTCAATGGACCCGTTGTAATTTTAACTGAGTAAAAAGTACATAAATTGAGGTTTTGCAATATAATTGTGTTGAAAAGCTCCTAATCAATTACATGAACGCCTAAAATTTGATTAAAACTTGTTTTGCGATCCTCTTTGTAGAGGTTTCGGACGAGCGGGTCGAAATGGGCCTTTCAATGGACCCGTTGGAATTTTAACTGAGTAAAAAGTACAGAAATTGAGGTTTTGCAATATAATTGTGTTGAAAAGCTCCTAATCAATTATTTGAACTCCTAATATTTGAATAAAACATTTTTGTGATCCTTTTTGTAGAGGTTTCGGACGAGCGGATCTAAATGGGCCTTTCAACGGACCCGTTAGAATTTTAACTGAGTAAAAAGTACAGAAATTGAGGTTTTGTAATATAATTGTGTTGAAAAGCTCCTAATCAATTATTTGAACTCCCAATATTTGAATAAAACATTTTTGCGATCCTTTTTGTAGAGGTTTCGGACGAGCAGGTCTAAATGGGCCTTTCAATGGACCCGTTGGAATTTTAACTGAGTAAAAAGTACATAAATTGAGGTTTTGCAATATAATTGTGTTGAAAAGCTCCTAATCAATTCTTTGAACTCCTAATATTTGAATAAAACATTTTTGCGGGCCTTTTTGTAGAGGTTTCGGACGAGCAGGTCTAAATGGGCCTTTCAATGGACCCGTTGGAATTTTAACTGAGTAAAAAGTACAGAAATTGAGGTTTTGCAATATAATTGTGTTGAAACGCTCCTAATCAATTATTTAAACTCCTAATATTTGAATAAAACATTTTTGCGATCCTTTTTGTAGAGGTTTCAGACAAGCAGGTCTAAATGGGCCTTTCAATGGACCCGTTGGAATTTTAACTGAGTAAAAAGTACATAAATTGAGGTTTTGCAATATAATTGTGTTGAAAAGCTCCTAATCAATTCTTTGAACTCCTAATATTTGAATAAAACATTTTTACGGTCCTTTTTGTAGAGGTTTCGGACGTGCAGATCTAAATGGGCCTTTCAATGGACCCGTTGGAATTTTAACTGAGTAAAAAGTACAGAAATTGAGGTTTTGCAATATAATTGTGTTGAAAAGCTCCTAATCAATTATTTGAACTCCTAATATTTGATTAAAACTTGTTTTGCAGTCCTTTTTGTAGAGGTTTCGGACGAGAGGGTCGAAATGGGCCTTTCAATGGACCCGTTGAAATTTTAACTGAGTAAAAAGTACAGAAATTGAGGTTTTGCAATATAATTGTGTTGAAAAGCTCCTAATCAATTATTTGAACTCCTAATATTTGATTAAAACTTGTTTTGCTGTCCTTTTTGTAGAGGTTTCGGACGAGCGGGTCGAAATGAGCCTTTCAATGGACACGTTGAAATTTTAACTGAGTAAAAAGTACAGAAATTGAGGTTTTGCAATATAATTGTTTTGAAAAGCTCCTAATCAATTACATGAACGCCTAAAATTTGATTAAAACTTGTTTTGCGGTCCTCTTTGTAGAGGTTTCGGACGAGCGGGTCGAAATGGGCCTTTCAATGGACCCGTTTGAATTTTAACTGAGTAAAAAGTATAGAAATTGAGGTTTTGCAATATAATTGTGTTCAAAAGCTCCTAATCAATGATTTGAACTCCTAATATTTGATTAAAAAATTTTTGGAGTCTTTTTTGTAGAGGTTTTGGACAAGCGGGTCTAAATGGGCCTTTCAATGGACCCGTTGAAATTTTAACTGAGTAAAAAGTACAGAAATTGAGGTTTTGCAATATAATTGTGTTGAAAAGCTCCTAATCAATTACATGAACTCCTAAAATTTGATTAATACTTGTTTTGCGGTCCTTTTTGTAGTGGTTTCGGACGAGCGGGTCGAAATGGGCCTTTCAATGGACCTGTTGGAATTTTAACTGAGTAAAAAGTACAGAAATCGAGGTTTTGCAATATAATTGTGCTGAAAAGCTCCTAATCAATTATTTGAACTCCTAATATTTGAATAAAACATTTTGCGGTCCTTTTTGTAAAGGTTTCGGAGGAGCAGGTCTAAATGGGCCTTTCAATGGAGCCGTTGGAATTTTAACTGAGTAAAAAGTACAGAAATTGAGGTTTCGCAATATAATTGTGTTGAAAAGCTCCTAATCAATTACATGAACTCCTAAAATTTGATTAAAACTTGTTTTGCGGTCATTTTTGTAGAGGTTTCAGACGAGCGGGTCGAAATGAGCCTTTCAATGGACCCGTTGGAATTTTAACTGAGTAAAAAGTACAGAAATTGAGGTTTTGCAATATAATTGTGTTCAAAAGCTCCTAATCAATTATTTGAACTCCTAATATTTGAATAAAACATTTTTGATCCTTTTTGTAGAGTTTTCGGACGAGCAGGTCTAAATGGGCCTTTCAATGGACCCGTTGGAATTTTAACTGAGTAAAAAGTACATAAATTGAGGTTTTGCAATATAATTGTGTTGAAAAGCTCCTAATCAATTCTTTGAACTCCTAATATTTGAATAAAACATTTTTGCGGTCCTTTTTGTAGAGGTTTCGGACGAGCAGGTCTAAATGGGCCTTTCAATGGACCTGTTGGAATTTTAACTGAGTAAAAAGTACAGAAATTGAGGTTTTGCAATATAATTGTGTTGAAACGCTCCTAATCAATTATTTAAACTCCTAATATTTGAATAAAACATTTTTGTGGTCCTTTTTGTAGAGGTTTCAGACAAGCAGGTCGAAATGGGCATTTCAATGGACCCGTTGTAATTTTTTTTTAAAGAAAATGGGCCTCATTAAAAACCCCTCTAACCACCTTGCGCCGAGGCACAAGGTGAACCTAAGGGGAAAAGAGTGCCCTGAGTTATATTATTATTATAATAACTAAAAGGCTGAGAATTAGCCAGTACATCAGCGTTAATACAGTCAGGAACGACTGAATCAAAATAAACAGAGGAAGTAGAACGTAAAGCCCAAGTGGCTAAGTTATGTGCCATAAAATTGGCTGATCTAGGTACAAAAGATAATGTGATCAAAGGGAAAGCCCTAAGCAAAGCCTTCGTATCCGCAATTTGCGGATCCAGCAGGGAGTTGTCATCAGTAGTGCGCGAGAGCTTATTGACTACCGTAGCCGAATCGGACTCAATGAACACCTCGCCCCATCCTCTATCTCGGGTCAGCATAATACCCGCTACGGTGGCATGTAGCTCGACCATGGTGGCATCATGTAGAAATTGAGGTCTTGCAATATAATTGTGTTGAAAAGCTCCTAATCAATTATTTGAACTCCTAATATTTGAATAAAACATTTTTTCGGTCCTTTTTGTACAGGTTTTGGACGAGCAGGTCGAAATTGGCATTTCAATGGACCCGTTGTAATTTTAACTGAGTAAAAAGTACAGAAATTGAGATTTTGCAATATAATTGTGTTGAAAAGCTCCTAATCAATTCTTTGAACTCCTAATATTTTAATAAAACATTTTTGCGGTTCTTTTTGTATTGGTTTCGGACGAGCATGTCGAAATAGGCATTTCAATGGACCCGTTGGAATTTTAATTGAGTAAAAAGTACATAAATTGAGGTTTTGCAATATAATTGTGTTGAAAAGCTCCTAATCAATTATTTGAACTCCTAATATTTGATTAAAACTTGTTTTGCAGTCCTTTTTGTAGAGGTTTCGGACGAGCGGGTCGAAATGGGCCTTTCAATGGACCCGTTCGAATTTTAACTGAGTAAAAAGTACAGAAATTGAGGTTTTGCAATATAATTGTGTTCAAAAGCTCCTAATCAATTATTTGAATTCCTAATATTTGAATAAAACATTTTTGCGGTCCTTTTTGTAGAGGTTTCGGACGAGCAGGTCGAAATGGGCATTTCAATGGACCCGTTGTAATTTTAACTGAGTAAAAAGAACAGAAAATGAGGTTTTGCAATATAATTGTGTTCAAAAGCTCCTAATCAATTATTTGAACTCCTAGTACTTGAATAAAACATTTTTGCGATACTTTTTGTAGAGGTTTCGGACAAGCAGGTCTAAATGGGCCTTGCAATGGACCCGTTGGAATTTTAACTAAGTAAAAAGTACAGAAATTAAGGTTTTGCAATATAATTGTGTTGAAAAGCTCCTAATCAATTACATGAACTCCTAAAATTTGATTAAAACTTGTTTTGCAGTCCTTTTTGTAGAGGTTTCGGACGAGCGGGTCGAAATGGGCCTTTCAATGGACCTGTTGGAATTTTAATTGAGTAAAAAGTACAGAAATTGAGGTTTCGCAATATAATTATGTTGAAAAGCTCCTAATCAATTACATGAACTCCTAAAATTTGATTAAAACTTGTTTTGCGGTCCTTTTTGTAGAGGTTTCGGACGAGCGGGTCGAAATGGGCCTTTCAATGGACCAGTTGGAATTTTAACTAAGTAAAATGTACAGAAATTGAGGTTTTGCAATATAATTGTGTTCAAAAGCTCCTAATCAATTATTTGAACTCCTAGTATTTGAATAAAACATTTTTGCGATACTTTTTGTAGAGGTTTCGGACAAGCAAGTCTAAATGGGCCTTTCAATGGACCCGTTGGAATTTTAACTGAGTAAAAAGAACAGAAATTGAGGTTTTGCAATATAATTGTGTTGAAAATCTCCTAATCAATTACATGAACTCCTAAAATTTGATTAAAACTTGTTTTGTAGTCCTTTTTGTAGAGGTTTTGGATGACCGGGTCGAAATGGGCCTTTCAATGGACCCGTTGGAATTTTAACTGAGTAAAAAGTACAGAAATTGAGGTTTCACAATATAATTAAGTTGAAAAGATCCTAATCAATTACATGAACTCCTAAAATTTGATTAAAACTTGTTTTGCGGTCCTTTTTGTAATGGTTTCAAACGAGCGGGTCGAAATGGGCATTTCAATGGACCCGTTTGAATTTTAACTGAGTAAAAAGTACAGAAATTGAGGTTTTGCAATATAATTGTGTTGAAAAGCTCCTAATAAATTATTTGAACTCCTAATATTTGAATAAAACATTTTTGCGGTCTTTTTTGTAGAGGTTTCGGATGAGCAGGTCTAAATAGGCCTTTCAATGGACCCGTTGGAGTTTTAACTGAGTAAAAAGTACATAAATTGAGGTTTTGAAATATAATTGTGTTGAAAAGCTCCTAATCAATTATTTGAATTCCTAATATTTGAATAAAACATTTTTGCGGTCCTTTTTGTAGAGGTTTCGGATGAGCAGGTCGAAATGGGCATTTCAATGGACCCGTTGTAATTTTAACTGAGTAAAAAGTACAGAAATTGAGGTTTTGCAATATAATTGTGTTGAAAAGCTCCTAATAAATTATTTGAACTCCTAATATTTGATTAAAACTTGTTTTGTAGTCCTTTTTGTAGAGGTTTCGGACGAGCGGGTCGAAATGGGTCTTTCAATGGACCCGTTGGAATTTTAACTGAGTAAAAAGTACAGAAATTGAGGTTTCGCAATATAATTATGTTGAAAAGCTCCTAATCTATTACATGAACTCCTAAAATTTGATTAAAACTTGTTTTGCGGTCCTTTTTGTAAAGGTTTCGGACGAGCGGGTCGAAATGGGCCTTTCAATGGACCCGTTGGAATTTTTACTGAGTAAAAAGTACAGAAATTGAGGTTTTGCAATATAATTGTGTTCAAAAGCTCCTAATCAATTATTTGAACTCCTAGTACTTGAATAAAACATTTTTGCGATACTTTTTGTAGAGGTTTCGGACGAGCAGGTCTAAATGGGCCTTTCAATGGACCCGTTGGAATTTTAACTGAGTAAAAAGTACAGAAACTGAGGTTTTGCAATATAATTGTGTTGAAAAGCTCCTAATCAATTATTTGAATTCCTAATATTTGAATAAAACATTTTTGCGGTCCTTTTTGTAGAGGTTTCGGACGAGCAGGTCGAAATGGGCATTTCAATGGACCCGTTGTAATTTTAACTGAGTAAAAAGAACAGAAAATGAGGTTTTGCAATATAATTGTGTTGAAAAGCTCCTAATCAATTATTTTAACTCCTAATATTTGAATAAAACATTTTTGCGGTTCTTTTTGTATTGGTTTCGGACGAGCATGTCGAAATAGGCATTTCAATGGACCCGTTGGAATTTTAATTGAGTAAAAAGTACATAAATTGAGGTTTTGAAATATAATTGTGTTGAAAAGCTCCTAATCAATTATTTGAATTCCTAATATTTGAATAAAACATTTTTGCGGTCCTTTTTGTAGAGGTTTCGGACGAGCAGGTCGAAATGGGCATTTCAATGGACCCGTTGTAATTTTAACTGAGTAAAAAGTACAGAAATTGAGGTTTTGCAATATAATTGTGTTGAAAAGCTCCTAATAAATTATTTGAACTCCTAATATTTGATTAAAACTTGTTTTGTAGTCCTTTTTGTAGAGGTTTCGGACGAGCGGGTCGAAATGGGTCTTTCAATGGACCCGTTGGAATTTTAACTGAGTAAAAAGTATAGAAATTGAGGTTTTGCAATATAATTGTGTTGAAAAGCTCCTAATAAATTATTTGAACTCCTAATATTTGAATAAAACATTTTTGCGGTCCTTTTTGTATAGGTTTCGGACGAGCAGGTCGAAATTGGCATTTCAATGGACCCGTTGTAATTTTAACTGAGTAAAAAGTACAGAAATTGAGGTTTTGCAATATAATTGTGTTGAAAAGCTCCTAATCAATTACATGAACTCCTAAAATTTGATTAAAACTTGTTTTGAGTCCTTTTTGTAGGGGTTTCGGACGAGCGGGTCGAAATGGGCCTTTCAATGGACCCGTTGGAATTTTAACTGAGTAAAAAGTACAGAAATTGAGGTTTTGAAATATAATTGTATTGAAAAGCACCTAATCAATTATTTGAACTCCTAATATTTGAATAAAACATTTTTGTGGTTCTTTTTGTAAAGGTTTCGGAGGAGCAGGTCTAAATGGGCCTTTCAATGGACCCGTTGGAATTTTAACTGAGTAAAAAGTATAGAAATTGAGGTTTCGCAATATAATTATGTTGAAAAGCTCCTAATCAATTTCATGAACTCCTAAAATTTGATTAAAACTTGTTTTGCGGTCCTTTTTGTAAAGGTTTCGGACGAGCGGATCGAAATGGGCCTTTCAATGGACCCGTTGGAATTTTAACTGAGTAAAAAGTACAGAAATTGAGGTTTTGTAATATAATTGTGCTCAAAAGCTCCTAATCAATTATTTGAACTCCTAATATTTGAATAAAACATTTTTTCGATCCTTTTTGTAGAGGTTTCGGAGGAGCAGGTCTAAATGGGCCTTTCAATGGACCCGTTGGAATTTTAACTGAGTAAAACGTACAAAAATTGAGGTTTCGCAATATAATTGTGTTGAAAAGCTCCTAATCAATTATTTGAACTCCTAATATTTGAATAAAACATTTTTGCGATCCTTTTTGTAGAGGTTTCGGACGAGCAGGTCTAAATGGGCCTTTCAATGGACCCGTTAGAATTTTAACTCAGTAAAAGGTACAGAAATTGAGGTTTTGCAATATAATTGTGTTGAAAAGCTCCTAATCAATTATTTGAACTCCTAATATTTGAAGAAAACATTTTTGCGGTCCTTTTTGTACAAGTTTCGGAGGAGAAGGTCTAAATGGGCATTTTAATGGACCCGTTGGAATTTTAACTGAGTAAAAAGTAAGGAAATTGAGGTTTCGAAATATAATTAAGTTGAAAAGATCCTAATCAATTACATGAACTCCTAAAATTGGATTAAAACTTGTTTTGCGGTCCTTTTTGTAAAGGTTTCGGACGAGCGGGTCGAAATGGGCCTTTCAATGGACCCGTTGGAATTTTAACTGAGTAAAAAGTACAGAAATTGAGGTTTTGCAATATAAATGTGTTCAAAAGCTCCTAATCAATTATTTGAACTCCTAGTATTTGAATAAAACATTTTTGCGATACTTTTTGTAGAGGTTTCGGACGAGCAGGTCTAAATGGGCCTTTAAATGGACCCGTTTGAATTTTAACTGAGTAAAAAGTACAGAAATTGAGGTTTTGCAATATAATTGTGTTGAAAAGCTCCTAATCAATTACATGAACTCCTAATATTTGATTAAAACTTGTTTTGCAGTCCTTTTTGTAGAGGTTTCAGACGAGCAGGTCGAAATGGGCATTTCAATGGACCCGTTGTAATTTTAACTGAGTAAAAAGTACAGAAATTGAGGTTTTGCAATATAATTGTGTTGAAAAGCTCCTAATCAATTATTTTAACTCCTAATATTTGAATAAAACATTTTTGCGATCCTTTTTGTAGAGGTTTTAGACGAGCAGGTCTAAATGGGCCTTTCAATGGACCCGTTGGAAATTTAACTGAGTAAAAAGTACAGAAATTGAGGTTTTGCAATATAATTGAGTTGAAAAGCTCCTAATCAATTATTTGAACTTCTAATATTTGATTAAAACTTGTTTTGCAGTCCTTTTTGTAGAGGTTTCGGACGAGCGGGTCGAAATGGGCGTTTCAATGGACCCGTTGAAATTTTAACTGAGTAAAAAGTTCAGAAATTAAGGTTTTGCAATATAATTGTGTTGAAAAGCTCCTAATCATTTACATGAACTCCTAAAATTTGATTAAAACTTGTTTCGCAGTCCTTTTTGTAGAGGTTTCGGACGAGCGGGTCGAAATGGGCCTTTCAATGGACCCGTTGGAATTTTAACTGAGTAAAAAGTACAGAAATTTAGGTTTCACAATATAATTATGTTGAAAAGCTTCTAATCAATTACATGAACTCCTAAAATTTGATTAAAACTTGTTTTGCGGTCCTTTTTGTAGAGGTTTCGGACGAGCGGGTCGAAATGGGCCTTTCAATGGAACCGTTGGAATTTTAACTAAGTAAAAAGTACAGAAATTGAGGTTTTGCAATATAATTGTGTTCAAAAGCTCCTAATCAATTATTTGAACTCCTAGTATTTGAATAAAACATTTTTGCGATACTTTTTGTAGAGGTTTCGGACAAGCAGGTCTAAATGGGCCTTTCAATGGACCCTTTGGAATTTTAACTGAGTAAAAAGTACAGAAATTGAGGTTTTGCAATATAATTGTGTTCAAAAGCTCCTAATCAATTATTTGAACTTCTAATATTTGAATAAAACATTTTTGCGATCCTTTTTGTAGAGGTTTCGGAGGAGCAGGTCTAAATGGGCCTTTCAATGGACCCGTTGGAATTTTAACTGAGTAAAAAGTACAGAAATTGAGGTTTCGCAATATAATTGTGTTGAAAAGCTCCTAATCAATTAATTGAAATCCTAATATTTGAATAAAACTTTTTTGTGATCCTTTTTGTAGAGGTTTCGGACGAGCAAGTCCAAATGGGCCTTTCATTGGACCCGTTGGAATTTTAACTCAGTAAAAGGTACAGAAATTGAGGTTTTGCAATATAATTGTGTTGAAAAGCTCCTAATCAATTATTTGAACTCCTAATATTTGAATAAAACATTTTTGCGGTCCTTTTTGTAAAAGTTTCGGAGGAGAAGGTCTAAATGGGCCTTTTAATGGACCCGTTGGAATTTTAACTGAGTAAAAAGTACAGAAATTGAGGTTTCGCAATATAATTAAGTTGAAAAGATCCTAATCAATTACCTGAACTCCTAAAATTTGATTAAAACTTGTTTTGCGGTCCTTTTTGTAATGGTTTCGGACGAGCGGGTCGAAATGGGCCTTTCAATGGACCCGTTGGAATTTTAACTGAGTAAAAAGTACAGAAATTGAGGTTTTGCAATATAAATGTGTTCAAAAGCTCCTAATCAATTATTTGAACTCCTAGTATTTGAATAAAACATTTTTGCGATACTTTTTGTAGAGGTTTCGGACGAGCAGGTCTAAATGGGCCTTTCAATGGACCCGTTTGAATTTTAACTAAGTAAAAAGTACAGAAATTGAGGTTTTGCAATATAATTGTGTTGAAAAGCTCCTAATCAATTACATGAACTCCTAATATTTGATTAAAACTTGTTTTGCAGTCCTTTTTGTAGAGGTTTCAGACGAGCGGGTCGAAATGGGCCTTTCAATGGACCCGTTGGAATTTTAACTGAGTAAAAAGTACAGAAATTGAGGTTTTGCAATATAATAGTGTTGAAAAGCTCCTAATTAATTATTTGAACTCCCAATATTTGATTAAAACTTGTTTTGCAGTCCTTTTTGTAGAGGTTTCGGACGAGCAGGTCGAAATGGGCATTTCAATGGACCCGTTGTAATTTTAACTGAGTGAAAAGTACAGAAATTGAGGTTTGGCAATATAATTGTGTTGAAAAGCTCCTAATCAATTATTTGAACTCCTAATATTTGAATAAAACATTTTTGCGTTCCTTTTTGTAGAGGTTTCAGACGAGCAGGTCTAAATGGGCCTTTCAATGGACCCGTTGGAATTTTAACTGAGTAAAAAGTACAGAAATTGAGGTTTTGCAATATAATTGAGTTGAAAAGCTCCTAATCAATTATTTGAACTCCTAATATTTGATTAAAACTTGTTTTGCAGTTCTTTTTGTAGAGGTTTCGGACGAGCGGGTCGAAATGGGCGTTTAAATGGACCCGTTGAAATTTTAACTGAGTAAAAAGTACAGAAATTGAGGTTTTGCAATATAATTGTGTTAAAATGCTCCTAATCAATTACATGAACTCCTAAAATTTGATTAAAACTTGTTTTGCAGTCATTTTTGTAGTGGTTTCGGACGAGCGGGTCGAAATGGGCCTTTCAATGGACATGTTGGAATTTTAACTGAGTAAAAAGTACAGAAATTGAGGTTTTGCAATATAATTGTGTTGATAAGCTCCTAATCAATTATTTGAACTCCTAATATTTGAATAAAACATTTTACGGTCCTTTTTGTAAAGGTTTCGGAGGAGCAGGTCTAAATGGGCCTTTCAATGGACCCGTTGGAATTTTAACTTAGTAAGAAGTACAGAAATTGAGGTTTCGCAACATAATTATGTTGAAAAGCTCCTAATCAATTACATGAACGCCTAAAATTTGATTAAAACTTGCTTTGCGGTCCTTTTTGTAGAGGTTTCGGACAAGAGGGTCGAAATGGGCCTTTCAATGGACCCGTTGGAATTTTAACTAAGTAAAAAGTATAGAAATTGAGGTTTTGCAATATAATTGTGTTCAAAAGCTCCTAATCAATTATTTGAACTCCTAATATTTGAATAAAACATTGATACGGACACAACCCCGTATACGCGAACGTTGAACTTGTGGAAGCTGATAAGGATGTTGGCGTGAATGTTGGATCGGTGAAAAGATGGTTGAAGATAGACGATGACGATGGAGATGCAAGATAAATAGATAAATTGTCCTCGGTACCCTCTTGATTGCAATTAACCAAGCAAGCAACCTCAAGCGGCTCTAACCCACCCTCCTAGACGCAGTTACCTAGGCAAGCAGGAGTGTGAAGATCAACAACAAATTCTGACGAACTTGAAGAATCGCTTCTAAAATAAAGAATACAAGTTATACTTCTTGCAAGTATGAACTCAAAAGAGAACTTTATTTAATCATTCAAATCTGAATTACAATGTGGTTGAAGCCTCATTATATAAGCTTTGGAGAAGTTCTAATCCTAGTAAACTTAAGAAATTAAATACAATAAATAAATGCTGAAATCTAGTCTCCTAATTACATAAGTAACTTCTAATAATAAATAAATATTAAAAATAAAATCCTAATTAAATAAATCTGATCCTAATAGATATTGCAGAATCCTATATTGATTTAAATTACAAATAATCAAATAAAATCATGAAAATTCGTAATTATCCAAAAATCTCGTATTAATCCCGTATAGGAATTTCTGCATGTGCTGTCTTCGCTAAAATAGACGTATCTTGAGTTCTAGATGTCCGATTGAGGCGTTTCAAGATCCGTTGGAAAGCTAATTGACAGCCGGACAAGTTTCAGGAAGACATGTTGACCCATAAATGCCTGGATCCTATCCAAAAATGGGTCGCAAGTTTACTGACGTTTCTGACTTGCAAAATAGTTTTAACTTCTTTTCCAAGATGATTAGTTTCACCCCTCTCATGCATGTATCATTCTCCCACTCCTCAAAAAGATTCGCCCTCGAATCTAGACCGGTAAATGGAGGAATTTCATCAAAGTACCAGTAAAGAGAAGATGTCATGAAAGATCCTTGTGCATAATCTCTTTTTGCAATGTAATTTACAAGTTCCTTCTCATTGAGATCATCACTATTGTTCTTTCGATTGCAAAGTGACTCGTTCTCATCTTCAAAATTGTTATTAATGCTAGAGGAGGAGTAAGCATAAATAGAATTGTGAAAACAATCAATGATACCTTTTGATTGTAGCGTACCTTCGTTGGTGTTTGTTGTTTGATGATCATCTTGAATCAGAATAGTAGGTTTGTCACTGGAAACAAACACACTACTTACAATTTCTTCCTCATCAATAGGCAAGGTTAAACTCTCGATGGTATCGCCTTCTTCATGTTCTTTAGGAGAACAAATTTCTTTATCATGTTCCGAATCACATATTTCAATATCATTAGAAGGCATGATTTCAGACAACATATCTCTCAAAATATTTTCTTGAAAATAAGACTTATCTGGACAATCATACCCGGAATGATCTAGTCGACAACAATAATGACATCGAGTCCCCAAAAGAGTAAAATTCAATAAGTTGCTCAATGACATCCTCAAGAACGATCTGAATTTGATACCAAATGATACGGACACAACCCCGTATACGCGAACGTTGAACTTGCGGAAGCGGATAAGGATGTTGGCGTGAATGTTGGATCAATGAAAAGATGGTTGAAGATAGACGATGACGATGGAGATGCAAGATAAATAGATAAATTGTCCTCGGTACCCTCTTGATTGCAATTAACCAAGCAAGCAACCTCAAGCGGCTCTAACCCACCCTCCTAGACGCAGTTACCTAGGCAAGCAGGAGTGTGAAGATCAACAACAAATTCTGACGAACTTGAAGAATCGCTTCTAAAATAAAGAATACAAGTTATACTTCTTGCAAGTATGAACTCAAAAGAGAACTTTATTTAATCATTCAAATCTGAATTACAATGTGGTTGAAGCCTCCTTATATAAGCTTTGGAGAAGTTCTAATCCTAGTAAACTTAAGAAATTAAATACAATAAATAAATGCTGAAATCTAATCTCCTAATTACATAAGTAACTTCTAATAATAAATAAATATTAAAAATAAAATCCTAATTAAATAAATCTGATCCTAATAGATATTGCAGAATCATATTGTTGCGTGTAAAATAGTCTATCGCAATTATAGTGCAAGTATACACAACGCAAGTAGTAAAGTGATACGAAGTATCGGATATCGTCTCCACAGGGATTGGGCTAATAGCTTCACCTAAATTCACTGCACGAAAGTAAAGGAAATAATTAAGAGTTGTCACGAATAATAATGTAAAAACGCAAATAAAAGGATTTGAGATATCAAGATAGAGAGAATGGGCTGGTATTGAATTGCTCAGTAGTGCAGGTATTGAATTGCTTAGGATCTCCAGTTCTGTCGTCGCACCCGTCGTCGACAGCACCTGTCGCGGCGTCTGTTCGTTAGCTGTCGCGGCAGCAAACACTAACTCAGTACTTCAAGCTTGGCAAGAATCCCAGATCTGCCTTGCCCTATCCCTAGGCACAAGTCTGTCGATGATCACGTCTTTGATGATACCTCCCGGCGTGAATCGAAGGATGAACACCGATGTGTATGAATTCTTCTTTAGCCACTTAACCTCGCCCTATCCCTAGGCACGAGATGGTTCAACTATAAACTAGAGAACGCGCTCTTATCTCTTTCGTATACTTAACTCTCCCGATGCTAAGTAAATGGATAACCTCACAATGCTCTCCCGATGCTCTTGCAAGATATTAAAACTAAGATAAAAGAACTTGAAGTTTATTTTATTGAACTTGAAAATCCTAAAACAAAGCAACCCTTGCAACTACTTTACAAAACAACCCGTAGCCCTAGGGGGAATTTAGAACATGTCGGTGACAGGTAAACGGCAGAGTTTTGGTTTTGGTTCTGGGGGTAGTCGGTCCTGCCCTAGGTTAAATCTATGCCCTTATATAAGCTTTGGGCTCAAGTTATCTAAGGTAACAAGGATTACAACTTTAATTAAAAGTAAGATTCTAATAAAGTCTAAATCTCTAAAGTCTCCTACTTTCCAGCCGCATCCTTGTTTATAGGAATTTCCTCTCCGTGAGCTTTGGCTTGACATATCTTTCGATCCGGGGCTTGGAATAATATTTGGCTTTCACACGACAGACGAGCAGATTTTTCTCTATCTATCGAGGTCCACTTTACTTTTCCTCTTCATAAGTCTGCTGTCACCATGCTGTCACGACAGGTCCATGACAGGTTCGTCTTCTTCAGCTGCTTGTCCAGTTCAGCTCTCCTGCTTATCTGCCCTGCGCTTGCCTTCGACATCTACTGTGACAGATACCTGCAAAAATAGCCATCTTTCAGTAGAATCCGTGCCTTTTATATAATTGTGATGTTTTATTGAAAACTAACCTAAATGCAATGCAATGATGCTTGAATGCAGCAGAAATATGGGTTAAAAAGAGTGTAAATAATAGGACTTTTACACACTCAACACACCCCCAAACTCAAGTTTTTGCTTGCCCTCAAGCAATGAAGACTTAAAAGAAAACTGAAAATTTTTGTGTTGGCCTTCAAACAATGAACTGTCCCTTACCTGTCGCTCATTCTCTATGGCGGCAGCAACCTGTCGGAAAGGTTAGGATCTGTCCGGAATCTCCCTATAGCTCTCGTGCAGTGTGTGCATGCTTGTGAACAGTTATATGCTAAGACTCTCTTAGTTTCACTAGAATATTCAACTCCTTAACTCGAATTTTTATGCCAAAGTTTACTTTCTTTTAGAAGGCACATTTTCATGCTTCTTTTTCTTCTATTTTCAAGCTAAGTTTTTCTAGAGCCAGTTTCGGGCACCTCTAGTTAGCTTCCTAGAGCCGGTTTCGGGCACCTCTAGGTTTTTGATTTTCTTTTGCTAAACTTCTTTCCTAGAGCCAGTGTTAGGCACCTCTAGGGGCTATCCAAGTTCTAGGCTTCCTATTCTAGTTTGGCTAAAAGAAATTTAAGCAATATAACAGTCACAAAAGTGTTTAAGTTTTCAGAACTATAGAAAGGCTCTAAACTTTTCCTTAACCTATCCTAAAGATGCTGCCACGACAGAGCTGTCATGACAGGTAAGTTAACTTCACAGTTTTAAGCCAACAGTTTAAATTTTCTGATTTTTTTTAAAGAACTTAAAAAAATAACACAACAATTAATAAAAAGACATAAAACTCCATTGATGATGGAGGGTTGCCACCCCCAAACCCGAGGGTTGCATTGCCCCCAATGCAAAATGACATGAAAAATAAAAGAAAAACAAAGTACATCACAAAATATAACGGCAGGCAGCAATAAGAGGAAAATAAAGACTTAAATTTTCAAGCGCTGCTCTCGCTGCTGCTGCTGACGCGGATCTGATGGCGGCGTCTGCGCTGTGGAGGGGGCTGGGCAGGTTCAGGAGTAGGTGCATCGGCAGGTTCATCGGCCGGTGGAGGGGCAGGGTGCTCAGCAGGTTCATCAGCAGGTGGAGGGGCAGGGTGCTCCACTAGCCGGACGTCGGAACTGCTACCGCTGTCCCACGAGCTGCTGGTGGTGATGGCTTTGGACAGCCTTCTCTTGTTCGCCACGTGCTTAATTCTTTTCACCCTCGTAAAATCACTCTCCAAATTCCTCCGGATGAGAGGGCTGTCATCAGTGGCAGGTCTCTTGGTTCCTCGAGGGGAGGTGTCTGCCGGTGGGCTGTCTTCCGCCGTTGGGGCAGGGGATGGTGTGGAAGTGGCAGATTGTGTATGGTGGGAGACAGGTGGTGTGGGAGTGGGGGAGGGGATATTGAAATAATGGGCGGGGAAGGTGGGTAAAATGACATCCGAATAATTCAAAGTATTAGTGATGAAATTTATCGTTGCATTTGAGAAGTCACGGATAAAAGTCATTAACCCCATTTGGCGCTCTTCTACCCTTAGGATGGCAGCAAGGATGTGTGCAGACTGATCTGTCTGAGCGGTGTCGGCGGCAGCATCCTGGGCAGGGTCGGCGGCAGGTTCATCATCGGAATCAGCAGGAGGGGCGTTTGGGTCGAAGGCGTTAATGGGTGATACGACAATGACCTCCATGAGGCTGGAGATGTTGTTGTCTGTCCAGCTGCTGCCCTTCTTGATTTTGTCGGAGGGCTCCTCTGGTACGGCAGCACAGCGGCAGAGGGCGGTGATGGTGAACGGCAGGCAGAGTCGTGAGTCTGAGCGGAAAGCACAGTCGAGGATGTTGTCCCTCATATATCTGCCCACATTTATGGGTCTGTCGTGCAGAATGGAGTGGATGAGGGCCAACCGCTGTCTGTTGACTGTCGTATGGTGGGACGAGGGCAGGATACGCTTTTTGATGAAAGTGTTCCATAGTTTTGCTTCAGGGAGCAGCTGCGCCCTATTGACGGAGTGGGGGTTCTTCTTAGTGGTGCTCCATGTCGTTCCCGCCTCTGTCAACTCCCTCATGACAACATCATGTCCAGCAGCGTCGAGGGTGTCCCAAAATTGTTGGTGAGCATCATCATTGGGGCCAAAGAAGAGGCCGAACATATGGTTGATGCTGTTGGCGGTGAAGGGAACTGCCACTCCTCGGACGGTGACAGATGTCGCCGTTTTACTGTCGATGGCCTCATAAAATTCTCGGACCAAAGTATCATTAAGCTCTGTCGGCTGCTCGGCAAAATCCTCCCAAAGTTGTGCTGTTATGGCCTGCATGATGAACGACCGGAGTCCCATATGGGGGGCATCTCTGTTATAAATGAAGCCACGCTCCTCCCATTGTTCCTTTTTAGCGAACGGGGATGCTGCTGCTGAAGAAGAAGCGGCAGCAGCGTTTTGACGGGTTTGTCTCGATGACATTTTGGTTGCAAGGGCTGAAAAAGAGAGAAAATAGATAAAACTAGAGGAGAATAACAAGAGAGGAAAATCAGAAGTGATGAAAAATGAAAATGGGAAGGGGTTTATATAGCGGTCGAGTAGCTACCCATTTAATGCCGCAACGGCAGGCGGGAATAACGGGGCGGCAGATTGAATGTAGCGTGTCTGACGCGTCTGACACGCATTTATGCGTCTGCTGTGCGTCTGCCGCACGCTTCTGCGTCTGCAGTGTCAGCCTGTTGACAGCCTGTCAAGTACGTCTGCGCCGGCAGCTGAAACGACAGGTTATCATAAATGGGCTTTATTGGGCTGGTGGATGGGCGGTGGTCTTGGGCCACTTCTTCTTTCTCACTTGACTCCTTTATTTCCTAAAAACTGAAATTAGAAAAATAAAACATTATTCGAATAAGATAAACCTAATTTCCTAATAATAATAAATAAAATAAATAAAAATAAAAATAAAAATTAGGTTAAATTAGGGATTCCTTGTGGGGCATCTCCTAAAGTAACCACTTCCTGTATTCCTGGGGCTTCAGTCCCCTGATAATGCTTGAGGTGTTGTCCATTGACTTTGAATTGGTGCCCGTCCTTTAGTGATTGAATTGTAATGGCAACATGGGGAAAAACTTGAACCACTTGGAACGGGCCAGACCATCTAGATTTAAGCTTCCCTGGGAAGAGTTTCAACCTAGAATTAAACAACAACACAAGCTGCCCTGGGCAGAACTGTCGTGGCAGCAACTTCTTGTCATGCCACTTCTTAGTCTTTTCCTTGTAAATCCTTGCATTGTCGTAGGCCATTGTCCGTATTTCATCGATCTCATTCAAATCTAACAGCCTTTTCTGGCCTGCCTTGTCCAAGTCCATGTTTACTGCCTTGATTGCCCAATATGCCTTGTGCTCTATCTCGACAGGCAGGTGGCAGGTTTTCCCATAGATCAATCGGAATGGAGACATGCCCAATGGAGTCTTGAAAGCTGTCCTGTATGCCCATAATGCATCATTCAGAAGTAAAGACCAATCTTTCCTAGTTGGTTTAACCATTTTTTCAAGGATGTTCTTCACTTCCCTATTGGATATCTCAGCCTGTCCATTGGTCTGTGGGTGGTATGTTGTCGCGATCCTGTGCTTGACACCATATTTCTTCAAGGCGGCAGCAATTACCCTATTGTCAAAATGTCTCCCTTCATCACTGATATTCGCCCTAGGGATGCCAAATCTAGAAAATATGTTTTTGTGCAAAAACTTTTGGACCGTTTTGGCATTATTCTTTTGAGTTGCGATTGCTTCTACCCATTTGGAGACATAATCCACTGCTAGGAGGATGTAAAGATTTCCACATGAAGATGGAAAAGGTCCCATAAAATCAATCCCCCAAACGTCGAAGATCTCAACTTCTAGGATATTCTGCAGTGGCATCTCGTTTCTCCTCGAGATGTTACCTGTCCGCTGGCACCTGTCACAGTTCTTGTAAAAGTCCTGTGCATCTTTATATAGTGTCGGCCAGTAGAACCCTGACTGCAGCACCTTGGCAGTAGTTTTGTTTCCTCCTAAGTGTCCTCCATATTGTGAAGCATGACAGTGATGGAGAATGTCTTCTTGCTCTTCTTGTGGTATACACCTCCTTATAACCTGATCTGCGCACATTTTGAAAAGAAGAGGTTCGTCCCAATAATAATGCTTAACATCATTTTGGAACCTCTTCCTGGCTTGATAATTAAGATCAGAAGGAAATATTCCGCTAACTATAAAATTAACGAAATCAGCATACTAGGGAAGGTCAGAAGACTAACCTGCCGCCATGGCTGTCGCGACAGCGATTGCGGCAGCAAATAGCTGCTCATCTGGGAAGGTCTCCAGTATGTGTGTCTCATCGAATGGTAGACTCTGTCCCTTCTCCAACCTCAACAAGTGATCTGCCACCTGATTTTCTGTCCCCTTTTTGTCTTTGATTTCAAGGTCGAACTCTTGTAATAGCAAGATCCATCGTATCTACCTAGGCTTTGCATCCTTCTTTGCGAACAAGTACTTAAGGGCAGAATGGTCGGTGTGCACTATTACTTTCGTCCCAAGTATGTAAGAACGAAACTTGTCGATGGAGAACACCACAGCTAACAGCTCCTTTTCTGTGGTGGTGTAGTTCACTTGGGCGTCATTTAAAGTTTTGCTGGCATAGTATATGACGTGAAACAGCCTGTCCTTGCGCTGCCCAAGTGCTGCCCCGACAGCATAGTCACTGGCATCACACATAATCTCAAACGGTTGTGTCCAGTCTGGTGGCTGTACTATGGGGACTGTCACTAGATTTTCCTTCAGAACCTTGAATGCTTCAGTACATTCTTCATTAAAGTCAAAGGGTCGGTTCTGCTCTAAGAGATGACATAGGGGCTTCGTGATTTTTGAGAAATTCGCGATAAATCTCCTATAAAAACCAGCATGCCCTAAAAAACTCATAATGCCCTTGACTGTTGTTGGCGGCGGCAGCTTCTCAATTACCTCTATTTTGGCCCTGTCGACTTCTATCCCACGGCAGCTAATCTTATGGCCAAGAACTATCCCCTCATCCACCATAAAGTGGCATTTTTCCCAATTCAAAACGAGATTAGCTTTTTCACATCTTTCAAGTACCTTTTGTAAGTTGCCGAGGCAGCTCTCAAAATCGTCTCCAAAGACGGAAAAATCATCCATGAAAATCTCATGGAAATCCTCAACCATGTCGGAGAATATAGCCATCATGCACCTTTGGAAGGTGGCAGGTGCGTTACAGAGTCCAAACGACATCCTCCTAAATGCGTATGTTCCGTAGGGGCAGGTGAAAGTCATTTTCTCTTGATCCTCTGGTGCAATAGCAATTTGATTGTAACCTGAGTAACCATCAAGAAAACAATAGTAAGGTTTACCCGCTAATCTATCAAGCATTTGATCAATAAAGGGTAAAGGAAAGTGGTCTTTTCGGGTAGCTTTGTTAAGCTTCCGATAGTCCATACAAACCCTCCAACCGGTCACAGTCCTGGTTGGGATTAACTCATTGTTTTCATTGGTTATCACGGTCATGCCTCATTTCTTTGGAACGCATTGCACCGGGCTTACCCATTTGCTATCGGAGATGGCGTATATAATGCCAGCATCTAACCATTTAATGATTTCCTTACGCACTACCTCCTTCATCGCATGGTTTAGCCGCCTTTGGGCATCTATAGTCGGCTTATGATCTTCCTCAAGGAGGATTTTGTGCATGCATAATGCCGGACTAATGCCTTGAATGTCTGCTATCGTCCATCCAATCGCCTTCTTGTGCTGCCTTAACATGTCGATCAGCTGTCGTTCCTGTTCCTGCGGCAGCTTAGCAGAGATGATTACGGGCAGTGTGTCATCACAACCAAGATAAGCATATTTAAGCTGCCCTGGCAGGGGCTTAAGTTCTAAGACAGGTGGTTCAACAGTAGATGGCTTTTGGATTAAATGGTTATCCGAAGTGTAATTCAAAGGTTCGAATAACTTACCTGGACGATGGTCTAACCAGTCTACCTCCTCATGACCTTCAGTATCAGATGTATCGGATTCAGAGGAGTCGCTGTCGTCGGTGCTGTCGTCGTCGCTGTCGTCATTGCTGTCGTGACAGGTCTGTAGATGGCTGTCGCAGCAGTGACCAAATTTTATATCACAGCAGCCCGACCTGATGCAGGGTTGATCAAAGGTCACCTCAATGATGGCCTTGCATTCCTCATCCACATCAGCATGTTTCATCGCTTGGAGAACATTCAACTTAATTTCTTGATCGTTCACGCGCATGGTGAGTTCTCCTTTCTCCACATCAATCAATGATCTGCCCGTGGCTAAGAAGGGTCGCCCAAGGATGACTGGTGCGTTCTCATCTGCCTCACAATCTAAAATAAGAAAGTCAGCAGGAAATATAAGCTTATCCACTCTTACCAAAATATCTTCAATTTTTCCCTCGGGGTGAACGTAAGAGCGGTCGGCTAGCTGTAGGGTAACTGTCGTGGGCCGCGCCTTGCCAATACCTAGTTTCTGAAAAACAGATTTGGGCATTAGATTAACACTAGCACCAAGATCACATAATGCCTTACCCACAAATCTGTCGCCAATTACGCAAGGTATGATGAAGCTCCCCGGATCCTTCTTTTTCTGGGGTGGCTGCCGATGAAGAATACTCATGCATCCTTCTGTCATCTTTACCGTTTCAAATTCCCCAAGTTTAGATTTTTTCGACATCACATCCTTGAGAAATTTAACATAACCGGGCATCTCCCTAACAACATCTAACAACGGAATATTAATATGAACCTGTTTAAAAATATCATAAATCTTTTTAAGTTGAGATTCATGCTTAGCTTGTTGTATCCGTTGCGGAAAAGGTGGTGGAGGACGATAATCAGCAATGCGTCCTTCCCACTGCATGCGAATATGAGGACGATAATCTTCTTTTTTCTCCTCTGTCGCTTCTGCTGTCGTGACAGGCTCATCGGCAGCAGTCTGTTTATCACCTGTCGGGGCAGCTTCCTCGGCAGGTTTATCCAAGGCAGGTTCCTTTTCTGTTTCAGCTTCTTTTTCTGGCCCTGGTAACTTTTTCCCACTCCTAGTAGTAATCGCCTTACATTGCTCATGTGGGGGCGGTCTAGCATTTTCAGTATTGCTAGGGAATCCTCCATTCTGCCGTGGCTTAATATGCTGCGACACCTGACCCATTTGCGTCTCTAGAGATTTCAAGGTGGCCTCATGATTTGTCATTCTCATCTTGGTTTCATCCATAAAGTTTTCCGTCTTCTTGACAAACTGATTAATATTCTCCATATACGTGCCAGTCTGAGACATAAAGGTGGCCAGAGTCTGCTCTAATATACTACTCGTGGCAGGTGGTGGCTGCTGTTGCTGCTGAGGCGGCAGGTTCTGCGGCAGGTTCTGCGGCAGATGCTGTCGCGTCAACAATCTAGGACCCCCCTGATTCTGATTATTTGCTTGTGGATTCAGGGCGTTGTTGGGGTTACTCCAGGAGAATTTGGGATCCTTCCTCCAATTGGGATTATAGTTGTTGGAATTGTAGTTCGGCTTGTAATTTCCAACATATTTTCCCTCTTCTATATTTATTGGGCACTCATCCCTACTATGATTTCCCTTACAAGTAGCACAAACTTCCTCGACAGCAAATCCTTGTAATTCATCATCATTCAATAACTTTTTCATTGCTTTAGTAAAGAATGCTACCTGCGATTTCATAGTGCTGTCGGCCTCATAGTCCTTGACAGCAAGTACCTGTTTACCTCCTCTTCTAGCGGTTGGAAACTGCTCCTCATTCTTAGCCAGATGTTTCAAAACTTGCAGGGCCTCGTCCGAATCTTTATCCAATAATAGTCCATTTGCTGCAGAATCAATTCGAATGCGAGTTTGTAAGTTAGCAGCATTATAAAACTTAGTTACCTGATTCCAGACGGGGAATCCATGCATTGGGCAGTTTCGAAGAAGAGTTGTGAATCTGTCCCAGGCCTCGTGCATCGGCTCGTCATCTTCCTGTTGAAAAGTAGCAATTTCGTTACGTAATCGCTCAGCTAAATGTGAAGGATTAAAACGAGACAAAAATTCACGAGTTAAATCTGCCCAAGTCATAATAGAACCCGGTGTAAGTTTATTCCACCAAGTTTTAGCTCTGTCCCTCAATGAATGGGGAAATAACCGAAGCCTCAGTATCTCCGGACTAACTCCTGGCAGTCTAAACGAACCACAGATCTCCTGGAACGTTTTGAGATGCTCCCTGGCATCTTCTGTCGCAGAACCACTAAACTGCCCGGCGTTGTTGATCATACTAAACATGACAGGTTTAAGTTCGAAGTTGTCAACGTCAATATCCGGCAGCGTGGTCTCCAGTTCTACATGATCGTTCAGCATGTAGTCACGACATGACCGTCGTCCACCTGCCGCAGGCGGGTCACCGACAGGCGGGATTTCTCCACCGGCAGGCTGATTACGGGCCATCTGCTCTAGCTGTTCCTCAAGGTATTCGTTCCGGTCTAAGAGGTGGCGAATCTGTTTCTTGAGATTGAAGGAACGTTCGATCTCCGGATCTAATTTATACTCAGGATCTTCACCTCTTTTCGATCTGCGCATAAACAAGAAAACCTCGTGAAAAGCAAGAGTTTAAAATGCAAAAGAAAAATTAAATAAAAACAAAAAAAAAACGAAAATAAAAAAAAACAAAAAGTGCAAGGAAAGAAAGGTGTAGTTATGTTGCCAATCCCCGGCAACGGCGCCAAAAACTTGTTGCGTGTAAAATAGTCTATCGCAATTATAGTGCAAGTATACACAACGCAAGTAGTAAAGTGATACGAAGTATCGGATATCGTCTCCACAGGGATTGGGCTAATAGCTTCACCTAAATTCACTGCACGAAAGTAAAGGAAATAATTAAGAGTTGTCACGAATAATAATGTAAAAACGCAAATAAAAGGATTTGAGATATCAAGATAGAGAGAATGGGCTGGTATTGAATTGCTCAGTAGTGCAGGTATTGAATTGCTTAGGATCTCCAGTTCTGTCGTCGCACCCGTCGCCGACAGCACCTGTCGCGGCGTCTGTCCGTTAGCTGTCGCGACAGCAAACACTAACTTAGTACTTCAAGCTTGGCAAGAATCCCAGATCTGCCTTGCCCTATCCCTAGGCACAAGTCTGTCGATGATCACGTCTTTGATGATACCTCCCGGCGTGAATCGAAGGATGAACACCGATGTGTATGAATTCTTCTTTAGCCACTTAACCTCGCCCTATCCCTAGGCACGAGATGGTTCAACTATAAACTAGAGAACGCGCTCTTATCTCTTTCGTATACTTAACTCTCCCGATGCTAAGTAAATGGATAACCTCACAATGCTCTCCCGATGCTCTTGCAAGATATTAAAACCAAGATAAAAGAACTTGAAGTTTATTTTATTGAACTTGAAAAATCCTAAAACAAAGTAACCCTTGCAACTACTTTACAAAACAACCCGTAGCCCTAGGGGGAATTTAGAACATGTCGGTGACAGGTAAACGGCAGAGTTTTGGTTTTGGTTCTGGGGGTAGTCGGTCCTGCCCTAGGTTAAATCTATGCCCTTATATAAGCTTTGGGCTCAAGTTATCTAAGGTAACAAGGATTACAACTTTAATTAAAAGTAAGATTCTAATAAAGTCTAAATCTCTAAAGTCTCCTACTTTCCAGCCGCATCCTTGTTTATAGGAATTTCCTCTCCGTGAGCTTTAGCTTGACATATCTTTCGATCCGGGGCTTGGAAAAATATTTGGCTTTCACACGACAGACGAGCAGATTTTTCTCTATCTATCAAGGTCCACTTTACTTTTCCTCTTCATAAGTCTGCTGTCACCATGCTGTCACGACAGGTCCATGACAGGTTCGTCTTCTTCAGCTGCTTGTCCAGTTTAGCTCTCCTGCTTATCTGCCCTGCGCCTGCCTTCGACATCTACTGTGACAGATACCTGCAAAAATAGCCATCTTTCAGTAGAATCCGTGCCTTTTATATAATTGTGATGTTTTATTGAAAACTAACCTAAATGCAATGCAATGATGCTTGAATGCAGCAGAAATAGGGGTTAAAAAGGGTGTAAATAATAGGACTTTTACACACTCAACACATATATTGATTTAAATTACAAATAATCAAATAAAATCATGAAAATTCGTAATTATCCAAAAATCTCGTATTAATCCCGTATAAGAATTTCTGCATGTGCTGTCTTCGCTAAAATAGACGTATCTTGAGTTCTAGATGTCCAATTGAGGCATTTCAAGATCCGTTGGAAAGCTAATTGACAGCCTGACAAGTTTCAAGAAGAAAAGTTGACCCATAAATGCCTGGATCACATCCAAAAATGGGTCGCAAGTTTACTGACGTTTCTAACTTGCAAAATAGTTTTAACTTCTTTTCCAAGATGATTAGTTTCACCCCTCTCATGCATGTATCAAACATTTTTGCGATCCTTTTTGTAGAGGTTTCGGACGAGCAGGTCTAAATGGGCCTTTCAATGGACCCGTTGGAATTTTAACTGAGTAAAAAGTACATAAATTGAGGTTTTGCAATATAATTGTGTTGAAAAGCTCCTAATCAATTACATGAACTCCTAAAATTTGATTAAAACTTGTTTTGCGGTCCTTTTTGTAGAGGTTTCGGAAGAGCGGGTCGAAATGGGCCTTTCAATGGACCCGTAGGAATTTTAACTGAGTAAAAAGTACAGAAATTGAGGTTTTGCAATATAATTGTGTTGACAAGCTCCTAATCAATTACATGAACTCCTAAAATTTGATTAAAACTTGTTTTACGGTCCTTTTTGTAGAGGTTTCGGACGAACGGGTCGAAATGGGCCTTTCAATAGACCCGTTGGAATTTTAACTGAGTAAAAAGTACAGAAATTGAGGTTTTGCAATATAATTGTGTTCAAAAGCTCCTAATCAATTATTTGAACTCCTAGTATTTGAATAAAACATTTTTGCGGTCCTTTTTGTAGAGGTTTCAGACGAGCGGGTCGAAATGGGCCTTTCAATGGACCCGTTGAAATTTTAACTGAGTAAAAAGTACAGAAATTGAGGTTTTGCAATATAATTGTGTAGAAAAGCTCCTAATCAATTATTTGAACTCCTAATATTTGAATAAAACATTTTTGCGGTCCTTTTTGTAGAGGTTTCGGACGAGCAGGTCGAAATGGGCATTTCAATGGACCCGTTGTAATTTTAACTTATTAAAAAGTACAGAAATTAAGGTTTTGCAATATAATTGTGTTGAAAAGCTCCTAAACAATTATTTGAACTCCTAATATTTGAATAAAACATTTTTGCGATCCTTTTTGTAGAGGTTTCGGACGAGCAGGTCTAAATGGGCCTTTCGATGGACCCGTTGGAATTTTAACTTAGTAAAAAGTACAGAAATTGAGGTTTTGCAATATAACTGTGTTGAAAAGCTCCTATTCAATTATTTGAACTCCTAATCTTTGAATAAAACATTTTTGCGGTCCTTTTTGTAGAGGTTTCGGACGAGCAGGTCTAAATGGGCCTTTCAATGGACCCGTTGGAATTTTAACTGAGTAAAAAGTACAGAAATTGAGGTTTTGCAATATAATTGTGTTAAAAAGCTCCTAATCAATTATTTGAACTCCTAATATTTGAATAAAACATTTTTGCAGTTCTTTTTGTAGAGGTTTCGGAGGAGCAGGTCTAAATGGGCCTTTCAATGGACCCGTTGGAATTTTAACTAAGTAAAAAGTACAGAAATTGAGGTTTCGCAATATAATTGTGTTGAAAAGCTCCTAATCAATTACATGAACTCCTAAAATTTGATTAAAACTTGTTTTGCGGTCCTTTTTGTAGAGGTTTCAGACGAGAGGGTCGAAATGGACCTTTCAATGGACCCGTTGGAATTTTAACTGAGTAAAAAGTACAGAAATTGAGGTTTTGCAATATAATTGTGTTAAAAAGCTCCTAATCAATTATTTGAACTCCTAATATTTGAATAAAACATTTTTGCGATCCTTTTGTAGAGGTTTCGGACGAGCAGGTCTAAATTGGCCTTTCAATGGACCCGTTGGAATTTTAACTGAGTAAAAAGTACAGAAATTGAGGTTTTGCAATATAATTGTGTTGAAAAGCTCCTAATCAATTACAGGAACTCATAAAATTTGATTAAAACTTGTTTTGTGGTGCTTTTTGTAGATGTTTCGGACGATCGGGTCGAAATGGGCCTTTCAATGGACCCGTTGGAATTTTAACTGAGTAAAAAGTACAGAAATTGAGGTTTTGCAATATAATTGTGTTGAAAAGCTTCTAATTAATTACATGAACTCCTAAAATTTGATTAAAACTTGTTTTGCGGTCCTTTTTGTAGAGGTTTCGGACGAGCGGGTCGAAATGGGCCTTTCAATGGACCCGTTGGAATTTTAACTGAGTAAAAAGTACAAAAATTGAGGTTTTGCAATATAATTATGTTCAAAAGCTCCTAATCAATTATTTGAACTCCTAGTATTTGAATAAAACATTTTTGCGGTCCTTCTTGTAGAGGTTTCAGACGAGCGGGTCGAAATGGGCCTTTCAATGGACCCGTTGGAATTTTTTTTTTTTTTTTTTTTTTTTTAAAAGTACAGAAATTAAGGTTTTGCAATATAATTGTGTTCAAAAGCTCCTAATCAATTATTTGAACTCCTAGTATTTGAATAAAACATTTTTGCAGTCCTTTTTGTAGAGGTTTCGGACGAGCAGGTCTAAATGGGCCTTTCAATGGACCCGTTAGAATTTTAACTGAGTAAAAAGTACAGAAATTGAGGTTTTGCAATATAATTGTGTTGAAAAGATCCTAAACAATTATTTGAACTCCTAATATTTGAATAAAACATTTTTGCGGTCCTTTTTGTATAGGTTTCGGACGAGAAGGTCGAAATGGGCATTTCAATGGACCCGTTGTAATTTTAACTGAGTAAAAAGTACAAAAATTGAGGTCTTGCAATATAATTGTGTTGAAAAGCTCCTAATCAATTATTTGAACTCCTAATATTTGAATAAAACATTTTTTCGGTCCTTTTTGTACAGGTTTTGGACGAGCAGGTCGAAATTGGCATTTCAATGGACCCGTTGTAATTTTAACTGAGTAAAAAGTACAGAAATTGAGATTTTGCAATATAATTGTGTTGAAAAGCTCCTAATCAATTCTTTGAACTCCTAATATTTGAATAAAACATTTTTGCGGTCCTTTTTGTAGAGGTTTCGGACGAGCAGGTCTAAATGGGCCTTTCAATGGACCCGTTGGAATTTTAACTGAGTAAAAAGTACAGAAATTGAGGTTTTGGTATATAATTGTGTTGAAAAGCTCCTAATCAATTATTTGAACTCCTAATATTTGATTAAAACTTGTTTTGCTGTCCTTTTTGTAGAGGTTTCGGACGTGCGGGTCGAAATGAGCCTTTCAATGGACCCGTTGTAATTTTAACTGAGTAAAAAGTACAGAAATTGAGGTTTTGCAATATAATTGTGTTGAAAAGCTCCTAATCAATTACATGAACGCCTAAAATTTGATTAAAACTTGTTTTGCGATCCTCTTTATAGAGGTTTCGGACGAGCGGGTCGAAATGGGCCTTTCAATGGACCCGTTGGAATTTTAACTGAGTAAAAAGTACAGAAATTGAGGTTTTGCAATATAATTGTGTTAAAAAGCTCCTAATCAATTATTTGAACTCCTAATATTTGAATAAAACATTTTTGCGATCCTTTTGTAGAGGTTTCGGACGAGCAGGTCTAAATTGGCCTTTCAATGGACCCGTTGGAATTTTAACTGAGTAAAAAGTACAGAAATTGAGGTTTTGCAATATAATTGTGTTGAAAAGCTCCTAATCAATTACAGGAACTCATAAAATTTGATTAAAACTTGTTTTGTGGTCCTTTTTGTAGATGTTTCGGACGATCGGGTCGAAATGGGCCTTTCAATGGACCCGTTGGAATTTTAACTGAGTAAAAAGTACAGAAATTGAGGTTTTGCAATATAATTGTGTTGAAAAGCTTCTAATTAATTACATGAACTCCTAAAATTTGATTAAAACTTGTTTTGCGGTCCTTTTTGTAGAGGTTTCGGACGAGCGGGTCAAAATGGTCCTTTCAATGGACCCGTTGGAATTTTAACTGAGTAAAAAGTACAAAAATTGAGGTTTTGCAATATAATTATGTTCAAAAGCTCCTAATCAATTATTTGAACTCCTAGTATTTGAATAAAACATTTTTGCGGTCCTTCTTGTAGAGGTTTCAGACGAGCGGGTCGAAATGGGCCTTTCAATGGACCCGTTGGAATTTTAACTGAGTAAAAAGTACAGAAATTGAGGTTTTGCAATATAATTGTGTTCAAAAGCTCCTAATCAATTATTTGAACTCCTAGTATTTGAATAAAACATTTTTGCGGTCCTTTTTGTAGAGGTTTCGGACGAGTAGGTCTAAATGGGCCTTTCAATGGACCCGTTAGAATTTTAACTGAGTAAAAAGTACAGAAATTGAGGTTTTGCAATATAATTGTGTTGAAAAGCTCCTAAACAATTATTTGAACTCCTAATATTTGAATAAAACATTTTTGCGGTCCTTTTTGTATAGGTTTCGGACGAGAAGGTCGAAATGGGCATTTCAATGGACCCGTTGTAATTTTAACTGAGTAAAAAGTACAAAAATTGAGGTTTTGCAATATAATTGTGTTGAAAAGCTCCTAATCAATTATTTGAACTCCTAATATTTGAATAAAACATTTTTTCGGTCCTTTTTGTACAGGTTTTGGACGAGCAGGTCGAAATTGGCATTTCAATGGACCCGTTGTAATTTTAACTGAGTAAAAAGTACAGAAATTGAGATTTTGCAATATAATTGTGTTGAAAAGCTCCTAATCAATTCATTGAACTCCTAATATTTGAATAAAACATTTTTGCGGTCCTTTTTGTAGAGGTTTCGGACGAGCAGGTCTAAATGGGCCTTTCAATGGACCCGTTGGAATTTTAACTGAGTAAAAAGTACAGAAATTGAGGTTTTGGTATATAATTGTGTTGAAAAGCTCCTAATCAATTATTTGAACTCCTAATATTTGATTAAAACTTGTTTTGCTGTCCTTTTTGTAGAGGTTTCGGACGAGCGGGTCGAAATGAGCCTTTCAATGGACCCGTTGTAATTTTAACTGAGTAAAAAGTACATAAATTGAGGTTTTGCAATATAATTGTGTTGAAAAGCTCCTAATCAATTACATGAACGCCTAAAATTTGATTAAAACTTGTTTTGCGATCCTCTTTGTAGAGGTTTCGGACGAGCGGGTCGAAATGGGCCTTTCAATGGACCCGTTGGAATTTTAACTGAGTAAAAAGTACAGAAATTGAGGTTTTGCAATATAATTGTGTTGAAAAGCTCCTAATCAATTATTTGAACTCCTAATATTTGAATAAAACATTTTTGTGATCCTTTTTGTAGAGGTTTCGGACGAGCGGATCTAAATGGGCCTTTCAACGGACCCGTTAGAATTTTAACTGAGTAAAAAGTACAGAAATTGAGGTTTTGTAATATAATTGTGTTGAAAAGCTCCTAATCAATTATTTGAACTCCCAATATTTGAATAAAACATTTTTGCGATCCTTTTTGTAGAGGTTTCGGACGAGCAGGTCTAAATGGGCCTTTCAATGGACCCGTTGGAATTTTAACTGAGTAAAAAGTACATAAATTGAGGTTTTGCAATATAATTGTGTTGAAAAGCTCCTAATCAATTCTTTGAACTCCTAATATTTGAATAAAACATTTTTGCGGGCCTTTTTGTAGAGGTTTCGGACGAGCAGGTCTAAATGGGCCTTTCAATGGACCCGTTGGAATTTTAACTGAGTAAAAAGTACAGAAATTGAGGTTTTGCAATATAATTGTGTTGAAACGCTCCTAATCAATTATTTAAACTCCTAATATTTGAATAAAACATTTTTGCGATCCTTTTTGTAGAGGTTTCAGACAAGCAGGTCTAAATGGGCCTTTCAATGGACCCGTTGGAATTTTAACTGAGTAAAAAGTACATAAATTGAGGTTTTGCAATATAATTGTGTTGAAAAGCTCCTAATCAATTCTTTGAACTCCTAATATTTGAATAAAACATTTTTACGGTCCTTTTTGTAGAGGTTTCGGACGTGCAGATCTAAATGGGCCTTTCAATGGACCCGTTGGAATTTTAACTGAGTAAAAAGTACAGAAATTGAGGTTTTGCAATATAATTGTGTTGAAAAGCTCCTAATCAATTATTTGAACTCCTAATATTTGATTAAAACTTGTTTTGCAGTCCTTTTTGTAGAGGTTTCGGACGAGAGGGTCGAAATGGGCCTTTCAATGGACCCGTTGAAATTTTAACTGAGTAAAAAGTACAGAAATTGAGGTTTTGCAATATAATTGTGTTGAAAAGCTCCTAATCAATTATTTGAACTCCTAATATTTGATTAAAACTTGTTTTGCTGTCCTTTTTGTAGAGGTTTCGGACGAGCGGGTCGAAATGAGCCTTTCAATGGACACGTTGAAATTTTAACTGAGTAAAAAGTACAGAAATTGAGGTTTTGCAATATAATTGTTTTGAAAAGCTCCTAATCAATTACATGAACGCCTAAAATTTGATTAAAACTTGTTTTGCGGTCCTCTTTGTAGAGGTTTCGGACGAGCGGGTCGAAATGGGCCTTTCAATGGACCCGTTTGAATTTTAACTGAGTAAAAAGTATAGAAATTGAGGTTTTGCAATATAATTGTGTTCAAAAGCTCCTAATCAATGATTTGAACTCCTAATATTTGATTAAAAAATTTTTGGAGTCTTTTTTGTAGAGGTTTTGGACAAGCGGGTCTAAATGGGCCTTTCAATGGACCCGTTGAAATTTTAACTGAGTAAAAAGTACAGAAATTGAGGTTTTGCAATATAATTGTGTTGAAAAGCTCCTAATCAATTACATGAACTCCTAAAATTTGATTAATACTTGTTTTGCGGTCCTTTTTGTAGTGGTTTCGGACGAGCGGGTCGAAATGGGCCTTTCAATGGACCTGTTGGAATTTTAACTGAGTAAAAAGTACAGAAATCGAGGTTTTGCAATATAATTGTGCTGAAAAGCTCCTAATCAATTATTTGAACTCCTAATATTTGAATAAAACATTTTGCGGTCCTTTTTGTAAAGGTTTCGGAGGAGCAGGTCTAAATGGGCCTTTCAATGGAGCCGTTGGAATTTTAACTGAGTAAAACGTACAGAAATTGAGGTTTCGCAATATAATTGTGTTGAAAAGCTCCTAATCAATTACATGAACTCCTAAAATTTGATTAAAACTTGTTTTGCGGTCATTTTTGTAGAGGTTTCAGACGAGCGGGTCGAAATGAGCCTTTCAATGGACCCGTTGGAATTTTAACTGAGTAAAAAGTACAGAAATTGAGGTTTTGCAATATAATTGTGTTCAAAAGCTCCTAATCAATTATTTGAACTCCTAATATTTGAATAAAACATTTTTGATCCTTTTTGTAGAGGTTTCGGACGAGCAGGTCTAAATGGGCCTTTCAATGGACCCGTTGGAATTTTAACTGAGTAAAAAGTACATAAATTGAGGTTTTGCAATATAATTGTGTTGAAAAGCTCCTAATCAATTCTTTGAACTCCTAATATTTGAATAAAACATTTTTGCGGTCCTTTTTGTAGAGGTTTCGGACGAGCAGGTCTAAATGGGCCTTTCAATGGACCTGTTGGAATTTTAACTGAGTAAAAAGTACAGAAATTGAGGTTTTGCAATATAATTGTGTTGAAACGCTCCTAATCAATTATTTAAACTCCTAATATTTGAATAAAACATTTTTGTGGTCCTTTTTGTAGAGGTTTCAGACAAGCAGGTCGAAATGGGCATTTCAATGGACCCGTTGTAATTTTTTTTTAAAGAAAATGGGCCTCATTAAAAACCCCTCTAACCACCTTGCGCCGAGGCACAAGGTGAACCTAAGGGGAAAAGAGTGCCCTGAGTTATATTATTATTATAATAACTAAAAGGCTGAGAATTAGCCAGTACATCAGCGTTAATACAGTCAGGAACGACTGAATCAAAATAAACAGAGGAAGTAGAACGTAAAGCCCAAGTGGCTAAGTTATGTGCCATAAAATTGGCTGATCTAGGTACAAAAGATAATGTGATCAAAGGGAAAGCCCTAAGCAAAGCCTTCGTATCCGCAATTTGCGGATCCAGCAGGGAGTTGTCATCAGTAGTGCGCGAGAGCTTATTGACTACCGTAGCCGAATCGGACTCAATGAACACCTCGCCCCATCCTCTATCTCGGGTCAGCATAATACCCGCTACGGTGGCATGTAGCTCGACCATGGTGGCATCATGACAACCTGCCTCATGGACTGCGCATCGTCCAACAATCGAACCATGAGCATCTCGAGCAATTACCCCGATGGCTGCAGAACCAGATCCGGGGTGGAAGGCTCCGTCGACATTTATCTTTATACTCTCCAGTCTTGGAGGCGTCCAACGTGGTGGGGCTGCGGCTGGCACGGCTGCTGACACGACGGGGAGAGCGTTTGCGGCGGCGTATTCCTGTAGAAGACCTATAGCGTTCATGGCCGTGAGCCAGGTTGGCTGAAGTCTCTGCGAATGAACCCAGTCATTACGCCGGTTCCACACATTCCAAATTGTTGTTAGGAGCAGAGCAAACCTTGTATTATCCAAACAGTTAGTGCCTTCGGATAACCAAGCCGCCATTGTGTTGGTAGGGCTGGCATAGACGCCCGAGGGGAGCCCAACTAGACGGAGAATGTCCTTAGCACCTGGGCAATCGCGAAGGGCACGGATAGCTGATTCCAGCACTGCTGGACAAAAGGGGCATTGCCCATCCGTGTGATGTATTGCCCGTAGCTTGTCCCCAGTGGGTAATGCATCACGGCCCGCTCGCCAGCTAAAGGAGCGAACCTTTGGTAGAGTCAGAGCTTTGGATATGATTTTCCAAATACGGTTAGGTCGTGCCACCGGCCGCGTGGGCTGATGAAGGAAAAAGTAACCCGATCTAACAGTGTAGCTGTCAGAGTCATGCTGTCCCCAAACAAGCTTATCTGGCCTATTGCGGTAAATCGGAACCTAAAGGATGCATTCGACATCATCCTTGTCAAAGTCCCTGCAAAGCTTGGATTCATCCCAGGATGCATAGTCTTGTGTCATGTAATCCCGACACCGCAACGGTAATTCATCATTATCCATATATTGCCCAAAAAGCGTAATCGGTTTATCCCCGCCCCAGGTGTCACTGAGAAGTCGTATCGAGCTCTTGACTCCTGGCTGCCAAAAATAACCAGGTCCCAGGGAATGAATAGCTTGGTTTATTCCTTTCCATGCAAAAGATGCCCGCTTATCCGCAGAGGCATTCAGCAGGTCTCCCGAAGGGTAGTATTTCGCTCGAAGGACTCTCGCCAAGAGAGACTCCGGGTGGGATAGTAGATGCCAAATCTGCTTCCCCAAGAGGGCGATATTAAAGGTGTGCAGATCACGGAAACCTAGTCCTCCCACAGTTTTAGGTGTACAAAGAGAGTCCCACGATACAAGTGGCCAGCCTCGCTTATTACTGCGCCCGGACCACCAATAACGCCGTATAGACATAGTAATGTCATCAATGATATTTTGTGGTAAAAGGTAACATGACATTACGTATTGTGGCATTGCTTGTGCAACCGACTTAATGAGAATTTCTCTCCCACTATAGGAAAGGAAGCTGCTGTCCCATTTACTCATCCGGGACTGGACTTTGTCCCGCAAAAATCCTAAAGAGGCAGTCCTATTCATTTTAATTAAAAGTCGCACCCCTAAATATATCCCTGGGTCATCCACTAAGCGTACACCCAATGTCGAACGCATAGCACCGAGAAAATCGGTGGAGCACTTTGGACTGCAGTAGGCAGTAGACTTATCAAAATTGATCGTTTGTCCTGAGGAAGAGGCGTACTGAGATAGGATATAGCGTAACCTAGCCACCTCCTCCGGCTCATTGTGTAGGACCACCATGCTGTCATCCGCAAAGAGCAGATGAGTAACACGGGGCCCATGGCGACTGGCACTAAAGCCCGATAAGCGTCCTTCCCTTTGCTCCGTTTCCAAGGCCGCTGAGAGGCCCTGGGAGCAAATTAGGAAAAGGAAAGGTGACAAAGGGCTCCTTGACGGATACCCCTGGTGGGGAAGAATTCCTCGGAGAGTGTGCCATTTACTCGTACTGAAAAGGAGACGGAAGAGACACACCGTAGGATAAGGTTTACCCATTCCCTGGCAAACCCCATATGGAGCATGACATCCCTTAAGAAGGACCACTCGACCCTGTCAAAGGCCTTCTCCATATCGAGCTTGACAGCTGCCCCTTGAGAGGACAACGTTCCACTAGAGTGAAGAGTGTGCACCAATTCGTGCGCAATTAGAATGTTGTCAGTGATATTGCGGCCGCTAATGAACGCGGCCTGAGAAGCGCTGATACAAGAAGACAAGGTAGATTTAAGGCGATTGACCAGGACCTTAGAAACCGTCTTGTAGATGACAGTGCATAAGCTGATTGGTCGAAAGTGCTTCATGGTGGTGGGGTCAGAAATCTTAGGAATAAGCACAATGACCGATCGATTTACCGATGCCATATCGGCTTTCCCCTGTAGAAGATCCATGCAAAGGGATAAGAAATCAGGGCCAATCATATCCCAATGCTGACGGTAGAAGCTACTAGGAAAGCCATCAATTCCCGGCGCTTTTTTGGGATTGATATCCAGAAAAGCGGCGTAAATTTCCTCTACCGTAAAAGGTCGTAGTAGAGTGGCGTTCATATCCGTGGTGACAGTAGGCTGAATATTGTTCATCAATTCCGGTGAAGACACCGGGCAAGATGAGGAAAATATATCTTTAAAGTAGGACGACGCAATTCGTAAGGTGTCAGCAGTGGAAGTCCGTCAGACCCCGTTCACATCCATCAGCCCTCGGATTGCGTTTTTCCTACGCCGCTTTGTGGCCCTCGCATGGAAATAATTGGTGTTTTTGTCACCGTTGGTTAACCAAGAGATGCGGGAGCGTTGAGCCCAGTACGCTTCTCTAGCCGCTACCAACTTCCGGAGTTCCGATTTTGCGCTGTGAAGCGTGGAAAGGGCTTTCTGGGAAAGATGACGACGACGAAGGAGAGCTTTTATAGTACATTGCAGCGTTTGCATGCGAAGAGTGGAGTGCTTATGTTGAGCACTTTGCCACTCTTGGAGGTTGTGGCCCAAGGCGGATATTTTATCCAGTAGGGACCCAGTCGTGGAGGCCCAAGTTTGTTTACAAACTTGAATGCCTACTGGGTCGTGGGCTCAACAAGCCTCAAATCGGAAATGATCCATGGACGGTGCAATAGGTTGGTGCGTTGTGTTGCTACTGTCCGTGTCCAATATGATAATGCTATGGTCCGATTCAAGGGAAAACGAGTGGAAATGGGTAAAATTGGGAAAGTCGCGTAACCACTGAGAACAGGCTACAAATCGATCAAGTCTTTCACAAACCGGGTTGACATTAGGCCCCGTGCGGGTCCAAGTGAACCAGCCTGTTTTGGGCTTACAGTCGAACAAGTTATTGCGTGTGAGACATTCACGAAAGTTAAGGATTTGTGAACGAGGTCTGCGATTACCACCTTGTTTTTCTTAATCATCAAGGATGTCATTTAAGTCACCTCCGATGAGCCACGGAAGAGATGAGTTTGTGTTAAGGGAGTCAATGAGCTCCCACGTGTGTTTTTTCATGTTCGTAGTCGCGTAACCGTAAATGCCAGTAAAACGAAAACGACAATCCAAACCATTCACGATAACATCAATCTATCTCGTCGAAGACGAGAGAAAATCTAGGGTAATATTTTTATTATAAAGCAGGAATAAACCTGCGCAAGAAGGGCTGCTATCCACAGCAAAAAAACCCTCAATATCAAATGAATGTTTAAGAGAATCAAACTTAACCGAACTTAAACGAGTTTCTGATAAAAAAATAAAATCTGGACATAAGCGAAAAATAATAGAATGTAGCTCGTGAACTGCCGCGGGCATACCAAGTCCTCGACAGTTCCAACATATGGCCCTCATTTCTCTCGGCGGGGTTGACCGTCAACCACCACCGAAGAGTTTTTGCTGCTCATCCCAGCTTTCTTTAGAATTTTCTCTAACTATTTCCCTGATTTACCAGCAACCAAAGGTGATGTCCGTAGCCGTTTGGTGATACCTCTAGTAATAATAGGTGAAGTGCGCTTAGTCTTTTTAGGGACAACAACATCCTACCCCTTATCCGTCGTGGCAGCCAACCACACTTCAAACTCTGGGTTAACCGGTTCCTTACCTTTGTCCCTCGGTCCTTTGCCTTTGTTTGAACTTTCCCCCGTGGCTATGTCATCCACGATAGGCACTAGAATAGCATCCTCATCAATCAAGATGAATCTTTTGTCCGGCGGGGTGTCAGACTTGTATGGCTGCACAGCGCGATCGTCATCCACTTCAGCATACTTCGAGCTATTAACCACGGACTCCTCATCCGCTGGGATCATATCCAGTGGTGCAACATACAGGGGCTCAAGGTGGTCAGCAGCTTCATCGACATCAGCTTCAGCACCTTTAGCAGCGAGGGCAGACTCCGTCCCTTCTAATGGCAGAGGCGAAGCTGCATCAGTAGGTGAGGTGGCAAGCTCCTCGCCCACCAGGTCGTCCTCCTCCAAGTTCATGTTAACACCTTCCGGTTGCACCGGGGGTGTATCCTTTACCGTTTCCAGGGTGACCACCGGGGTGGTAGCCTTGTCCTTTCAATTGTTCGCTGAAATAGAAACAAGGGAAGAGACATGGGTGTGTAAGTATATAGCAACATATGATTCAACCTTAGAAAGTAACCCTATATTCCATATACATATACTGTAATAACCATGAAAAAAATAGGAAGGTAACCCTATATTCCATATACGTATACTGTAATAACCATGAAAAAAATAGGAAAGTAACCCTATATTCCATATACATATACTGTAATAACCATGAAAAAAATAGGAGAAACCTGTGGAGTGCTCATGTGGACGAGAAGAGGACCTTGGTTCGAAGTAACGGACCCGGCCTCTGACATTGGTTTTAACCTTTGGTTTAGGGGCAGGTGCACGAAGCCAATCACTGTATGGCAGCCCTGCACTTGGCTTGTCCTTGAAGGCAGCACATGTTGCGCGGAGGTGGAACAACATCCCACAACCGTGACAAAAGTTAGGAAGTTTCTCGTATCTTACCGGAAGCATCTTAGGCTTTTCCGGATTCTCTTCATCTGCTAGTGCTACACCACGCCGGAGAGGCTGGGTAACATCGATGAGCACACCAACCCTTAAGAACTGTACCCGGTTCCCTTCATCGTCCTTACGCGTGTCGGTGCTTATCACTGCCCCTAGGCCACTGCCTAGGGCACGTCCGGATGCATTAGCCACAGTGTCGCCTATCATCATCGCTAGGGGCACACGCAGGATACGAACCCATATCCTCATGTGCGTAAATTTGTATTCCTCCAGCGTCAGCTGAGGTTGAATAGGAGTGAGGGCTAGCCAATCACGCTTGAATGTCCATGGACCTCTTTTAAGGATGTCCTTGACCTTTGCAGCGGATTCAAACTTGAACAGGAAGTAACTCGAGCCAAGAATCGTGGTGGAGATAAGTTTATCCTCCTTCCATACTGCCGTGAAGACCTTTACCAGGGCAGTGTCATCTGGTTTGGTCGTGGGAAAAAGCTTCCCTAACAGTGAGCATCGTTGATCTTCCAACGGTATGGCCTTCGTAGCCTTAGGAGCGTAAACCACAGCCTGCTCCTCTGCAGTAAACTGTAGGTTGTCAAAATGTTCCAAGAAAGAATCAGAAGAAGCCATTGTTTGCAAGTAGGGATGTGAAAACCTAGAGCAGAAAGATTGAGTGCAGTGAAGTGCTAGAATGGAAGTGCAGTGAAGTGCTAGAATGGAAATACAGTAAGGAGTGTAGATCCAATAATAACCCTCTCTATTCGGTAAGTTGAGATAAGCCACCAGAAAATTTTGAATTAATTCGAGAGATAAATATTCAAAATTCAATGGTGTAAAATTAGTTGGATTGAAGATAACCCACCTAGGGAGGTAGATAATTTCGAATCCAATGATTTTTCTTGCTTTTAGGAGTGTAACCGAGATGAAATCTTGAAATATATTCAAAGATAATAATTCGAAATGCAAAGGATTAGATACTATTGTATTTGATATAATCCACCAACCAATAATATTGAATCCAGCAGATATCCTAAATTTTAGGAAGCAATTTGATGTTGAGTAGTGTTGGAGTCTCAGTAGAAGACCCGAAATTATTTTGGATTTGAATTTTAAGGTATCCAAATCCCTTGAGAATAGGAGCTTTATGATAAGCAGTGTATCCCTATTATTCCGGGATTGATATAACGGTTTAACAGCTCCAATTGGCAGTGGTGGTGGCCGGAGAATGTCGACCACCGTTTTCAGCAGAAGCCACTGTCTCCAATAAACTAAATAATTCCGTGGTGCAGCAGCCACCGCGAACACTATCTGCATGTGCCATGCATGCAACATAAAGGGCCCTGCTTTATGAACGTGCATTCCATGCCCGGAAACTAGCCACGAGGGCTCCATTTGACATCGAACCAATGGCCCGCCTGACTTCATTCATGAGAATAAGTCAATCAATTTACAAGGCCCAGGGGGCCAGGAGTGTTTCCATTCAACGGAATGGAATAATAGGCTACAAGGCCTCGAAGGCCAGGAAAATTTCGCCTCTGCCGGGAGCATTAAGAACAATGCAAGGCCCAGCAGATGCTCGAACCACATCCAAAATGTACTAATGACATAAATAATGGGAGCAAAGTGATTGAACCAAAGCTTGATCCAATAATATGTTAATGAAATCCCACCGGAAGTGAGGATTAAAATACTAAAAGAGTAAAAAAACAGAGAAAAGATTAAAAAACCAAAGAGAGGAGATGTACTTACCTTTGCCAAATCTGCTCTGAAAGTAGCATGCAACCAATATGTTTGGTTGTATGTTTGGTTGCATGCTGGCGGAGTGGAGAGGATAATGTGGTGGAAAGGTGGCTGTTGGGAGGCATGAAACCAATAAAATTGATTGCATGCTGGCGGAAGGGAGAGGGTAATGTGGTGGAGAGGTGGTGGTTGGGAGGGTGAAGGACCAAATTTGGGGCGAAGGAGACGGTGGCTGAGGGTTAGGAGGAGAGAGAGAGAGAGAAAAGCAAAGGGAGGAAATGAGAGAGTTCAGAGAGAATTTTCATTTCCCAACGACCCGTTCACCCGTTGTAATTTTAACTGAGTAAAAAGTACAGAAATTGAGGTTTTCCAATATAATTGTGTTGAAAAGCTCCTAATCAATTATTTGAACTCCTAATATTTGAAAAAAACATTTTTGCGATCCTTTTTGTAGAGGTTTCGGACGAGCGGATCTAAATGGGCCTTTCAATGGACCCGTTGGAATTTTAACTGAGTAAAAAGTACAGAAATTGACGTTTTGCAATATAATTGTGTTCAAAAGCTCCTAATCAATTATTTGAACTCCTAGTATTTGAATAAAACATTTTTGCGGTCCTTTTTGTTTAGGTTTCAAACGAGCGGGTCAAAATGGGCCTTTCAATGGACCCATTGGAATTTTAACTGAGTAAAAAGTACAGAAATTGAGGTTTTGCAATATAATTGTGTTGAAAAGCTCCTAATCAATTCTTTGAACTCCTAATATTTGAATAAAACATTTTTGCAGTCCTTTTTGTAGAGGTTTCGGACGAGCAGGTCTAAATGGGCCATTCAATGGACCCGTTGGAATTTTAACTGAGTAAAAAGTACAGAAATTGAGGTTTTGCAATATAATTGTGTTGAAAAGCTCCTAATATTTTATTTGGACTCCTAATATTTGAATAAAACATTTTTGCGGTCCTTTTTGTAGAGGTTTCGGACGAGCAGGTCGAAATGGGCATTTCAATGGACCCGTTGTAATTTTAACTGGGTAAAAAGTACAGAAATTGAGGTTTTGCAATATAATTGTGTTGTAAAGCTCCTAATCAATTACATGAACTACTAAAGTTTGATTAAAACTTGTTTTGCAGTCCTTTTTGTAGAGGTTTCGGACGAGCGGGTCTAAATGGGACTTTCAATAGACCCGTTGGAATTTTAACTGAGTAAAAAGTACTAAAACTGTGGTTTTACAATATAATTGTGTTGAAAAGCTCTTAATCAATTATTTAAAATCCTAATATTTGAATAAAACATTTTTGTGGTCCTTTTTGTAGAGGTTTCGGACAAGCAGGTCTAAATGGGCCTTTCAATGGGCCCGTTGGAATTTTAACTGAGTAAAAAGTATAAAATTGAGGTTTTTCAATATAAATGTGTTGAAAAGTTCCTAATCAATTATTTGAACTCCTAAAATTTGATTAAAACTATTTTGCGGTCCTTTTTGTCAAGTTTTCGGACGAGCAGGTCTAAATGGGCCTTTCAATGGACCCGTTAGAATTTTAACTGAGTAAAAAGTAAAGAAATTGATGTTTTGCAATATAATTGTGTTTAAAAGCTCCTAAAAAATTATTTGAACTCCTAATATTTGAATAAAACATTTTTGCTGTCCTTTTTGTAGAGGTTTCGGACGAGCAGGTATAAATGGGCCTTTTAATGGACCCGTTGGAATTTTAACTGAGTAAAAAGTACAGAAAATTGAGGTTTTGCAATATAATTGTGTTGAAAAGCTCCTAATCAATTACATGAACTCCTAATATTTGATTAAAACTTGTTTTGCGGTCCTTTTTGTAGAGGTTTCGGACGAGCGGGTCGAAATGGGCCTTTCAATGGACCCGTTGGAATTTTAACTAAGTAAAAAGTACAAAAATTGAGGTTTTGCAATATAATTGTGTTGAAAAGCTCCTAATCAATTCTTTGAACTCTTAATATTAGAATAAAACATTTTTGCGGTCCTTTTTGTAGAGGTTTCGGAGGAGCAGGTCTAAATGGGCCTTTCAATGGACCCGTTGGAATTTTAACTGAGTAAAAAGTACAAAAATTGAGGTTTCGCAATATAATTTTGTTGAAAAGCTCCTAATCAAGAACATGAACTCCTAAAATTTGATTAAAACTTGTTTTGCGGTCCTTTTTGTAGAGGTTTCAGACGAGCGGGTCGAAATGGGCATTTCAATGGACCCGTTGGAATTTTAACAGAGTAAAAAGTACATAAATTGAGGTTTTGGAATATAATTGTGTTAAAAAGCTCCTAATCAATTCTTTGAACTCCTAATATTTGAATAAATCATTTTTGCGATCCTTTTTGAAGAGGTTTTGGACGAGCAGGTCTAAATGGGCCTTTCAATAGACCCGTTGGAATTTTAACTGAGTAAAAAGTACAGAAATTGAGGTTTTGCAATATAATTGTGTTGAAAAGCTCCTAATCAATTACATGAACTCCTAAAATTTGATTAAAACTTGTTTTGTAGTCCTTTTTGTAGAGGTTTTGGACGAGCGGGTCGAAATGGGCCTTTCAATGGACCCGTTGGAATTTTAACTGAGTAAAAAGTATAGAAATTGAGGTTTTGCAATATAATTGTGTTGAAAAGCTCCTAATCAATTATTTGAACTCCTAATATTTGATTAAAACTTGTTTTGCAGTCCTTTTTGCAGAGGTTTCGGACGAGCGGGTCGAAATGGTCCTTTCAATGGACCCGTTGGAATTTTAACTAAGTAAAAAGTACAGAAATTGAGGTTTTTCAGTATAATTGTGTTGAAAAGCTCCTAATCAATTATTTGAACTCCTACTATTTGAATAAAACATTTTTGCGGTCCTTTTGCAGAGGTTTCGGACAAGCAGGTCTAAATGGGCCTTTCCATGGACCCGTTGGAATTGTTACTAAGTAAAAAGTACGGAAATTGAGGTTTTGCAATATAATTGTGTTGAAAAGCTCCTAATCAATTACATGAACTCCTAATATTTGATTCAAAACTTGTTTTGCGGTCCTTTTTGTAGAGGTTACGGACGAGCGGGTCGAAATGGGCCTTTCAATGGACCCGTTGGAATTTTAACTGAGTAAAAAGTACAAAAATTGAGGTTTTGCAATATAATTGTGTTGAAAAGCTCCTAATCAATTCTTTGAACTCCTAATATTTGAATAAAACATTTTTGCGGTCCTTTTTGTAGAGGTTTCGGACCAGCAGGTCTAAATGGGCCTTTCAATGGACCCATTGGAATTTTAACTGAGTAAAAAGTACAGAAATTGAGGTTTTGCAATATAATTGCGTTGAAAACCTCCTAATCAATTATTTGAACTCCTAATATTTGAATAAAACATTTTTGCGATCCTTTTTGTAGAGGTTTCGGACGAGCAGGTCTAAATGGTCCTTTCAATGGACCCGTTGGAATTTTAACTGAGTAAAAAGTACAGAAATTGAGGTTTTGCAATATAATTGTGTTGAAAAGCTCCTAATCAATTATTTGAACTCCTAATATTTGATTAAAACTTGTTTTGCAGTCCTTTTTGCAGAGGTTTCGGACGAGCGGGTCGAAATGGTCCTTTCAATGGACCCGTTGTAATTTTAACTGAGTAAAAAGTACAGAAATTGAGGTTTTGCAATATAATTGTGTTGAAAAGCTCCTAATCAATTATTTGAACTCCTAATATTTGAATAAAACATTTTTGCGATCCTTTTTGTAGAGGTTTCGGACGAGCAGGTCTAAATGGGCCTTTCAATGGACCCGTTGGAATTTTAACTGAGTAAAAAGTACAGAAATTGAGGTTTTGCAATATAATTCTGTTGAAAAGCTCCTAATCAATTTCATGAACTCCTAATATTTGATTAAAACTTGTTTTGCAGTCCTTTTTGTAGAGGTTTCGGACGAGCGGGTCGAAATGGGCCTTTCAATGGACCCGTTGAAATTTTTACTGATGTAAAAAGTATAGAAATTGAGGTTTTGCAATATAATTGTGTTGAATACTCCTAATCAATTACATGAACTCCTAAAATTTGATTAAAACTTGTTTTGTAGTCCTTTTTTAGAGGTTTCGGACGAGCGGGTCGAAATGGGCCTTTCAACGGACCCGTTGGAATTTTAACCGAGTAAAAAATTCAGAAATTGAGGTTTTGCAATATAATTGTGTTGAAAAGCTCCTAATCCATTATTTGAACTCCTAATATTTGATTAAAACTTGTTTTGCAGTCCTTTTTGCAGAGGTTTCGGACGAGCGGGTCGAAATGGTCCTTTCATTGGACCCGTTTGAATTTAAACTGAGTAAAAAGTACAGAAATTGAGGTTTTGCAATATAATTGTGTTGAAAAGCTCCTAATCAATTATTTGAACTCCTAATATTTGAATAAAACATTTTTGCGATCCTTTTTGTAGAGGTTTCGGACGAGCAGGTGGTCTAAATGGGCTTTTCAATGGACCCGTTGGAATTTTTACTGAGTAAAAAGTACAGAAATTGAGGTTTTGCAATATAATTGTGTTGAAAAGCTCCTAATCAATTATTTGAACTCCTAATATTTGAATAAAACTTGTTTTGCAGTTCTTTTTGTAGAGGTTTCAGACGAGTAGGTCGAAATGGGCCTTTCAATAGACCCGTTGGAATTTTAACTGAGTAAAAAGTACAGAAATTGAGGTTTTGCAATATAATTGTGTTGAAAAGCTCCTAATCAATTATTTGAACTCCTAATATTTGATTAAAACTTGTTTTGCAGTCCTTTTTGTAGAGGTTTCGGACGAGCGAGTCGAAATGGGCCTTTCAATGGACCCGTTGGAATTTTTATTGAGTAAAAACTACAGAAATTTTGGTTTTGTAATATAATTGTGTTGAAAAACTCCAAATCAATTTTTTGAACACCTAATATTTGAATAAAACATTTTTGCGATCCTTTTTGCAGAGGTTTCGGACGAGCAGGTCTAAATGGGCTTTTCCATGGACCCGTTGGAATTTTAACTGAGTAAAAAGTACAGAAATTGAGGTTTTGCAATATAATTGTGTTGTAAAGCTCCTAATCAATTGCATGAACTCCTAATATTTGATTAAAACTTGTTTTGCGGTCCTTTTTGTAGAGGTTTCGGACGAGCGGGTCGAAATGGGCCTTTCAATGGACCCGTTGGTATTTTAACTGAGTAAAAATTACAGCAATTGAGGTTTTGCAATATAATTTTGTTGAAAAGCTCCTAATCAATTATTTGAACTCCTAATATTTGATTAAAACTTGTTTTGCAGTCCTTTTTGTAGAGGTTTCGGACGAGCGGGTCGAAATGGGCCTTTCAATGGACCCGTTGGAATTTTTACTAAGTAAAAACTACAAAAATTGAGGTTTTGCAATATAATTGTGTTGTAAAGCTCCTAATCAATTACATGAACTACTAAAGTTTGATTAAAACTTGTTTTGCAGTCCTTTTTGTAGAGGTTTCGGACGAGCGGGTCTAAATGGGCCATTCAATGGACCCGTTGGAATTTTAATTGAGTAAAAAGTATAAAATTGAGGTTTTACAATATAAATGTGTTGAAAAGTTCCTAATAAATTATTTGAACTCCTAAAATTTGATTAAAACTATTTTGCGGTCCTTTTTGTCAAGTTTTCGGACGAGCAGGTCCAAATGGGCCTTTCAATGGACCCGTTAGAATTTTAACTGAGTAAAAAGTAAAGAAATTGATGTTTTGCAATATAATTGTGTTGAAAAGTGTAACCCCCTTAACCCGGTCTAGACGGTTGACCCGAATTAAGAAAGTCATACGGGGAAAACCAAAGTCAACCCAAAAGTCAACCTTGATTAACGACCCTTTTTTTTCTTTTTAATCTTGTCTAGATGCACATTAACCTTAATTGTGATCATACAAACAACATATTAAAAGATCACAAACATCAGAGATCAAACAGGGACCCAATTGAACAAGTTACAACTTTAGGGACCAAATTGTAAATTTTGATAAATTAAGGGACTTATCCCAAATTAAAGTTACCATCTTGAAATTAGTCAGGTTTCATGCTTCTCTGTGAAATTTCAGCTCAAAAGGACATCCACAGCTCATGCAATTGATCATACAAGATTCAGGACCAAAATGCAAACATTTCAAAACATATAACTACCATGTCAGCCCTCTAACGGTCGACCGTTCCGAAACAGGCTAGCCCTGTTCCGAAACACGGGCCGTTCCGAAACGGGTTCCGGAACGTGGCTTCGGCAGAGGCCAAACCGTTTCGAAACGGTGTATACCGTTTCGGACGCCTGGGTTCATGCAAGGCACCCGTTCCGAAACGCCTGCACAAAATTCAGCAAACAAGCATATCTAATCATGCAATTGGACACTCAAACATGCTCCAAACATCACCAAACTTTACCAGCATACAATTAAACATATTTTAGGCATATAAGCATCATCAAATCAACAAAATAACATCACATGCAAAAAAGCCCCAATTCAATGGTCATGCTTCCTACACAAGCTATCCACTCAAGCATCAACTTGCAAAACAAGCATATAAGGTTCAAACCCAAAAACCAGCAACATCATCAACATTAAACATACTTAGGGAGTCTTAAACACCTCCCAAAACATATACATTGGCCCCCCATTGCCAAAACATACAAAAGCTAAATGTTTAACAAAACCTTCCATACATTGAGCTTTACTTGCACTTGTTTGCTTGCCTCCACTTGCTGCCCTCAATGTACTCTAATGCTCTGCATTATTGAATCAAGAAAACGAGAGAGCGTAAGCCAAAGCTTAGTGAGGAGTGCTCTTTAAAAACCATTCAATAATGCAATTAAAACCTTTTGTAAATCATGCTTGTAAACAACCTTTACACATGCTCAAAGCATACTTTAAATCAAGCAATATCATGCTTCAACATTTCATTTAAACAAGCATCTCATGCTTCAACATAAACATTAAAACATGCATCTCATGCATCTCAATGTACTATACATGTCATATTGGCTCAAGTGAAACATTTCATTTATGAAATCAAGTTCAACAACTTTCCCCAAGGACTTTTAAACACCTTGGCCCCAAGGACTTTTAAACACCTTGGCCATGGACTTTTAAACACCATGAAAGGACCACACAAGGACTTTTAACCACCTTTGTGTCCGTAGCTTGAATTACCCCAAGGACTTTTAAACACCTTGGCCCCAAGGACTTTTAAACACCTTAGAGTCCGCAACAAGATTCATCCAAGGACTTTTAACCACCTTGATGATCTTAGATAACAAGGCTCACTCAAGGACTTTTAACCACCTTAGTGACCTTCACTTTTACAAACCATCACTTGCCAATACACACTTTATACATCATGTAATCCACTGTTTTAAAGCATTTAAACCAAGCCATTTCATCATGCATTTCAAAGCATTAAATCATCATTTAACAATGCATAAAAACAAGGTACTCCTACCTAGAGTCACCTTCAACACATGGCTTAAAGCATCAGCATAAATCATGCTAAAACATCAGCAATTAACATGCTTAATCATGCTTTCAAAACAGTAACCAAATCATGCAAAATCATCATTTTACATTACATCAAAACATGGCCACCACTTAAGAGAGTAATCCGAAAACTTACACTTGAGCTTAGCAAAGTTGTTTAGACTTAAACTAAGCTCCCAAAACCTTGGTTTCAAAGCCGAAAACCATTTTCACAAATCCACTCACCGATTTCCGCTTTGCTTCAAGCCAAAGCACCAAATCAAGCCTCCGGATCAACAATTCTTGGATCCAAGGATGCCTCCCCTATTTCAACACATTAAAGCAGAGGATTAATGCATCATCATGCATTAATTGCATCAATGAAAGCATCTAAACTCGCTGCTCTCACTAAACCTCCATTTTCGGCCACCAAACACAACCGAAAATGCATCCGAAACACTTCTAAACAAAGCCCAGCCACAAACCAGCAAAACCTCACTTCCATCAACATCAACACACATCTAAAACAACCTATAAACATCCTTATACCTCCAGCAACATCAGATCACCAAGATCACCACAAAAGCTACCTTAAAACACAAGCTAAACTTAGGAAATCCAACCTATCTGGGATTGCATCAATCAAGACTCATTTCCACATCAATTTAATGATCATTTAACATCAAAATCACTTCTCAAAACACAGATTTAACAGATCAAACGAAAATCAAGTGAAATCATCAAGATCTTGCATAATTAGCCAAGATCCATAAATCAACCTTAAAACCTTTAATCAAACATCCATTTAGGATTGAAAACTTTAGGAATTTCATTAAAGAACTTGAAGTTCAGAGGAGAAGGACGTTCTTACCTCCAAACTTGAGTTTCTCCTCTTTTTGGAATTGAAAAGCTTGATAAATCTTGAAGCAATTGAAGAGGATTTGAAGACACAATGATTTGCAATCAATTGAGAGTTGAAAGAAGGTTTTTAGGTGAGAAAATCAGAATGAGATCTCTGGAAATTGAGTGTTTGGGTTGAGAGAAAAAGATAGGAAGAAAATAGGTAGTTAAATGAGAAAATAGCTAAAAATAGATTTTCCCTCCCTTTTGATTCTTTTAAAATCAGAATTATGTGTTAAAATATCTTAGAAAAATCTGGAGAAACTCCCTTTGGGTAAATAGCTCCTTAAAGATTCAAAGTTTCAACCCTTTATAAAATAGCCACCAAACTTTCAAAAATTACATTTTGGTCACTAGCCAAAATGTCACACTTCCGAAACTCATTTTCCAAAATTGATTTCACAGTTCACTTAATTATATTAAAAGATGATTTTAGAACATTTTTCCATATTTTTAATGCAACCCGAACTAGGCTTTCCTAATTTAACCTCTTACGATTCGAACAGCACTTTGACCAACCGGTCAACGCCCAAGACTTCCAAGCCCAAAACCGGGGCGTTACAACTCTCCCCCCCTTAAGAAATTTCGTCCTCGAAATTTACCTGAAGGAAAGAGATAAGGAAACTGCTTCAGCATATCATCCTTCCGCTCCCACGTGGCTTCCTCAACACCGCGATGCTTCCACAGCACCTTCACCAACTCAATGGTCTTGCCACGAAGAACTTTGCTATCTGAATCCAGAACCTTCATCGGTTCCTCATCATAGGTCAAATCCGGATTCAATTCCACTTCCTCCACAGGTAACACATGCGAAGGATCAGATCTATACTTCCGGAGCATAGAAACATGGAACACATCATGGATCTTCTCCAGCTCCTGAGGTAACCTCAACCGATACGCAACAGGACCCACACGCTCAACAACCTCATACGGTCCAATGTATCTAGGGCTCAGCTTACCCTTCCGACCAAACCTCATCACCTTCTTCCAAGGCGAAACCTTCAAAAACACGCGATCACCCACTGCAAACTCTATCTCCTTACGCTTCAAATCCGCGTAAGATTTCTGCCGATCAGAAGCAGCCTTCAACCGCTCACATATGAGCTTCACCTTCTCGGTGGTACCTTTCAACAAAGCAGGCATCGATACCAACTTTTGACCAGTTTCAGCCCAACACAGAGGAGTCCTACACTTCCTCCCATACAGAGCCTCATAAGGTGCCATCTGTATACTCGCCTGAAAACTGTTGTTGTAAGCAAACTCAACCAAAGGCAGATGCTTCTCCCAAGAACCTTGAAACTCTATCACACAGCATCTCAACATATCCTCCAAAATCTGAATAACTCGCTCAGACTGGCCATCCGACTGAGGATGATAGGATGTACTGAAATGCATCCTTGTACCCAGAGCTTGATGCAAACACTGCCAAAAACGCGATGTGAACCTCGGATCCCTATCCGACACGATCGACTTAGGCACACCATGCAACCTCACAACCTCAGCAATGTACAGCTCTGCCAGCTTATCCAAAGAGAACGTAGTATGCACAGGCAAGAAATGTGCACACTTCGTCAGGCGATCCACAATCACCCAAACAAAATTCTTCTTCGACGGAGACAAAGGCAAACCAGATACAAAATCCATGGTAACCCTCTCCCACTTCCATTCAGGGATTTTCAACGGTTGCAACAAACCAGAAGGAACCTGATGTTCAGCCTTAACTCGCTGACACACCAAACACTTGCTTACAAACTCTGCCACATCCTTCTTCAAGCCCACCCAATAGTACTCATCACGAAGATCGCGATACATCTTTGTACTACCAGGATGCATAGCAAAAGGACTACTATGACCTTCAGCTAGAATAGCACGCCTCAACTCAGCATCAGCAGGCACTACTATCCGACTACCAAAACACAACACTCCATCCTCATTAAAGCAGAAATCCGAAGGTCTACCCTCCGCGATATCCTGAACATGAGACACCAAGGAATCATCCAACAACTGCTTATCCTTGATCAACTGAACCAACGAAGGTTTCACTTGCAACTCAGCAACAAGACCACCATCCTGCTATATGCTCAAGCTAGCAAACATAGCTCTCAGCTCAACAGCTACCTTTCTACTCAAGGCATCCGCAACAACATTGGCCTTTCCAGGATGATACTCAATCGTCAGATCATAATCCTTGAGCAACTCCAACCAACGTCGCTGCCTGAGATTCAACTCCTTCTGAGACATCAGATACCTCAAACTCTTGTGATCCGTGTACACAGTACACTTCTCACCATACAGATAATGCCTCCAGATCTTCAGAGCAAAAACCACTGCAGCCAGCTCAATATCATGCGTAGGATAATTGCGCTCATGCACCTTCAACTGCCGCGACGCATAAGCCACAACCTTACCCTCTTGCATCAGCACACACCCCAAACCAACATAGGATGCATCACTGTAGACTACAAACTCTTTCCCTGATTCAGGCTGAATCAAGATAGGAGCTTGCGTCAAAGCCATCTTCAGCTTCTCAAAAGCTTGCTGCCTCGCTTCTGTCCACTCATACTTAACATCTTTCTGCAGCAACTTCGTCAAAGGAGCAGCAATCTTGGAAAAACCATCCACAAACCTTCGGTAGTATCCTGCCAAACCAAGGAAACTACGAACCTCCTGAACAGACTTAGGAACTTTCCAGTTCATCACTGCTTCAATCTTCTGAGGACCAACACGAATCCCCTCAGCTGAGACCACATGTCCAAGGAAAACCACCTCTCTAAGCCAGAACTCACACTTGCTCAACTTAGCATAAAGCTGATTCTCCAACAAAGCTTGCAACACAATCCTCAAATGCTCTTCGTGCTCTTCCTCAGTACGCGAGTACACAAGGATATCATCAATGAATACCACAACGAACTTGTCCAGGTATTCATGAAAAACACGATTCATCATGTCCATGAAAGCAGCAGGAGCATTTGTCAGACCAAACGGCATCACAAGGAACTCATAATGCCCATACCTTGTCCTGAAAGCTGTCTTAGGCACATCCACATCCTTCACCTTCAACTGATAATACCCTGACCTCAAGTCAATCTTAGAGAACACAGCAGCTCCCCGAAATTGATCAAAGAGATCATCAATCCTCGGCAAAGGATACCGATTCTTGATAGTCAATTTGTTCAGCTGACGGTAATCAATGCACATCCTCATCGTGCCATCTTTCTTCTTCACAAACAAAACAGGAGCACCCCAAGGCGAAACACTCGGCCGGATGAAACCACGATCAAGCAACTCTTGCAACTGCGTCTTCAGCTCCTTCAGCTCCTTAGGTGCCATTCTATAGGGAGTAATGGACACAGGAGTGGTATTCTCATACAGCTCAATACCAAACTCCACCTCGCGATTAGGAGGTAAACCAGGCAACTCCTCAGGAAAAACATCAGGAAACTCCTTCACAACCCTGATATCCTGCACCCTCAGCTCCTTCGAACTAGGATTCATCACAAAAGCTAGAAAAGCTTCACAACCTTGCCTCAGCATCCTGCTCGCCTCCAAGGTAGAAACAACATTGGCAAGAAACTTCACATTCTCGCCAACCACCACCACTTCATAATCATCCGCAAGCTTAAGCGAAACCCGCTTATTCTCACAATCCACAACAGCACGATGCTCAGCAAGCCAATTCATACCAAGGATCACATCAAAACCATAAAAGGGCAACTCCATAAGATCAACATGAAAGACATGCTCTTGAACAACCAAAGGACACCTTCTATAAAGCTTACGAGTCACAACAGTTTCACCAAAAGAACTAGTGACTCTAACACCAACATCCAAAGACTCAACAGGCAAACCAAGCAACTCAGCATGCTCACGAAGAATGTATGAATGCGTAGATCCAGAATCAATCAAAGAAAGCAATGACAAGGATTGCAAAGTAAAGGTACCTGCAATCACATCAGCATCATTCCTTCCTTCGCGCTGAGCATACACCTTCGCTTGGCCTCCACCCTCAGGTTGAATAGCCACAACATGAGCTACACCGCGTCCACCTTCCTCTCGCCTCTGAAAATTACCACGGCCGCGCCCACGACCTCTCTGCGGTGCTGCAACAACAGGAGCACGCTCTTGACCACCAGCCATCCTCGGACAATCACGTCTCAAATGATCAGCTGAACCACAGTTCCAGCACTCATAACCAGCTGCCATCACAGGAGCTTGCACCTCCCTCCCAGCACGAGGACAGTCACGTCTCAAGTGACCACGAGAACCACAAATCCAACAAGCACTAGGGTCAGCTCTAGCATTGCCACCCCTAGCAGGTGCACCTCCACCTCTCTTAGACGATGGCTGAAACCTCTGATCACGCCCTCTCTTGTTCCGACCACCGGAACTATACTCTGCAGTTCTCTTCCCAGAACTAGCTCCAGCACCCTTAGCAGACAAACTCAGATTCATCTCGATGTCCTTGGACCGACTCACCAACACATCGAAATCATTATACTCCGCAGCCAACATATAGGTCTTAACTTCCGTCACCAAGCCATAACGGAACCTTTCGCACCTCTCGCGCTCATCAGGTATCAGCTCCGGTGCATACTGGCTAAGACGTACAAACTGTACCTCATACTCCGCCACACTCATGCTCCCTTGGGTCAGAGACATGAATTCACGCTTCTTCTCATCCAGATATCTAACTCCCAGATATCTCCTCTTAAACGCATGTTGAAAGAACGTCCAAGTAACATCAGCATCAGCCATCCCAGAGATTGTGGTCGTCCACCAGGTATAAGCATCACCTTGCAGCAGTGACACCACACATCCCAGCTTTTGCACATCAGTGCAACTCATCTGTCCTAAGACACGCTTGGTACTCTCCAACCATGCTTCTGACCTCTCAGCTGACATACCCCTAAACTCAGTCCCACCAAGACTGCGCAAACGTTCCAAGGGTAGTCTAGCACCAGCATCTCCCTGATGCCCAGCTCCTTGAGCTCCAGCTACTGCTGCTCGAAACGCACCCGCAATAGCTTGTACCAGCACAGACATGTCAGGCATCGCTTGCCCCTGACCAGCTTCAGGTCCTGCAGCTCCAGCACCAGCTGCCTCAGCTCCAGCTCTTTCCCTCTCCGCACCACCACCACCAGGTGGAGGAGGAGGTATCACAACACTACCAGTGTGCTCATCATTCACATTCCCCTCCGGGGTCGTAGCTCTCGCGCTACTCCGTAACTCTCTACGTGGTGCCATACTATTACCATGCATAACAATACAAAATAAAACAAGTCAGGACCAGCAAGGTAAGCAAATTCCAAGTATTCAAGCTCAATTTCCTTCAAAAACAACATTATCTCTTTAGCTTTTGTTTGGCAATGGGTACCCTCATCATGCATCATCACAACATGCATCACATACACATCATCATCACAAATCACTGAACATGCTTTCACTCAACAAGCTACCAACCAAACCATGCTTCAATCATGCATACACACATTCCCAATTACTCGAGAACTCAGCTCTGATACCACCAAATGTAACCCCCTTAACCCGGTCTAGACGGTTGACCCGAATTAAGAAAGTCACACGGGGAAAACCAAAGTCAACCCGAAAGTCAACCTTGATTAACGACCCTTTTTTTCTTTTTAATCTTGTCTAGATGCACATTAACCTTAATTGTGATCATACAAACAACATATTAAAAGATCACAAACATCAGAGATCAAACAGGGACCCAATTGAACAAGTTACAACTTTAGGGACCAAATTGTAAATTTTGATAAATTAAGGGACTTATCCCAAATTAAAGTTACCATCTTGAAATTAGTCAGGTTTCATGCTTCTCTGTGAAATTTCAGCTCAAAAGGACATCCACAGCTCATGCAATTGATCATACAAGATTCAGGACCAAAATGCAAACATTTCAAAACATATAACTACCATGTCAGCCCTCTAACGGTCGATCGTTCCGAAACAGGCTAGCCCTGTTCCGAAACACGGGCCGTTCCGAAACGGGTTTCGGAACGTGGCTTCGGCAGAGGCCAAACCGTTTCGAAACGGTGTATACCGTTTCGGACGCCTGGGTTCATGCAAGGCACCCGTTCCGAAACGGTACACCCCTGTTCCGAAACGCCTGCACAAAATTCAGCAAACAAGCATATCTAATCATGCAATTGGACACTCAAACATGCTCCAAACATCACCAAACTTTACCAGCATGCAATTAAACATATTTTAGGCATATAAGCATCATCAAATCAACAAAATAACATCACATGCAAAAAAGCCCCAATTCAATGGTCATGCTTCCTACACAAGCTATCCACTCAAGCATCAACTTGCAAAACAAGCATATAAGGTTCAAACCCAAAAACCAGCAACATCATCAACATTAAACATACTTAGGGAGTCTTAAACACCTCCCAAAACATATACATTGGCCCCCCATTGCCAAAACATACAAAAGCTAAATGTTTAACAAAACCTTCCATACATTGAGCTTTACTTGCACTTGTTTGCTTGCCTCCACTTGCTGCCCTCAATGTACTCTAATGCTCTACATTATTGAATCAAGAAAATGAGAGAGCGTAAGCCAAAGCTTAGTGAGGAGTGCTCTTTAAAAACCATTCAATAATGCAATTAAAACCTTTTGTAAATCATGCTTGTAAACAACCTTTACACATGCTGAAAGCATACTTTAAATCAAGCAATATCATGCTTCCACATTTCATTTAAACAAGCATCTCATGCTTCAACATAAACATTAAAACATGCATCTCATGCATCTCAATGTACTATACATGTCATATTGGCTCAAGTGAAACATTTCATTTATGAAATCAAGTTCAACAACTTTCCCCAAGGACTTTTAAACACCTTGGCCCCAAGGACTTTTAAACACCTTGGCCATGGACTTTTAAACACCATGAAAGGACCACACAAGGACTTTTAACCACCTTTGTGTCTGTAGCTTGAATTACCCCAAGGACTTTTAAACACCTTGGCCCCAAGGACTTTTAAACACCTTAGAGTCCGCAACAAGATTCATCCAAGGACTTTTAACCACCTTGATGATCTTAGATAACAAGGCTCACTCAAGGACTTTTAACCACCTTAGTGACCTTCACTTTTACAAACCATCACTTGCCAATACACACTTTATACATCATGTAATCCACTGTTTTAAAGCATTTAAACCAAGCCATTTCATCATGCATTTCAAAGCATTAAATCATCATTTAACAATGCATAAAAACAAGGTACTCCTACCTAGAGTCACCTTCAACACATGGCTTAAAGCATCAGCATAAATCATGCTAAAACATCAGCAATTAACATGCTTAATCATGCTTTCAAAACAGTAACCAAATCATGCAAAATCATCATTTTATATTACATCAAAACATGGCCACCACTTAAGAGAGTAATCCGAAAACTTACACTTGAGCTTAGCAACGTTGTTTAGACTTAAACTAAGCTCCCAAAACCTTGGTTTCAAAGCCGAAAACCATTTTCACAAATCCACTCACCGATTTCCGCTTTGCTTCAAGCCAAAGCACCAAATCAAGCCTCCGGATCAACAATTCTTGGATCCAAGGATGCCTCCCCTGTTTCAACACATTAAAGCAGAGGATTAATGCATCATCATGCATTAATTGCTTCAATGAAAGCATCTAAACTCGCTGCTCTCACTAAACCTCCATTTTCGGCCACCAAACACAACCGAAAATGCATCCGAAACACTTCTAAACAAAGCCCAGCCACAAACCAGCAAGACCTCACTTCCATCAACATCAACACACATCTAAAACAACCTATAAACATCCTTATACCTCCAGCAACATCAGATCACCAAGATCACCACAAAAGCTACCTTAAAACACAAGCTAAACTTAGGAAATCCAACCTATCCGGGATTGCATCAATCAAGACTCATTTCCACATCAATTTAATGATCATTTAACATCAAAATCACTTCTCAAAACACAGATTTAACAGATCAAACGAAAATCAAGTGAAATCATCAAGATCTTGCATAATTAGCCAAGATCCATAAATCAACCTTAAAACCTTTAATCAAACATCCATTTAGGATTGAAAACTTTAGGAATTTCATTAAAGAACTTGAAGTTCAGAGGAGAAGGACGTTCTTACCTCCAAACTTGAGTTTCTCCTCTTTTTGGAATTGAAAAGCTTGATAAATCTTGAAGCAATTGAAGAGGATTTGAAGACACAATGATTTGCAATCAATTGAGAGTTGAAAGAAGGTTTTTAGGTGAGAAAATCAGAATGAGATCTCTGGAAATTGAGTGTTTGGGTTGAGAGAAAAAGATAGGAAGAAAATAGGTAGTTAAATGAGAAAATAGCTAAAAATAGATTTTCCCTCCCTTTTGATTCTTTTAAAATCAGAATTATGTGTTAAAATATCTTAGAAAAATCTGGAGAAACTCCCTTTGGATAAATAGCTCCTTAAAGATTCAAAGTTTCAACCCTTTATAAAATAGCCACCAAACTTTCAAAAATTACATTTTGGTCACTAGCCAAAATGTCACACTTCCGAAACTCATTTTCCAAAATTGATTTCACAGTTCACTTAATTATATTAAAAGATGATTTTAGACATTTTTCCATATTTTTAATGCAACCCGAACTAGGCTTTCCTAATTTAACCTCTTACGATTCGAACAGCACTTTGACCAACCGGTCAACGCCCAAGACTTCCAAGCCCAAAACCGGGGCGTTACAAAAAGCTCCTAAACAATTATTTGAACTCCTAATATTTGAATAAAACATTTTTGTTGTCCTCTTTGTACAGGTTTCGGACGAGCAGGTCTAAATGGTCCTTTCAATGAACCCGTTGGAATTTTAACTGAGTAAAAAGTACAGAAATTGAGGTTTTGCAATATAATTGTGTTGAAAAGCTCCTAATCAATTATTTGAATTCCTAATATTTGAATAAAACTTGTTTTGCAGTCCTTTTTGTAGAGGTTTCGGACGAGCGGGTCGAAATGGGCCTTTCAATGGACCCGTTGTAATTTTAACTGAGTAAAAAGTACAGAAATTGAGGTTTTGCAATATAATTGTGTTGAAAAGCTCCTAATCAATTATTTGAACTCCTAATATTTGAATAAAACATTTTTGCGATCCTTTTTGTAGAGGTTTCGGACGAGCAGGTCTAAATGGGCCTTTCAATGGACCCGTTGGAATTTTAACTGAGTAAAAAGTACAGAAATTGAGGTTTTGCAATATAATTCTGTTGAAAATCTCCTAATCAATTTCATGAACTCCTAATATTTGATTAAAACTTGTTTTGCAATCCTTTTTGTAGAGGTTTCGGACGAGCGGGTCGAAATGGTTCTTTCAAAGGACCCGTTGGAATTTTAACTGAGTAAAAAGTATAGAAATTGAGGTTTTGCAATATAATTGTGTTGAAAAGCTCCTAATCAATTATTTGAACTCCTAATATTTGAATAAAACTTGTTTTGCAGTCCTTTTTGTAGAGGTTTCGGACGAGCGGGTCGAAATGGGCCTTTCAATGGACCCGTTGGAATTTTAACCGAGTAAAAAGTTCAGAAATTGAGGTTTTGCAATATAATTGTGTTGAAAAGCTCCTAATCCATTATTTGAACTCCTAATATTTGATTAAAACTTGTTTTGCAGTCCTTTTTGGAGAGGTTTCGGACGAGCGGGTCGAAATGGTCCTTTCAATGGACCCGTTGGAATTTAAACTGAGTAAAAAGTACAGAAATTGAGGTTTTGCAATATAATTGTGTTGAAAAGCTCCTAATCAATTATTTGAACTCCTAATATTTGAATAAAACATTTTTGCGATCCTTTTTGTAGAGGTTTCGGACGAGTAGGTGGTCTAAATGGGCTTTTCAATGGACCCGTTGGAATTTTTACTGAGTAAAAAGTACAGAAATTGAGGTTTTGCAATATAATTGTGTTGAAAAGCTCCTAATCAATTATTTGAACTTCTAATATTTGAATAAAACAATTTTGCGGTCCTTTTTGTAGAGGTTTCAGACGAGCAGTTCTAAATGGGCCTTTCAATGGACCCGTTGAAATTTTAACTGAGTAAAAAGTACAGAAATTGAGGTTTTGCAATATAATTGTGTTGAAAAGCTCCTAATCAATTATTTGAACTCCTAATATTTGATTAAAACTTGTTTTGCAGTCCTTTTTGTAGAGGTTTCGGACGAGCGGGTCGAAATGGGCCTTTCAATGGACCCGTTGGAATTTTTATTGAGTAAAAACTACAGAAATTTTGGTTTTGTAATATAATTGTGTTGAAAAGCTCCAAATCAATTTTTTGAACACCTAATATTTGAATAAAACATTTTTGCGATCCTTTTTGCAGAGGTTTCGGACGAGCAGGTCTAAATGGGCCTTTCCATGGACCCGTTGGAATTTTAACTGAGTAAAAAGTACAGAAATTGAGGTTTTGCAATATAATTGTGTTGTAAAGCTCCTAATCAATTGCATGAACTCCTAATATTTGATTAAAACTTGTTTTGCGGTCCTTTTTGTAGAGGTTTCGGACGAGCGGGTCGAAATGGGCCTTTCAATGGACCCGTTGGTATTTTAACTGAGTAAAAAGTACAGAAATTGAGGTTTTGTAGTATAATTGTGTTGAAAAGCTCCTAATCAATTACATGAACTCCTAAAATTTTATTAAAACTTGTTTTGCAGTCCTTTTTGTTGAGGTTTCGGACGAGCGGGTCGAAATGGGCCTTTCAATGGACCCGTTGGAATTTTCACTGAGTAAAAAGTATAGAAATTGAGGTTTTGCAATATAATTGTGTTCAAAAGCTCTTAATCAATTATTTGAACTCCTAATATTTGATTAAAACTTGTTTTGCAGTCCTTTTTGCAAAGGTTTCGGACGAGCGGGTCGAAATGGTCCTTTCAATGGACCCGTTGGAATTTTAACTAAGTAAAAAGTACAGAAATTGAGGTTTTGCAATATAATTGTGTTGAAAAGCTCCTAATCAATTATTTGAACTCCTAATATTTGAATAAAACATTTTTCTGGTCCTTTTTGTAAAGGTTTCGGACGAGCAGGTCTAAATGGGCCTTTCCATGGACCTGTTGGAATTTTAACTGAGTAAAAAGTACAGAAATTAAGGTTTCGCAATATAATTATGTTGAAAAGCTCCTAGTCAATTACATGAACTCCTAAAATTTGATTAAAACTTGTTTTGCGGTCCTTTTTGTTGAGGTTTCGGACGAACGGGTCGAAATGGGCCTTTCAATTGACCCGTAGGAATTTTAACTGAGAAAAAAGTACAGAAATTGAGGTTTTGCAATATAATTGTGTTCAAAAGCTCCTAATCAATTATTTGAACTCCTAGTATTTGAATAAAACATTTTTGCGATACTTTTTGTAGAGGTTTCGGACGAGCAGGTCTAAATGGGCCTTTCAATGGACCCGTTGGAATTTTAACTGAGTAAAAAGTACAGAAATTGAGGTTTTGTAGTATAATTGTGTTGAAAAGCTCCTAATCAATTACATGAACTCCTAAAATTTTATTAAAACTTGTTTTGCAGTCCTTTTTGTTGAGGTTTCGGACGAGCGGGTCGAAATGGGCCTTTCAATGGACCCGTTGGAATTTTCACTGAGTAAAAAGTATAGAAATTGAGGTTTTGCAATATAATTGTGTTCAAAAGCTCTTAATCAATTATTTGAACTCCTAATATTTGATTAAAACTTGTTTTGCAGTCCTTTTTGCAAAGGTTTCGGACGAGCGGGTCGAAATGGTCCTTTCAATGGACCCGTTGGAATTTTAACTGAGTAAAAAGTACAGAAATTGAGGTTTTGCAATATAATTGTGTTCAAAAGCTCCTAATCAATTATTTGAACTCCTAGTATTTGAATAAAACATTTTTGCGATACTTTTTGTAGAGGTTTCGGACGAGCAGGTCTAAATGGGCCTTTCAATGGACCCGTTGGAATTTTAACTGAGTAAAAAGTACAGAAATTGAGGTTTTGTAGTATAATTGTGTTGAAAAGCTCCTAATCAATTACATGAACTCCTAAAATTTTATTAAAACTTGTTTTGCAGTCCTTTTTGTTGAGGTTTCGGACGAGCGGGTCGAAATGGGCCTTTCAATGGACCCGTTGGAATTTTCACTGAGTAAAAAGTATAGAAATTGAGGTTTTGCAATATAATTGTGTTCAAAAGCTCTTAATCAATTATTTGAACTCCTAATATTTGATTAAAACTTGTTTTGCAGTCCTTTTTGCAAAGGTTTCGGACGAGCGGGTCGAAATGGTCCTTTCAATGGACCCGTTGGAATTTTAACTGAGTAAAAAGTACTGAAATTGAGGTTTTGCAATATAATTGTGTTGAAAAGCTCCTAATCAATTATTTAAAATCCTAATATTTGAATAAAACATTTTTGCGGTCCTTTTTGTAGAGGTTTCGGACGAGCAGGTCTAAATGGGCTTTTCAATGGGCCCGTTGGAATTTTAATTGAGTAAAAAGTATAAAATTGAGGTTTTTCAATATAATTGTGTTGAAAAACTCCTAATCAATTATTTAAAATCCTAATATTTGAATAAAACATTTTGCGGTCTTTTTTGTAGAAGTTTCGGACAAGCAGATCTAAATGGGCCTTTCAATGGGCCCGTTGGAATTTTAACTGAGTAAAAAGTATAAAATTGAGGTTTTTCAAGATAATTGTGTTTAAAAGTTCCTAATCAATAATTTGAACTCCTAAAATTTGGTTAAAACTATTTTGCGGTCCTTTTTGTCAAGGTTTCGGACGAGCAGGTCTAAATGGGCCTTTCAATGGACCCGTTAGAATTTTAACTGAGTAAAAAGTAAAGAAATTGATGTTTTGCAATATAATTGTGTTGAAAAGCTCCTAAACAATTAATTGAACTCCTAATATTTGAATAAAACATTTTTGCGGTCCTTTTTGTAGAGGTTTCGGACGAGCAGGTCTAAATGGTCCTTTCAATGGACCCGTTGGAATTTTAACTGAGTAAAAAGTACAGAAATTAAGGTTTTGCAATATAATTGTGTTGAAAAGCTCCTAATCAATTATTTGAACTCCTAATATTTGAATAAAACTTGTTTTGCAGTCCTTTTTGTAGAGGTTTCGGACGAGCGGGTCGAAATGGGCCTTTCAATGGACCCGTTGAAATTTTAACTGAGTAAAAAGTACATAAATTGAGGTTTTGCAATATAATTTTGTTGAAAAGCTCCTAATCAATTATTTGAACTCCTAATATTTGATTAAAACTTGTTTTGCAGTCCTTTTTGTAGAGGTTTCTGACGAGCGGGTCGAAATGGGCCTTTTAATGGACCCGTTGGAATTTTAACTAAGTAAAAAGTACAGAAATTGAGGTTTTGCAATATAATTGTGTTGAAAAGCTCCTAATCAATTATTTGAACTCCTAATATTTGATTAAAACTTGTTCTGCAGTCCTTTTTGTAGAGGTTTCGGACGAGCGGGTCGAAATGGGCCTTTCAATGGACCCGTTGAAATTTTAACTGAGTAAAAAGTACAGAAATTGAGGTTTTGCAAGATAATTGTGTTGAAAAGCTCCTAATCAATTACATGAACTCCTAAAATTTGATTAAAACATGTTTTGCAGTCCTTTTTGTAGAGGTTTCGGACGAGCGGGTCGATATGGGCCTTTCAATGGACCCGTTGGAATTTTAACTGAGTAAAAAGTATAGAAATTGAGGTTTTGGAATATAATTGTGTTGAAAAGCTCCTAATCAATTATTTGAACTCCTAATATTTGATTAAAACTTGTTTTGCAGTCCTTTTTGCAGAGGTTTCGGACGAGCGGGTCGAAATGGGCCTTTCAATGGACCCGTTGGAATTTTTACGGAGTAAAAACTACAGAAATTTAGGTTTTGTAATATAATTGTGTTGAAAAGCTCCTAATCAATTATTTAAAATCCTAATAATTGAATAAAACATTTTTTGGTCCTTTTTGTAGAAGTTTCGGACGAGCAGGTCTAAATGGGCCTTTCAATGGGCCCGTTGGAATTTTAACTGAGTAAAAAGTATAAAATTGAGGTTTTTCAATATAATTGTGTTGAAAAGTTCCTAATCAATTATTTGAACTCCTAAAATTTGATTAAATCTATTTTGCGGTCCTTTTTGTCAAGGTTTCGGACGAGCAGGTCTAAATGGGCCTTTCAATGGACCCGTTAGAATTTTAACTGAGTAAAAAGTAAAGAAATTGAGGTTTTGCAATATAATTCTGTTGAAAAGCTCCTAATAAATTATTTGAACTCCTAATATTTGAATAAAACAGTTTTGCGATCCTTTTGTAGAGGTTTCGGACGAGCAGGTCTAAATGGGCCTTTCAATGGATCCGTTGGAATTTTAACTGAGTAAAAAGTACAGAAATTGAGGTTTTGCAATATAATTGTGTTGAAAAGCTCCTAATCAATTACATGAACTTCTGAAATTTGATTAAAACTTGTTTTGCAGTCCTTTTTGTAGAGGTTTCGGACGAGCAGGTCGAAATGGGCCTTTCAATGGACCCGTTGAAATTTTAACTAAGTAAAAAGTACAGAAATTGAGGTTTTGCAATATAATTGTGTTGAAAATCTCCTAATCAATTACATGAACTTCGAAAATTTGATTAAAACTTGTTTTGCAGTCCTTTTTCTAGAGGTTTTGAACGAGCGGGTCGAAATGGGCCTTTCAATGGACCCGTTGGAATTTTAACTGAGTAAAAAGTAAAAAAATTGAGGTTTTGCAATATAATTGTGTTGAAAAGCTCCTAATCAATTATTTGAACTCCTAATATTTGATTAAAACTTGTTTTGCAGTCCTTTTTGCAGAGGTTTCGGACGAGCGGGTCGAAATGGTCCTTTCAATGGGCCCGTTGGAATTTTAAATGAGTAAAAAGTACAGAAATTGAGGTATTGCAATATAATTGTGTTGAAAAGCTCCTAATCAATTATTTGAACTCCTAATATTTGATTAAAACTTGTTTTGCGGTCCTTTTTGTAGAGGTTTCGGACGAGCAGGTCTAAATGGGACTTACAATGGACCCATTGGAATTCTAAATGGGACTTACAGTGGAAAAAAGGAACCCACCATGAAAATCGGCACAAGCAAGAAACAAGAAAACCCAGAGAATTTTGAGAGAGAAAAGAGAGACATCCCACACCCGTTACCCGTTGGAATTTTAACTGAGTAAAAAGTACAGAAATTGAGGTTTTGTAATATAATTGTGTTCAAAAGCTCCTAATCAATTCTTTGAACTCCTAATATTTGAATAAAACATTTTTGCGGTCCTTTTTGTAGAGGTTTCGGACGAGTAGGTCTAAATGGGCCTTTCAATGGACATGTTGGAATTTTAACTGAGTAAAAAGTACAGAAATTGAGGTTTTGCAATATAATTGTGTTGTAAAGCTCCTAATCAATTACATGAACAACTAAAATTTGATTAAAACTTGTTTTGCAGTCCTTTTTGTAGAGGTTTCGGACGAGCGGGTCGAAATGGGCCTTTCAATGGACCCGTTGAAATTTTAACTGAGTAAAAAGTACTGAAATTGCGGTTTTTCAATATAATTGTGTTGAAAAGCTCCTAATCAATTATTTAATATCCTACTATTTGAATAAAACATTTTTGCGGTCCTTTTTGTAGAGGTTTCGGACAAGCAGCTCTAAATGGGCCGTTCAATGGGCCCGTTGGAATTTTAACTGAGTAAAAAGTATAAAATTTAGGTTTTTCAATATAATTGTGTTGAAAAGTTCCTAATCAATTATTTGAACTCCTAAAGTTTGATTAAAACTATTTTCCGGTCCTTTTTGTCAAGGTTTCGGACGAGCAGGTCTAAATGGGCCTTTCAATGGACCCATTAGAATTTTAACTGAGTAAAAAGTAAAGAAATTGATGTTTTGCAATATAATTGTGTTGAAAAGCTCCTAATCAATTATTTGAACTCCTAATATTTGAATAAAACATTTTTGCGGTCCTTTTTGTAGAGGTTTCGAACGAGCTGGTCTAAATGGGCCTTTCAATGGTCCCGTTGAAATTTTAACTGAGTAAAAAGTACAGAAATTGAGGTTTTGCAATATAATTGTGTTGAAAAGCTCCTAATAAATTATTTGAACTCCTAAAATTTGATTAAAACTTGTATTGCGGTCCTTTTGTAGAGGTTTCGGACGAGTAGGTCTGAATGGGCCTTTCAATGGACCCGTTGGAATTTTAACTGAGTAAAAAGTACAAAAATTGAGGTTTTGCAATATAATAGTGTTAAAAATCTCCTAACCAATTACATGATGTCCTAAAATTTGATTAAAACTTCTTTTGCGGCCCTTTTGTAGAGGTTTCAGACGAGCATGTCTAAATGGGCCTTTCATTGGACCCGTTGGAATTTTAACTGAGTAAAAAGTATAAAAATTGAGGTTTTGTAATATAATTGTGTTGAAAATATCATAATCAATTATTGGTACTCATAAAATATGATGAAAACTTGTTTTGCGGTCCTTTATATAGAGGTTTCGGACGTGCGGGTCGAAATGGGCCTTTCAGTGGACCAGTTGGAATTTTAACGGAGTAAAATGTATAAAAATTGAAGTTTTGCAATATAATTGTGTTGAAAAGCTCATAATCATTTATTTTAACTCCTAAAATTTGATTAAAACTTTTTTATGGTCCTTTTTGTATCGGTTTCGAACGTGCAGGTCTAAATGGGCCTTCAATGGACCCGTTGGAAATTTAACTGAGTAAAAAGTACAGAAATTGAGGTTTTGCAATATAATTGTGTTGAAAAGCTCCTAATCAGTTATTTGAACTCTCTTTGCCTTTTTTCCACTCAAATTCTCTCTAAACGTTCTTAAGAGAACTAACTCAAACCTGTCAAAACTTGATGTGAGCACATCGAGGCCAACAAAGAATTCTGATCCGGAAGTCCTTCCACAAGGACCTGTCACACGTTCTAAGGCTAGGCAATTCAGGGAAGCTTTGTTCTCTACTTGTTCTTATATTCCTGAATCATTTGAACAAGTTCATGCCTTAGAATATAGGACTTTTAATGTGTTACATGCTGAAATTTAACATTTCCATACTTAGTATATTAATATAAATGTGTTTGATAAGTACCTATAATGATATAGGATTGAAGAAATATTGTTTTTGATATTAGTTTTACGTGTTTGAATAAGTTTCCAAGACTTTGATCAATTTTTCAATGTTTTGTAACATGTACACAGGAGAACTCTAGCTCACGTAGCTCTGGGCAGCTCAATTCCAGCTCAAGTGAGCGTAGGCGGCTCAACTCCAGCTCAGGATAGTGCAACTAGCTCAACTCCAGCTCAGGAGATCGTAACCAGCTCATCTCCAGCTCAAGTGAGTGTATGCAGCTCATCTTCAGCTCACCAGAGTGTATGCAGATTGACCCCAGCTCAGGAGAGTGTAACCAGCTTACTTTCAGCTCAGGAGAGTGTGATCAGCTCATCCTCAGCTCAAGTCAGCTCAGAGGCTTAGCTCCCAGCTTAGTTCAGCTCCTAACACTCTTAGCTAGCTCATTTCAGCTCAGCTTGATTCAAGTCAGACCAACTTCAGCTCCACTAGCTCAACTTCAACTGACAAGTCCAGAAGTAGCTGAAAAGCGTCCTACATGTCGGGGAGTGTACCAGTGCACGCGTGGCAGCATAGGTGGCATCCGAGTATGTAACTTGCACACGTGGCAGCCTTGTCACATGTGTGTACAAGTTTGGCCGAAAATCAGCCCATTCCTCTCTCAAATGTGCGGCAAACTTGAAGATAAGAACAAAAGAAACACATTTAACATATGTTTATTCTTTGAAATTCAAATAAAAAGCACAAATAACATGTGCTTTATCCATTTGGGCGCCCAAACTTCAAACATATGGCCAGAATTGCATGCCGCCCCTTTAGTGGTTATTTAGTTTTTTTTTAATTTCAAATAGCTAATTAATAGCCACATATTTGAATTCAGCCAACTTCCCTTGTACTCTATATATATGAACAAAAATCACTTGTAAAAGGTTAGACTTTTTTTTATGAAACAAATTACACTTGTGAGAATTTCTCTCAATTCAGTTCTTTTTAGAACTTTTCTTGACTTTCAATTCTGAATTGATTGTCAAACACTTGATACTTCGGGTTCTCAATTGTTCGATAATTGAAGGGTCCAAGTCCTATTCGAGCAGAATTCAAGATAAGGTTCGGGTTTGTTCAGTAGATTGTTCGAGTTCTTCCTTGGAATTTTGTTCAAATTCTTCAAGAACGTTGCTGCCATTGTTGAGTGCTCGAAGAGCATCATCTTCAACCTTCAGAATTGCCCAGAATTTCCAGCAATATTCTTTCTCCCCATTTCTTCTTTTTTTCGTTTTTTTTACACTTTAGCCTCTAAACAACAGCCCATATTTGTTTCTGTTGCAGAGAAATGTTTGCTTCAATCCTAGATCCACGAATGAACGAGGAATGTTGTTTTGATCAGCAACACCCTTGTATCATATGGTAATCAGAGCTTTGGTTGGATTTTAGCAAGTTCTGCACCCAAAAACACAAAAACAACAACAAAACAACCAAAATAAAAAAAAATCGGAATTTTTTTTCTCTGGAAAATTCAGAAGTCAAAGTCAAAAATTTGAAATACCAAAAAAAAAGAAAAAAAACAAAATAGCAAAGGTGTACTGAATTGTTGCAAATGGAGAAAAACAGTGCTGAAATGTTCAAAATGATCAAGGATGCATCAAATTGATTTGAAATGCTTGCAAACAGCCCGAAAACAACTTTTCTTGTTTGTTCCGGTGACAGGAGTGTGGTAAGCATTTCCACTGCGTGAGTTGCTAAATTCTCTTTCTTTTAGCATCCTTTTTATTTCATTTCACTAATTTTAATTTTCTTTTCTTTCTTCCAGCCCTTAATTTTCAATTTTCAGCCATTATCTTGGTACTAACTTCAATTTTCTTAACCCTTATTGTACCTTGCAAGTTGACACAATTTACAGAATTTGAAACGTCCGAATTAGTTCCTTTAAAGAACTGATTACGAGAGATCGAGGGAAAAGGCATTTTGAGCGTGTAAGATCAGAAGGGGAGACCAAAAAAAGCCAATCAAAGTTTCTCCCGAGTGAAACACGAGTGACGAGTGCAAATTGCTGTGTGAATTTTTCCCTTGGAGCGATCAGTGAGATTTTGTGTGTGTGCTGTGAGGTCCTATTTATATTTTGTCTTAACTAACTTATTATCTGTTTTTCTTTTGTTTTTCGTTGTACAAAAAATGACAGGTTCAGATGATAACAGTTCTAGTAGGCGTCAGACACCAGACCTACAAATGCAGGCTTTAACAAACACCTTGCAACGATTCTCAAATGATGCGTTAGAACCTATACATTCTCGTTTGGACAAGATAGATGGGGGTGGTTCCCAATCTGTCCATCATGAGAATAATGATGAAAATGAAGTTGAACAATCCCCGAGGCAGCCTTTAAGAGGTTGTACGCAACTTGATTATAATTTATCTAACATTAAAGTTGCCATTCCATCATTTCAGGGACGAACAGATCCTGATGCTTATCTTGCGTGGGAAAGCAAGGTTGAGCATGTTTTTGAATGTTACAATTATTCAGAACAGAAAAAGGTTCGTTTGGCTGCGATGGATTTCACAGATTATGCACTGATTTGGTGGGATCAGTTGCTGATTAGTCGGAGACGTACCGGAGAAGGTCCAATGGCTACTTGGACTGAAATGAAGCGAATCATGAGAAAACGGTTTGTTCCCCCTCACTACCATCGTGATTTATATCAAAAACTGCAAAATTTGAAACAGGGTAGTCGGAGTGTGAAGGACTATTTCAAGGAAATGGAGGTCGCCATGATGCGAGCAAACATCGAGGAGGATCGTGAGGCGACCATGGCACGTTTTCTTGCAGGTTTGAACCAAGAGATTGCCAATGTTGTTGAATTGCAGCATTATGTTGAATTAGATGATATGGTGCATATGGCAATCAAAATTGAGCGACAACAACGCATGAAGTCTTCAAATCGAGGTACTACTCCATTTAAGTCATTTTCTAACCCTTTATATACTCCTAACACTGTCAGGAAGCCAACACCACAGACGCCACTTCAGATTCGTGAACCAGGCGAATCCAGCAAACCAAAGACTCCCGTTACTGATAATGGGCGTGGCAAACAACAAGTAGTGACACCAGGACGTTCACGAGACATCCAGTGCTTCAAGTGTCTTGGCAGAGGACACGTTGCTAGTCAGTGTCCTAATAGGAGGGTTATGATGATGCGAGATGACGGAGAGATTGAATCAGATTTCGAGGAGGAGTTGCATGATGTCCCAGAGGAAGAGAAGGATGAGACTGGCCTAGAAATTGCTGAATCTGGTAAGGTTATGGAATTAATGGTTATTAAACGCAATTTGAATGTACAACAGGTACCGGGCGATCAACAACGCGAGAACATCTTTCACACACGATGCAAGGTGCAAGATAAGGTGTGTGTTGTTATTATTGATAGCGGTAGTTGTACTAATGTTGCTAGTTTAGTGATGGTTGACAGGTTAGGTCTGAAGACGACAAAGCATCCAAATCCATACAAATTACAGTGGTTGAATGATGGTGGAGAGCTTAGAGTGACAAGACAAGCTGTTGTGCCATTTTCGATTGGAAACTACAAGGACGAGGTCCTTTGTGATGTTGTTTTCATGGATGCTACTCACCTACTGTTGGGACGCCCTTGGCAGTATGATAAAAGGGCAATGCATGATGGTTATACGAATCGTTACTCTTTTGTGCATACAGGTAAAAAGATAACTTTGGCTCCTTTGACACCGAGTCAAGTGATGGAAGATCAAGCAAGCTTGCAAAAGAGTAAGGAAGCTGCAAAAGGAAAGAAAAAGATAACTGTTTATGCTAGCAGTAGCGAAATCAGGAAATGTCTTTCCTCTCAACAATCTGTGCTTATTTTGATGTTTAAAGATTATTGTTTGTTGACTGATTTTCCTACTGATCTACCTGCACCAATTTTGTCACTTTTGCAGGAATTTAAAGATGTGTTTCTTGAAGAAACACCGAAGGGATTACCACCTCTTCGTGGCATTGAGCACCAGATTGACTTTATTCCAGGTGCTACCATCCCGAACCGGCCAGCTTATCGAACTAACCCTGAAGAGACGAAGGAGCTTCAGAGACAAGTTGCTGAATTGATGGACAAGGGTTACATTCGAGAGAGTTTGAGTCCGTGTGCTGTTCCGGTGCTTTTAGTGCCGAAGAAAGATGGATCTTGGAGGATGTGCGTAGATTGTAGAGCTGTGAATCAGATTACAATTAAGTATCGTCATCCCATCCCAAGACTTGATGATATGTTGGACGAGCTTTGTGGAGCCGTCATCTTCTCCAAAATTGATTTAAAAAGTGGTTATCATCAGATTCGCATGCGAGAAGGCGATGAATGGAAGACAGCCTTCAAAACAAATCTAGGTTTGTACGAATGGTTAGTAATGCCTTTTGGTTTAACTAATGCACCTAGTACTTTTATGCGATTGATGAACCATGTTCTGCGATCCTTTATTGGCAAATTCTGTGTGGTTTACTTTGACGATATTTTGATTTACAGTAAGTCTTTGCAGGATCATGTAGAGCACTTGAAAGCTGTTTTGCAGGTTTTGAGAGAAGATAGATTGTTTGGTAATCCGAAGAAATGTGTATTTTGTACTGACAAACTCACGTTTCTTGGATACATTGTTAGTTCTCAGGGAGTTGAAGTTGATCCTGAGAAGATTAAAGCAATTCAGGAATGGCCACAACCGACTTCGATAACTCAGGTTTGATCGTTTCATGGTTTAGCGAGTTTTTATCGACGGTTTGTTCCTAATTTCAGTTCCATTACCGCTCCCTTAACTGGGATTATTAGAAAGAATTCCACCTTCTTTTGGGGTAAGGAACAAGAAGATGCATTTCTGAAAATAAAAGACTGTTTAACTCGAGCACATGTGTTAGCATTACCTGATTTTGATAAAATGTTTGAAATTGAATGTGATGCTTCTAGAGTTGGCATTGGTGTTGTTTTAATGCAGGAAAAGAGGCCCGTTGCATATTTCAGTGAGAAGCTGAGTGGTGCTACATTGAATTATCCAGTTTATGACAAGGAGATGTATGCATTGGTTCGGGCATTGGAGACTTGGCAGCATTATTTGTTGCCTAAGGAGTTTGTGATCCACACTGACCACGAGTCTTTACGGTACATTACATGTCAGCATAAATTGAATAAACGACATGCAAAATGGGTTGAATTTCTTGAATCATTTCCTTATGTTATTCGTTACAAAAAGGGAAAGGAGAATGTTGTTGCTGATGCTTTATCACGTAGATATGTGCTTTTGAATTATCTTGATTCACATCTGATTGGTTTTGCATATATTCGTGAATTATACCCTGATGATCCTGATTTTAGGGATAAGTTTAATGCTTGTGAAAAAGGTGCAGATGGAAAGTTTTACAGGCATGAAGGCTATCTTTTCAAAGAAAGCAGGATATGCATCCCACAGGGTTCCATACGTGATATTCTGATTCGTGAGGCTCATGAAGGTGGGTTGATGGGTCATTTTGGTGTCACTAAGACGTTGCACACATCGAAGGAGCATATGTTTTGGCCAAAGATGCGTAGGGATGTTGAAAGGTACTGTGAACGTTGTGTGACATGTAAGAAAGCAAAATCGAAGGTTTCACCACATGGTATGTACTTACCTTTACCTAAGCACAACCGGGGAGGATCCACCCCATATATCTCTATGTATTCTAATATTACTGTTTATACCAGGCCGGTGAAGAAAGCCGGGGAAAAGACGCTGAAGGGCGTTATATATACCTTGCCAAGCGAAGGAGCCCCTGTTGGGTTTTGGTGCATCCAGAATGTTGCCCAAAGGAAAGTATTTGGACCGATATATTTGTCCTAATAAGGAATCTGGTTCACAGATGAGTTTCCAAACTTGCTTGCCCAAGAGAGCAATGTTAAAGTCGTGTAAGTCCTTAAAACCCATGCCACCAGCAGCTTTAGGTAAACATATACGATTCTAAGGTAACATATGCCAACCTTTTTTGTTGGATTTACCAGTCCACCAATATTGACGGATTGATGTAGTCATGTCATCGATGATATTTTGTGGTAGAAGATAGCAAGACATAACATATTGTGGGAGAGATTGTAAGACAGCTTTGATGAAAATCTCTCGACCACTAAAGGATAGTAGGTGTTTGTCCCAGCTAGAGAGACGATCATGTACTTTATCACGTACAAATCCCAGTGATTCAGTTTTATTTTTCCCTATTAGGAGCGGGATGCCTAGGTATACTCCGGGGTTAGAAACTTCGCGTACTTGTAAAAGGCTATTAATTGCATTTCTTGTTGCAGATGGTGTACGTGGGTTATAGAAAATTGTTGATTTCTCGAAATTGACTGCTTGACCAGATGCATTAGCATATATTTGAAGAGCATTTTTCAGAAGGGATGCTTCAGATTGATTAGTATTTATAAATACCATACAATCATCAGCAAAAAGAAGGTGGTTAACTTTGGGCCCATGTTTACATGCGCCTAGTCCTGGAAGTATATTAGTTTGTTGAGCAGCAGCTAAGTAAGCCGAGAGGCCTTGAGTGCAGAAGAGAAAAAGGAAAGGGGATAGAGGATCCCCCTGACGAAGACCACGTTGAGGTTGAAAGATGGGTGAAAAAGAGTTATTAATTTTAACTGAGAAAGAGACTGTAGTTTACAACGCATTATAAGCTCAATCCATTCGGATGCAAAACCCATACGTTCCATTACATTTGCAAGGAAAGACCATTCTACTCTATCGAAAGCTTTTTCCATGTCTAGCTTGAGAGCAGCTCCTTGAGAGGATTTAGTAGCTCCGGAGTTAATATTGTGAATAATTTCATACGCAACAAGGATGTTGTCAGAAATGTTGCGTCCCTGGACAAAGGCTGCTTGATTAGGGCTAATACATAGAGGTATAGCCTGTTTCATTCTGTTTACAATTTTTTTGGCAACTATTTTATAGAGTACAGTGCAAAGGCTAATTGGTCTGAGTTGCTTCATGGATGTTGGATCCTGTACTTTGGGTATTAGCACCAGTATAGTTTTGTTAACTGAGGCCATATCAGCGTTGCCGTTTAATAGGTCAATACAAAGATTAAGAACATCGTCTCCAACTGTATCCCAGTGTTGTCTAAAGAAACTACTTGGTAGACCGTCGGCACCAGGTGCCTTCCTAGGGTCAATATCTTTAAAGGCATGAAGAATTTCTTCTCTGGTGAACGGCTTGAGTAGGTTGTCGTTCATTGAAGAATTGATGGAAGGGTGAATTTTGTCAAGAATGGTGTTCGAGAATTGGGGATTAGATGTTGTAAACAAGTTTTGGAAATAATCCGAAGCGATATTCATAATGTCTGATTCAGAAGTGCGCCAATTGGAGTTGGCATCATAAAGGCCTATGATTGAATTTACCTTATTCCGATTAGAAGCTCTGGCATGGAAGAATTTGGTGTTTTTGTCTCCTTGGGAAAGCCAAAGAGTTCGGGATCTTTGAGCCCAATAAACTTCTTGTTCTGTTAAAAGTTTATATAATTCCGTTCTATAGTTTAAGTAAATTTGTTTATTTGTGGCTGTTAAGGGACGGTAGAGTAGTTTATTTATTTTTTTAGTAAGGAATTTAATACGTCCGGTTGTTTTAAAGCGTTGTTGGTTTTGCCAATCCTCTAGGTATGTTCCTACCGCTTTAATTTTGTTGATGGCTGTTCCGGGGGTATCGGCCCATGCCCTTTTGATTATTTGGATATTGTCTTTATTATTGGCCCAACAGCTTTCGAATCTGAAATTCTTGGGAGTTTGTGTTTTGGGTGTAGTAGTTGATTTATCAAATTCAAGAAGAAGGAAACAATGGTCGGATTTTGCGACATATTCCGTGGTTATACGATGAGAAGGGTAGAGATCTTGCCAAGCAGAGTTAGCGATAAAACGGTCTAGTCTTTCATGAATTACCGGGGTTAAGGTTCCTACTTTTGTCCATGTAAACCAACCCGAAGTTGGCTTACAATCGAAGAGGTAGTTTCGAGTTAAACAATTTCGAAAATTTTTAATTTGGGATCTAGCTCTACGGGGGCCCCCTTGTTTTTCCGAATCTGTTAGAATCTCATTGAAATCTCCACCGAGAAGCCAAGGTTTATCTTTAGTAGAAGTGTATAAAGAATCAATTAACTCCCATGTTTTATATTTTTGGCTAGTTTCCGAAAATCCATGCATTCCAGTGAAAAACATTGTGTAGTTATTCTTTGTAATTTGAATGTGAATATAACGCAACGAATAGGAAATTAAGCTTATATTAATATCGTTTGCGGCGAATAAAGAAATTTCGGAACACCCTTCCGAGGGGGGAATAGAAATAATGTCTAACATACCTAATGAAAGACATAAGCGGTTACATTCCGCATTATTTAGTTTAGTTTCGCATAAGAAGATAATATATGGGTTGGTGCGTTGGACATAGGACCGAAAATGTTGAACCGTCGGGGCTTGTCCAAGACCCTGACAGTTCCAGCAGAGGATCCTCATTTTGCTCGGCGGGGCTGGGAATCAGCCGCCGCCGGAGAGTTTTTAGAGCTGCTCATCCCAGCTTTTGGAGTAGATCCTGACTGTTTGGATTTTTTCGGCGGGAGCGATACTTGTATTGGGGAACGGCGTTTCATGCCTCGGTTTGTTTGGGTTGGTGCAGGTGCAGGTGCGGGTGCTGGTGCAGGAACAGGTGCAGGGGCTGCATCATTCGGGTAAGTTTTAAGTAACCACTGATTAAAGTCATTGAATATTGAATCAGTGGGTTTAGAAGGCTTACTCGATTCAGAGTCAAACTTTTTAATCTGCTCGGCTGTAGGGCTGGGGACACCATAATCATCATTGGTTTCCCAATCATCATCAGAACCATCTTCCGGAATGGGATAGATGGTGTTCAGGGGTTGGGGCTCAAGAGGAGCTTTTTGTTTCGGATCAGCAGCAGGGGGTCATTGACAGTATTGAGGCCATCATCCATGGTCATGTCGACGTTTTGGGCTTCTTCGGTTACTTGTTCTGTAAATGAGGCGGCATCGCCTTCATTTAGAGAGCCTTTATATTGAAAAAAGAATGTTATTAGAAACTGGTAACTATTTATATAAAGGATGGTGAATGAGTAAAGTAATTTACCCATATTGTTTTGATCGTTAGGAGGAGCTGTAGGATTGGCCGAGGCTGCTGGGATATTCGCTGGGGCCACTACGAGAAAATTAGAGGGTGAGTATTTTGATAGAAATTTTGAGAGGGGAAAATAATTGAAAACAGTTGTAATTATAACAGATGATATAAATTTACCATTCACTGGAGGGATGTTTGGATTCAGATTCGGTTCTACATTTCAGATACGCCCACGAATTCCAACTGGGCGACGTCTAGGAGGAAGGTAGCGGAGCCATTCTCCATATTGCAATTTATTGGGATCGAGTGAAGATCGGATAGGACAGTTTTCTAAGGTATGACTGATAATACCGCAACCAGGGCAGAGAATCGGAAGCCTTTCATACTGAAGACGGCACATAATTTTGTTTTCACCAGAGCCAATAAACACAAATCGGGTGACAGGTCTTGTGATATTGAGAAAGATTTCAACTCGAAGGAATTTCGTCATATTCCCATCGACTTGGCGGGTATCTGTTCGGAGAACATTGCCCACCATCGATCCTAAAGCATGTCCCACCAGATGGGATCGATCTACATCAGCAAAGAGTGAATCAGGAAGGGAGAAGATTCTGATCCAGATTCTCATAGTGGTAAAGTTGTAGTCGGTTAAGGATTTGGCTGGATCATATTCGGTGACTGCAAGCCATTCATCCTTGTACAGCCAAGGTCCACGATTGAGAATTTCATAACAGTTCTTGATTTCTTTGAACTTGATCTTGAGGAAGTTATCTTGTATCACTGAGATGGATACCAACTTCATTGGGTTTCCAGATTCCTTCGAAGGCGTTGATAACAGCATAAATATCAAGAGGCTTGGACGATATGAAGCGACCAATGACAATGAGTTTGGGATCTTCCTTGATGAAGTCAAAGTCAGGAGTGTAGAGTAGTTTTGATTCTTCATTGGTGAGATTGATTGAGTTGAGTTGGGGGATGGAGGAGGATGAAGCCATGTAATCACCTATTTTGTCCGGGGTGTTAAAACCCGCTTTCTCTTCTTTTAAATAATGGGCTTTGATGTTTATGTTGTGATAAAAAAACCAAAAAAAGAAAAAATTAATTAAAAAATAGCATACAGTATATTATGTTATCATTATTACCATTACTTTATGCTTACTTACCATTTATTATTACTACCATATGTTACTATCTATATTACTATCATATATCATTATTACTATCTATTATTGTTACTATTATATTACTATTTATTTATTTATATTATCTATATTATTATATTATTATCTATTATTCTTGTTACCATTATCATATATTATTAGTATTACTTATATTATTATCATTAATAGATTTACCGATTATTATTATTATTATTATTATTATTATTATTATTATTATTATTATTATTATTAATTAAATCTGAAAAAAACGAAAAATAATAAAATCCAAAATACTAATATATAAATAAAAGCCCAAGTTTTTAATAATTCAAAGTCCATTACATGTTAGAAAAAACCAAAAATTACATGGCCTGTTGACCCAAATAATAAAAGCCCTAAGTCTAAAAAACCCTAATCTGATAAGCTGCCCCTCTTTGTTTTGCAGCCGCCCCTAATCTCAGCCGTTGGATCTGGCACGAGATCAACGGCCCAGATCAAGACTCGGAGAAACCCTAGGGGAGCCTCTCCCGAATCCCAGCGCCGCTCAGTCTCCATCGTTCGATCAGGAGCGCATCGGACGGCTGAGATCGAAGCTCGGAAGCTTCCAGAGCCCCACGCACCGCACGCGCGACTCCCCAACAGCCCACGCGCGGCGATCCGACTCCCACACGCGCGCGTGCAATCCACCTCACGCCCCATCAGCTTCCTCTGGCCGTCCAGATTCCACCAACGGTTGCGATTCGCCCCTCATCGTCCGGCCGTCTCCCAGCCTCTCTGGTCCCCTCTCCCTCGTACGAGAGCCCTCACATGCAACAAAAATCAGAAATGTCAGAAACGCGAAATACAACAAATTGCAGAGGCAAAAGTCGGACATGAATACAAACAAAATCAAAACAACCAACAGCGAATTACCAGCAATTACATGCATTAGGAAAAAGAGAAAAATATGTAATATTCCGGGCTTATAAAAGCCGGAATCGACATGCAGTAAAGGGAGGTTTTTTTAGAGAGGATTTTTTCAGAGAGAGATTCCATTCGAAAATTTCAGAGAAATTTGTAATCGGAGAAGAGGATTTTTTGAGAGAAAAAAAGGATTCAAAGAAACTCGGAAGCATTGTAATCAAAGTTTCATATCAATACAAGCAGAAAGAAACTTCAAGAGGTATATCGTATCTTATTTTTGTTTTTCAAAAGTAAAAAAGGACCGAAAAGGGTTAGGGTTTACCGTCGCGTTTCCTCCTTCGCCGCTTTGTTTCCTTCGCCGGTGACAAGCCATCCGGTCCCTTTCGGGATCTCACGCGGTGAGCCGGTGGAGGAAAAACGCCGGAGGGTGGTTGTTTAAAATATTTTGGGGTTTCGTTTTCTGGGTTTTACAAAAAGATTTGATTTTGGTTTTGGATCTATAAAAAAGAGGGTTTTCGATCTATGTTTTGGGTTTCAGAAAGAAAAAAGGTTTTTTTTTAGGGTTCCGGCGCTGGCAACAGCGACCGGAACCCTCGCGGCGCCGGAGCAAAACATGGAAAGGGGGAGAAGCTCTCCTGAATTAGGGTTTTAAACATGATAAAAGGGGTCAATTATTTTTTAGTTCGTATTTATAGTGTTTTTTTTTGTTTTGAAATCGGGTTAATCACATTTTAAGGACCTCCGTGTCCTTGTAATTACACGAACAAGGTTTCCGTCTTTTAAAACCTCTTCCGCAGTCCCTATGCTTTTTTCAGCGTTTTCAATTCCGTCACTATTTTCATTTCGACTGACTTTCGGATGGATTAATTCTTGTTCTGGTCCCTGTGGCTTTTCTTCTTCTTTTATTTTGGTCCCTTCCCGCGTTTTAATTAGTTTTGGTTAAATGGTTTATTTACATTTTCAGTCCCTTCATGTTTGCATTTTGTTTATTTACGTTGCATTTCATTTTGCATGTTATATTTTGTTACTCATGTATTGCCCCTTTTATTTTATCGAATATATGTTTTTGTCGTGTTGCTACGTTCACTTGGTGTAAATATGTGATGTATGCATGTGGTATGAGTTTTTAGCTAGTTGTTACTTCATTCGAATATATGTTTGCATGCGATTATGTTTGCTTATGCGTTGAGTATTTGGTTTTTGATATATGGCTCGTGTTAATCATTTTTATAATACATGATTGTATTTTTTTATATCACGTTTAATAATTTTGCTATGCATCTTTTTAATATGGTATGCTTGTTTTTCTTATGCGGTTCAAATATATGTATATTTATGACATGCATTTTTAATTGCCATTCATGTGATTTTTTAATGTCCTGAAATGCTTGTTAATTAATTTTAATTTTAAAACGGAGATACCTATTAATTCGTGTATTCAGGTCGACATACCTAGCTTATTGGATGTCCCTGAATATTCAGATTAATTCGAATCGTCTAAAGGTAAATTCGAGTTTAAAACGGACAAGACCATAGCACCATATTTATCTGCTTGCATCATGCATAAAGGTGACGTACGTGATCCGAACCCTAAACTAACATGGCAGTCAGTCTTATATGATGTCGGTTTAGTCTATGGTCCGGTGTACCGTCATCCTTTTTAATTAAATGCTTAATTAATTCGAGACCACCAATTTGAAAAGCTCGTGAGTTAAAGCCTAATTTTCAATCTAGAACCACTAATTAAATTCCTTTTAAATTTCAGATAATTTCCATCAATTAAATGCAACAATTGTTTTGGTACCGATCTCCGGGCGTGATGGGGACGCTAACCCTACCCCACACGTAACCAACTCCCGAACCCTTTCAAATGAATCTCTGGTTTTGTTTTTTTATGGTGTCTGGTCTACCTTAGTGGCCGGTGGCGACTCCAAACCAAGAAAAATATTTTTTTTAAAAAAGGTTTTCTTTCCAAAACCTGAATCGAGCCAATTTTTAAATTCCCCCTTTTAAAATCAAATCGAACATTTTTTTCAAAAGTAGCGGGAACTTGATTTGTGCGGCGAAAAAAAACCCCGTTACAGCTTGGCGACTCCGCTGGGGACAATTTTGTTTTTCCAAACAAAAAGAGAGTTAGGCCAAAGAAATAATTGTTGCTTTTAATGATGAAATTTTTTGGAATTTAATTTGACTTTAACGAGATGGTTCTTCTTTGAAAATAAGACTTTAAGTACACGAGCTTTGATAATTGGTGGTCTTGAATTAATTCTTCATTTAATTTCAAAGGAATCACCGACATGTGTTGCATCACGCATTAGGCTCTATACCCGAGCTTCGTCCCTTAAGTGGGAGTGAAACGCCCATACCCACGTGAGTCTCCCTCCACGGGTCGGTAATTCACTTCCAGAATCCATGCCTTTGACATGTGAGCAGCCCTCCACGTCATTAGGTTGTGCTTTCCCTCGAACCGAAACCAATTCGTAAGCTTGTAATGGGCCATAATTGGGGTTCTTGTTACCTTAGTAGGTGATGAGATAGGTTCGGGTACCCTTGTTAGAACTGAACCACATGAGTGAGAATTTAAGAAGCCTACCCCGGTTAGAGCCATGCGGATAACCATAGAATTAGAATTCATGCTATTAGGTCTTGCATCGTTGATCTGCTTTGGTATTTCCTGTTTATTTGTTTTATCCAGATATTCATTATTGGTGTTACTAACCCAGTTGCCTTCTTGTCTTGTTTTGCTTATTTTTGCATACTCATCGCATTTTCATACGAAGTGTTGATTCGAGAACAGTCTAAGTTGAAAACTTTCATAACGGGAGAAAGAGTCTACAGCAACGAAGTTTTCGGAACCCTAATGGAAAGGGACGAGGAAATTTATTTTATAGAAAAAATCATACCCTCGTATTTATTTTCTTACCGCGTTGTAAGAAAACTCGATCTCCGTTAGGGAAAGTTGTTTGATAAGGATGTTCGTCGAACCAACATTTCCTTGCATTCGGTTTTGTTTTTTAATTTGTTGCATTTAATCATATGTTTATGTTTTGCATTTGACATATCATGCATTGCATCATTGGTTCATGGAATCTAATTGTTCGGGGTCATGGCAGCATCCGTAACTACTAAAGATTCCGCACCCACACTTTACTCGCCATCAAAGGAGGCAAATGGAGGAGAGTTTTGCTAAGTTGGAAGCTGATTTGAGAGGTCAGTTAGAGCAAGCCAAGCAAGAGTTGAGGGACACCATTATCAAGACCCAAAAAGATATGATGAACGAGTTATCTCAGTTGCTGCAAGGAAAGGGTCTTGTTGGAAACCCTAGTCAGGATAAGGGAGACCCCTCGTTTTCTCCCGGTTTCGTTACCAATACCCTTAAGTCCTCGCAAGAAGTGGCTACTCAAGGAGATGAGGCAACATCGCATCAAGAGGAGGACAGAGCTCGAATGAGGGGGAGACTAGAGCCCCTAAGAAAGAAGACGAAGAGATGTATCCTACCCCGGTCCCAATATCCTGCGCTGACTTGTACAAGGCAGAATTGGTTCGACCCTACCATATCACGGCCTCAAGCCACAATCGGGAATGCTCAAGGCTCAAACCGAAGGGAGAATAGGACCCCCAGGAAGGAACGAGAGAGAATGACCTTCACCCCTCCACCTATGTCGTACAAAGAGGTGTACAAGCACTTATACGAGGCTGATCTGGTTCGCCCGTATCATGTTCCCCCCTTCCAACCACCCTACCCTTCGTGGTACGATGAGAAGGCACATTGTGAGTATCACGGCGGAATATCAGGGCACAAAATAGAAAATTGCACAGCGTTCAAGAAGCTAGTACAAAACATGATCAACACCGGGGCCCTCGACTTAGGGAAGCCCAATGTGACGACCAATCCGCTTCTGAGGCATGGAGGTTGAGGCGTGAATGCCCTCAAAGCTGTAGATGCGAAGAAAGTAAGGATGACAGTGTCAGAAATTAAAGCCCCTCTGAGGTGGGTGTACGAGCAGTTGTGTGCAATAGGCGTGATTGAGAAGGGTCCGAGTGGGGCATATGATGGCCATGAGTCATTTTGTGAGGACCATCAGACTGCGAGGCATCAGATTCAGAACTGTCCAGAGTTCAAACAGTTGGTCCAAGAATTGGTGGACAACCGGGAAGTTGAGTTCCTCGAAGAAGTTTGAAGGGTGGGATGGACGGCCAATTTAATCAAAAGTTTAATGCATCCGAGCTTGTTTGCTTTCATTTCATTGCATTTTAATTTTTCCTTGAAGTGATGTGTGGAATCCAGTTTGCTAACCTTTGCCCGAAGGTAGCAAAGATTTTTTGTAAGGGCCTCAGACTGCATATTTCTAAATTTCAATGAAAGGGTGCATTACGTTTCAATTTCCTTTTCATTTTGTGTGTATACATTTGCCTATTGAGTCCCCGTATATCAATTGCACAAGGGACATTGACCTTGACCCCAAAGGTTGACTTCGAGCCGCCTTTGTCTAGTGGAAATCGAAAGCTTTGAAGATGATGGATATGTGGCTTACACTCCAAGTTAATTTGGTCACCTAATTAAAATTAATACCTTCGGGAGAATAATCGGAAATCCCCCGTGCTAGAAGAAAAAGAGAAAAAAAGAAAAAGAAAAAAAGAAGAAAGGAGAAAAAGAAAAAGAAAAAGAAAAAAAGAAAAAAAGAGAAAAAGAGAGAGAATAATAAAAGCCTAACAAAAGCACTCCAATGTTCGAAGCCTGGTAATAGGCATTTTCGGATACGAGTGCAGAATTTTTGGGGCACTCCGCTGTAGCAAAAGACCAATAAGGTTGCTATGCACCATTCAATTTAGCTACATGAGTGATGGTAATATTCTCAAATCGTGACAATGCCGAGTAACTCGGGGTATCGTTGTATGCTCCATCTTTATTCTCGAGCCAAAGGAATGTGATGAGTTGACTTCCCCAAAATCGTAATGAATTGATAAAGGCGAAGCCTATTGAAGATAAATCTAATTGATTAAAAGCCGGAATAACTTGGAGAGTATGTCACATTTTCAGACATCAACTTAGCTTTCGAGGTCTCCTAGACACATGATGCTTGAGGCAATCATTGGTAAGCCATAACAGTGTCGTTCGTGCACTTGATATTCAGGGTATTTGATCTAGCTTGATATATCCATGGTTTGAAAAGAAAATCTAGTTTTCGAAAACGCATCTTATTTTGAAATTGGAAGATGCAGTCTAAATCTTTTTGTGAACACAAATTAATCTCCCTTTGCTTCAGGGATAAAGTCTAGAATGCAATGCCATGAATACAAATGACAGCTTGTCAGTGGCTATGGTAAAAATTGTAATAAGTTCCTACATGCAATAGTTCAGGGACTTGGGGGCACGTGTTTCCCCCATTGTTGAGAAGAGATGAAGTCGTCATATTGAGTTAAGACGAAGAGAATAATTCAGCACCCAGACTGAGTAGGGGGCAATGTTTTGAGAGCAAGCACTATGAGAAGTGTTATGACCGGTCTGACCAGTGAAAGTCAGCAGTCGTCTAAAAGACCAAAAGATTGATATCCGGCAGAGATGAGAAAGCCCGAAGAAATTGAGAAAAAAAAGAAGAAGAAAAGAAGAAGAAGGTCGAGATTGACCAATCCGAAGAGTGGAAGCGTCCGAGCACTCCTTAATAAACTTAAGAGAAAAGTTCTAAGACTTGGGGGCATGTGTTCCCCCGATGTTAAGAAAAGAGAAAATTCGTCACATTCAGTAAAGACGAAGAAAACGGTTGAGCACCCAGTTTAAATAGGGGGCAATGTTTTGAGAACAAGCACCACGAGAAGTGCTATGTCCGGCCTGACCAGTGGAAGTCAGCAGTTGTCTTTTGAGAAGAGACCAAGATTTGGCAAAGAGGAGAAAGCCAAAAGAGATTGAGAAGAAGAAGAGACAAGAAGAAGGTCGAGGTTGACCAACTCGGAGAATAGAAGCATCCGAGCATTTTGATGTCGTAATTCACGCATCACTTATAGTTAGGCATCCCTAGGATTAGGGGCATGCTAACTCACATAATCATATCATTTTTACCTATTTTTGACAGATATATCAAAGCTTTTCTCATACAAGGAAGCTCGCCTATCCATTCAGGCTCGTGAAGAATGGAATATCAAAGCTTTTCTCATACAAGGAAGCTCGCCTATCCGTTCAGGCTCGTGAAGAATGGAATATCAAAGCTTTTCTCATACAAGGAAGCTCGTCTATCCGTTCAGGCTCGTGAAGAATGGAATATCAAAGCTTTTCTCATACAAGGAAGCTCGCCTATCCGTTCAGGCTCGTGAAGAATGGAATATCAAAGCTTCTCTCATACAAGGAAGCTCGCCTATCCGTTCAGGCTCGTGAAGAATGGAATATCAAAGCTTTTCTCATACAAGGAAGCTCGCCTATCCGTTCAGGCTCGCGAAGAATGGAATATCAAAGCTTTTCTCATACAAGGAAGCTCGCCTATCCGTTCAGGCTCGTGAAGAATGGAATATCAAAGCTTTTCTCATAAAAGGAAGCTCGCCTATCCGATCAGGCCCTTGGAGAATGGAACCCGCCTATCTGATCAGGCCCTTGAAGAATGAAACCCGCCTATCCGATCAGGCCCTTGGAGAATGGAACCCGCCTATCCGATCAGGCTCTTGAAGAATGAAACCCGCCTACCCGATCAGGCCCTTGGAGAATGGAACCCGCCTATCCGGTCAGGCTCTTAAAGAATGGAATCCACCTACACGTTCAGGCTCTTGGAGAAGGGAACCCGCCTGTACGTTTAGGCTTTCGAAAATAGAACCCGCCTATCCGTTCGGGCATTTGAAGAATGGAGCTTCTGCTAATTATCTGTTTGATCAGACCTCGAAGGGTTGAAGAGTGTTGAAATGAGAAAAATAGCTTCAGGCCTCCGCGACTGTTGCCTTTCCCCGCACTGACTTCCGAACCGCCAGTAGTTCAAGTGCATGGTGACTTGGAATCCAAACAGGGAAGTCGGACAAAATTGGTGTTTATGGCCTTTGCTTTATCCTTATTTCACAAGTATAAGCAAAGGGGGGCAGCTGTAATCACCTATTTTGTCCGGGGTGTTAAAACCCACTTTCTCTTCTTTTAAATAATGGGCTTTGATGTTTATGTTGTGATAAAAAAAACCAAAAAAAGAAAAAAGAAAAAATTAATTAAAAAATAGCATACAGTATATTATGTTATCATTATTACCATTACTTTATGCTTACTTACCATTTATTATTACTACCTTATGTTACTATCTATATTACTATCATATATCATTATTACTATCTATTATTGTTACTATTATATTACTATATATTTATTTATATTATCTATATTATTATATTATTATCTATTATTCTTGTTACCATTATCATATATTATTAGTATTACTTATATTATTATCATTAATAGATTTACCGATTATTATTATTATTATTATTATTATTATTATTATTATTATTATTATTATTATTATTATTATTATTATTATTATTAATTAAATCTGAAAAAACGAAAAATAATAAAATCCAAAATACTAATATATAAATAAAAGCCCAAGTTTTTAATAATTCAAAGTCCATTACATGTTAGAAAAAACCAAAAATTACATGGCCTGTTGACCCAAATAATAAAAGCCCTAAGTCTAAAAAACCCTAATCTGATAAGCTGCCCCTCTTTGTTTTGCAGCCGCCCCTAATCTCAGCCGTTGGATCTGGCACGAGATCAACGGCCCAGATCAAGACTCGGAGAAACCCTAGGGGAGCCTCTCCCGAATCCCAGCGCCGCTCAGTCTCCATCGTTCGATCAGGAGCGCATCGGACGGCTGAGATCGAAGCTCGGAAGCTTCCAGAGCCCCACGCACCGCACGCGCGACTCCCCAACAGCCCACACGCGGCGATCCGACTCCCACACGCGCGCGTGCAATCCACCTCACGCCTCATCAGCTTCCTCTGGCCGTCCAGATTCCACCAACGGTTGCGATTCGCCCCTCATCGTTCGGCCGTCTCCCAGCCTCTCTGGTCCCCTCTCCCTCGTACGAGAGCCCTCACATGCAACAAAAATCAGAAATGTCAGAAACGCAAAATGCAACAAATTGCAGAGGCAAAAGTCGGACATGAATACAAACAAAATCAAAACAACCAACAGCGAATTACCAGCAATTACATGCATTAGGAAAAAGAGAAAAATATGTAATATTCCGGGCTTATAAAAGCCGGAATCGACATGCAGTAAAGGGAGGTTTTTTTAGAGAGGATTTTTTCAGAGAGAGATTCCATTCAAAAATTTCAGAGAAATTTGTAATCGGAGAAGAGGATTTTTTGAGAGAAAAAAAGGATTCAAAGAAACTCGGAAGCATTGTAATCAAAGTTTCATATCAATACAAGCAGAAAGAAACTTCAAGAGGTATATCGTATCTTATTTTTGTTTTTCAAAAGTAAAAAAGGACCGAAAAGGGTTAGGGTTTACCGTCGCGTTTCCTCCTTCGCCGGTGACAAGCCATCCGGTCCCTTTCGGGATCTCACGCGGTGAGCCGGTGGAGGAAAAACGCCGGAGGGTGGTTGTTTAAAATATTTTGGGGTTTCGTTTTCTGGGTTTTACAAAAAGATTTGATTTTGGTTTTGGATCTGTAAAAAAGAGGGTTTTCGATCTCTGTTTTGGGTTTCAGAAAGAAAAAAAGGGTTTTTTTTAGGGTTCCGGCGCCGGCAACAGCGACCGGAACCCTCGCGGCGCCGGAGCAAAACATGGAAAGGGGGAGAAGCTCTCCCGAATTAGGGTTTTAAACATGATAAAAGGGGTCAATTAATTTTTAGTTCGTATTTATAGTGTTTTTTTTGTTTTGAAATCGGGTTAATCACATTTTAAGGACCTCCGTGTCCTTGTAATTACACGAACAAGGTTTCCGTCTTTTAAAACCTCTTCCGCAGTCCCTATGCTTTTTTCAGCGTTTTCAATTCCGTCACCATTTTCATTTCGACTGACTTTCGGATGGATTAATTCCTGTTCTGGTCCCTGTGGCTTTTCTTCTTCTTTTATTTTGGTCCCTTCCCGCGTTTTAATTAGTTTTGGTTAAATGGTTTATTTACATTTTCAGTCCCTTCATGTTTGCATTTTGTTTATTTACGTTGCATTTCATTTTGCATGTTATATTTTGTTACTCATGTATTGCCCCTTTTATTTTATCGAATATATGTTTTTGTCGTGTTGCTACGTTCACTTGGTGTAAATATGTGATGTATGCATGTGGTATGAGTTTTTAGCTAGTTGTTACTTCATTCGAATATATGTTTGCATGCGATTATGTTTGCTTATGCGTTGAGTATTTGGTTTTTGATATAGGGCTCGTGTTATTCATTTTTATAATACATGATTGTATTTTTTTTATATCACGTTTAATAATTTTGCTATGCATCTTTTTAATATGGTATGCTTGTTTTTCTTATGCGGTTCAAATATATGTATATTTATGACATGCATTTTTAATTGCCATTCATGTGATTTTTTAATGTCCTGAAATGCTTGTTAATTAATTTTAATTTTAAAACGGAGATACCTATTAATTCGTGTATTCAGGTCGACATACCTAGCTTATTGGATGTCCCCGAATATTCGGATTAATTCGAATCGTCTAAAGGTAAATTCGAGTTTAAAACGGACAAGACCATAGCACCATATTTATCTGCTTGCATCATGCATAAAGGTGACGTACGTGATCCGAACCCTAAACTAACACGGCAGTCAGTCTTATATGATGTCGGTTTAGTCTATGGTCCGGTGTACCGTCATCCTTTTTAATTAAATGCTTAATTAATTCGAGACCACCAATTTGAAAAGCTCGTGAGTTAAAGCCTAATTTTCAATCTAGAACCACTAATTAAATTCCTTTTAAATTTCAGATAATTTCCATCAATTAAATGCAACAATTGTTTTGGTACCGATCTCCGGGCGCGATGGGGACGCTAACCCTACCCCACACGTAACCAACTCCCGAACCCTTTCAAATGAATCTCTGGTTTTGTTTTTTTATGGTGTCTGGTCTACCTTAGTGGCCGGTGGTGACTCCAAACCGAGAAAAAGATTTTTTTAAAAAAAGGTTTTCTTTCCAAAACCCGAATCGAGCCAATTTTTAAATTCCCCCTTTTTAAATCAAATCAAACATTTTTTCAAAAGTAGCGGGAACTTGATTTGTGCGGCGAAAAAAACCCCCGTTACAAGACATTGATGGATTTAGAGGGTATGAGGAATACGAGATAGGTAGGGTTTGTAGTGGGTTGGTGTAATTGTAATACAAGTATATAAATAGAACGAAAACAGCTAAGGGTGATGATATATGGAAAGTGGGTTGAGAAAGATTTAGAGGAATATTTAGCGACTGTAAAAGATTGGAACTACTAATATCAGAAATTAAATTAACTAAGGTACATTCCTTAAATGAAATAGAAGACCTTGAAAAAGAAGAATCGCTAGGAGATATTAAAGGAAAGTAGCTTAAATATCTATTAAAATTTTGGTAAAGCTTTAATGGTAGTATTAAGATGATTTGTTTGAAATATTGGCTGGGAAGGAGGTTTAAAAAGGGAAAGATCAGATTGGCTTTGGTAATATAAGGGAAACTTTTAATAATTAAGTGTTTAAAACGGAGAGTAAGTTTTGAAGGCGCAAATAAAGGAAAATAAATCATGTAACTGCTGAAAATTATTTTCATTATTGGTATTAATGTTGCATAATAAAAGGTATATTTTGATGAGGATAATTTTAGTAATAAAGTTGATTGTAGTAAATAGAGTGAAAACGAAAGAATAAAGTTACCGTTGACTGTATTTAAAACTTTATTAAATGGAAGTTTATGAAAAATTAGAATTACAGAAAAACGTAAGGAGGATAATTTGAGTATAAATGATAGGTTTTGACTTTTAAATGAGGCTGATTTTTTGGAGTTAATTGTATACCGGCGGGTTAATTGGAGGGTAAAAGTAAAATAAAAATTTAGAGAGCTTTGAGCACTAGAATACATTAAAAGGTAGCTAATAAATTTTGAATAAAGCTGAAGAAATAGAATGTAGCTGGGTTTTGAGTTTGTTTTGGAAAAAGTAGAACTAAGGATTATTAAAAGGTTTGAAAAATAAGTATAAGATATAGAAGAAAGACTCCTATTAAGTAGGATTTGAGAAGGATCCCAGGAATGGGCTTGTGAAATTTCACCTAAAAAGGTGTAGTGGGGAAGGGTATCTAGCTAGCGAATCAATGAGTAAAGGTCGTTAATATAAACACATACATCTAGTGGGGAATATAGAACATTCATGGCAGTAGTAATAAAATCTATAATGCAGATAAGAGCATAATAATAAAGATAAAAGGAGAGCAGAAAAGAAAAAAAGCAAGAAAAAATAATTACAGACCCAGGGGAATGAAGGAGCGGGAATAAGAAAATAAATACAGACCAAAAGAGCAAAAAAATATAGGGGGAATGCTATGTAATTTAAATAAAGTAAATATGAATCTTAACCTAGGAGTAGTATTGAAGTTCCAGTAATCCTTGAGCAGCTGGTTAGTAACTTGTGTCATGGCATCCATTGGTGGTACGTAATGAGAGGCATCAAATAATATGTCAGAAAGAAAACATATGCAGTGAGTTAAATGATAACTTTTGATAATGCGATAAGTACAAGAGAAAATAGAGGACAAGGGAATAAAGTTAAGATACAATATGAGTAAGTGATAAACATACAAAAACATAAACGAGGACATTTGAGAATTTGATGGATAGTTAGATATAATGTTGAGGTAGATGGCAAGAATGCAAGAAGCAAGAATTTTAGTTTGCATAGAATACAAAAATAATAGAGTAATCATGAAAAAGACAATGACATTAGAAATATATAAAGGAGAGATAGATGGAGCTTGACCGGAATGACAATGGTAATGACATGAAAATGACAAGGACAAAAAGAATAGAGTAAACATGAAAAGAACAGAGTGTAAATTCAGCATATGAATATGAATATGAGACTTGACCAGAATGAAAGTGCATATCTGGTATAATTTAATACATAAGGGATGTGTCCATTTGAAGGTATAAATTAGCTGAGAAGTAATATATGAATCAATGTATATGTGGTTACCTTTTCGAATAGGGTCCAGGGTAGAGACTTGCAGCATGGTGATAGAACTTATGTTCTTTTTGAGGTATGAATTGCTGTATTTTATTTGCAAACAAGAACATCTGCTCAACCAATCAATATAGTAAATAATATTAGAAAATCCCAGAAAGTGGGCTGGTAGAATTTTCCCTATAAGGGATTGATAGTAGTTTGAATATTTTGTACATATTTCCGTAGCATCAGGGGTATTAGTATAGAAAATGATGATAAAACAAATATAAATGAATTTCAGAGAACGAATCAGAGAACCGATTAGATAACTTTCAGATTCAATTAAAAATATAAAAAGGAATGAGAAAAAGCAGTCGCAACATAGATGAGAGAATAGAACAGTATAGTATAAGATAGGTGAGTGGTTTTCAACGTTATTGGATGGAAATAAATAGATTAAGCATGGGTTAGAAGATTTCAAAATCAATCTAAAGTTTGAGCTATAAACAACAGAAAACCCAGAATACAACCAGTAGGCATAAGATTGGGGATTAAACAATATAATTAATTGTAAGGAATTAAAATTGGAAGTAATCATAGAATACAAATAATGTATTAGGCAGAATAAAAAAGGGATAAAATATAATAATATTAATATTAAATGAAAATGGGGATAGTACCTTCGAGTCGAATGGTGTTCATAGATTTTGTTCCAATTGGCAGAAGGGAAAAGCAAAATCTGAGATGAGGAAAACATGAGAAAATTAAAAGGGAGAGACCTAGTTAAAAATTGAAGATAGAGTAAGAAAGTAAGGCGAGGAGTAGGGAACCCTAGCCGAAACGTCGGTATGGGAAAACCCCAAATAGTAACCATCGTCGATCGGAGGGCATCAAAATCCACCGCAAATATCCCAAATAATAAGATGTTGAAAGTCCATATCCTCGAGGATGAATATCTGAAAAGAAGACAGGAGAGGTTACAAATAAAACAGCAAGCAAAAATTGAAATTGAAAAATAATGGGAGAATGTGAAACCCATAAAAAGGGGTAAACAGTCCCTTTGCATAAAAAAACTCAGATCGATAAAACCCAGAATATGCAGGCTTGCATGCAACCAGAAGGGTTGGATTAATCTGGAAAATTTCCAATCCCCTAATTTGGGTAAGCCCCAGGCGTGCTCAAATCTGGAAATCGACCGACAGAAAAGAGGCAACCAGAGGATGGAGACACTCAAAATAGAGAATCTGCAATGAAAAACCATCGTGAAAAAGAAAAAGAAAGAAATAAATTGAAAATCCAATATAAAATTGAAAAAAATGAGAACAAAGCCGGAAATATATATCTGTAAAAAGAGAGGATTTTTCTGATAGGAATCGTGGTTGTGGATCATTATCTCAGCCCGAGTCATAGTGGAATCGAGACGGGCAGTGAGGTTTGGAGAGGAGAAAAGATTTATGTTAGTGAAAATTGTACTGTGATAATAGAAAAATATGAGATTGCAAATGAAATTTGTGTAAGATAAAAATGAAAAACGAGAGTTTGGTGGGATGGCCCTTAACTTACTCTTGCTCAAAAGTCTTCGATCCCCTGACGGTTGATTGCCTTGAGTGTAGAACCAATATTTCGGCAGAGAAGGGAGTGTCGTGAGGGGAAGGGGAGGCGTGAAGGGTGAAGGGGAAGCGTGAAGGGTGAAGAAAACCGAGAAAAAAGGGAGGTGGAAGATGAAAAGGCAAACAACAATTTCAGAGAGTTTCGGAGAGAAGGAGAGAGAAACGAGAGCCATCCCACACCCGTTGGAATTTTAACTACCCGTTGGAATTTTAACTAAGTAAAAAGTACAGAAATTGCGGTTTTGCAATATAATTGTGTTGAAAAGCTCCTAATCAATTATATGAACTTCTAATATTTGATTAAAACTTGTTTTGCGGTCCTTTTTGTAGAGGTTTCGGACGAGCAGGTCTAAATGGGCCTTACAATGGACCCGTTGGAATTTTAACTGAGTAAAAAGTACAGAAATTGCAGTTTTGCAATATAATTGTGTTGAAAAGCTCCTAATCAATTATTTGAACTCCTAATATTTGATTAAAACTTGTTTTGCGGTCCTTTTTGTAGAGGTTTCGGACGAGCAGGTCTAAATGGGACTTTCAATGGACCCATTGGAATTTTAACTTAGTAAAAAGTACATAAATTGCGGTTTTGCAATATAATTGTGTTGAAAAGCTCCTAATCAATACCATGAATTCCTAAAATTTGATTAAAACTTGTTTTGCAGTCCTTTTTGTAGAGGTTTCGGACGAGCGAGTCGAAATGGGCATTTCAATTAACCCGTCGGAATTTTAACTGAGTAAAAAGTACAGGAATTACGGTTTTGCAATATAATTGTGTTGAAAAGCTCATAATCAATTATTTGATCTCCTAATATTTGATTTAAACTTGTTTTGCGGTCCTTTTTGTAGAGGTTTCGAACGAGCAGGTTTAAATGGGACTTTCAATGGACCCATTAGAATTTTAACTGAGTAAAAAGTACAGAAATTGCGGTTTTGCAATATAATTGTGTTAAAAAGCTCCTAATCAATTATTTGAACTCCTAATATTTGACTAAAACTTGTTTTGCGGTCCTTTTTGTAGAGGTTTCGGACGAGCAGGTCGAAATGGGCCTTTCAATGGACCCATTTGGAATTTTAATTGAGTAAAATGTATAGAAATTGAGGTTTTGCAATATAATTGTGTTGAGAAGCTCCTAATCAATTACATGAACTCCTAATATATGAATAAAACATTTTTGCGTTCCTTTTTGTAGAGGTTTCGGACGAGCAGGTCTAAATGGGACTTTCAATGGACCCGTTGGAATTTTAATTGAGTAAAAAGTACAGAAATTGAGGTTTTGCAATATAATTGTGTTGAAAAGCTCTTAATCAATTATTTGAACTCCTAATATTTGAATAAAACATTTTTGCGGTCCTTTTTGTAGAGGTTTTGGACGAGCAGGTCTAAATGGGCCTTTCAATGGACCCGTTGGAATTTTAACTGAGTAAAAAGAACAGAAATTAAAGTTTTTCAATATAATTGTGTTGAAAAGCTCCTAATCAATTACATGAACTCCTAAAATTTGATTAAAACTTGTTTTGCAGTCCTTTTTGTAGAGGTTATGGACGACCGGGTCGAAATGGGCCTTTCAGTGGACCCGTTGGAATTTTAACTGAGTAAAAAGTACAGAAATTGAGGTTTTGCAATATAATTGTGTTGAAAAGCTCCTAATCAATTATTTGAACTCCTAATATTTGAATAAAACATTTTTGCGGTCCTTTTTGTAGAGGTTTCGGACGAGGAGGTCTAAATGGGCCTTTCAATGGACCCGTTGGAATTTTAACTAAGTAAAGAGTACAGAAATTGAGGTTTTGCAATAAAATTGATTTGAAAAGCTCCTAATCAATTATTTGAACTCCTAATATTTGAATAAAACATTTTTGCGGTCCTTTTTGTTGAGGTTTCGGACGAGCAGGTCTAAATGGGCCTTTCAATGGACCCGTTGGAATTTTAACTGAGTAAAAAGTACAGAAATTGAGGTTTTGCAATATAATTGTGTTGAAAAGCTCCTAATCAATTACATGAACTCCTAAAATTTAATTAAAACTTGTTTTGCAGTCCTTTTTGTAAAGTTTTCGGACGAGCGGGTCGAAATGGGCCTTTCAATTGACCCGTTGGAATTTTAACTGAGTAAAAAGTATAGAAATTGATGTTTTGCAATATAATTGTGTTGAAAAGCTCCTAATCAATTATTTGATCTCCTAATATTTGATTAAAACTTGTTTTGCGGTCCTTTTTGTAGAGGTTTCGGACGAGCAGGTCTAAATGGGACTTTCAATGGACCCATTGGAATTTTAACTGAGTAAAAAGTACAGAAATTGCGGTTTTGCAATATAATTGTGTTGAAAAGCTCCTAATCAATTATTTGAACTCCTAATATTTGACTAAAACTTGTTTTGCGGTCCTTTTTGTAAGGGTTTCGGACGAGCAGGTCGAAATGGGCCTTTCAATGGACCAATTGGAATTTTAATTGAGTAAAAAGTACAGAAATTGAGGTTTTGCAATATAATTGTGTTGAGAAGCTCCTAATCAATTACATGAACTCCTAATATATGAATAAAACATTTTTGCGTTCCTTTTTGTAGAGGTTTCGGACGAGCAGGTAGGGGTGAGCGTTCGAGCGAGTCGAGTCGAGTCAAAAAAATTCAAGTTATTCGAGTTCATCGTCATATTTTACAACTTGAACTTAAATTGAAATTTTTTCGATTCTAGTCGATTTTAGCGAGTTCGAGTCGATTCGATTTTTGGAGTTTGGTTTTAATTTAAACATTTTTCTATTTATATCTACATATATATTTCTTCATATTATTTTTCACATGTGTAAAAAAAGATTTTGAATTATATCTACATACATATAAATTGACTTATGACTAAACAATACAATGATTCTAAAAGCACAAAAATAAGAACACATTTTTCATCAAACAAGGTAAACCTGTCCAAATTTCAATTGTAACAATCAAACCAACAAAAAGAAAACTCAACCTTCCATTATAAACTACGGGCCTCGTTAAAAACCTTCTTCTTATCTAGGTAACGCCAAGACGAGACCAAAGATAGCGGAAGGAGGAAAAGAGTACCCTAAAATATATTAATAACTAAAGCAAATAACACAGTAGAGTTTAGAAATCCAACATCACATGTCAAAAGATACAAACCAATAAAAACAAAAACATAAGAGTAGTTCAAAAAAGAAAATTGCAACAAACTTTTTTCGAGTTCCGAATTATATTGTCGAGTTTTCGAGTTTCTATACAAATTTAATTGTAATTATTTACCATGTTATAGTACGATTTGATTCTAATTTAAACGACTTTCTCTATTCATATAAGAGATGCATATATATATATATATATATTCATATTATTTTTCACATGCATAAGTAAGATTTTTAATGTTATTTAATAAAAAAGTATCATCTAAACTTATAAAATATATTTATAATATTATTTTTAAATAAGGAACTTTTAAGGATAAAGTACTGATGGGGGTATAAATGAGTCAATGAATTGATGTAAAGAAAAAAACTACAAAAAAATCGGTTGAATGATCAAATTGAATAAAATATAAAGTTAATGGGCTAAATTAAAAAAAGAATAAATTTGTTAAAAATATGAATTGAAGTTATATAGATATTATATAGTGTTAGTGAATCATGTGGTTTAATTTTGGTAAAAAATAGACATAAAACGAAAGAGAAATTAAAGAAATTGGAAACATTCAAAGTTGAGGGGCTAAATTACAAAAGTAGAAAATTTAATTTAAAAATATGAATTGAAGCTAAATAGGTATTCTAGTTTCTACATTGGTTTAGGAGCATGTGGTTCAATTTTGGTCAAAATTGACGTAAAACGAAGGAGATATTGAAGAAATGAGGAAATCATACAAAGTTGAGGGGCTGAATTGAAAAAATATGAAATTTATTTTAAAAATATAAATTGAAGATAAATATGTATTCTACGGTGGTTTAGGAATATGTGGTTCAAATTTGGTCAAAAATGGACTTAAAATGAAGGAGGAATTGAAGAAAAATGAAATCAGTGACTAAATTGTAAAACTGTAAAATTCGGTTTTTCGATTTTTCAATTTTTCGAGTTGGGCAAATTCCAAACCGACTCGAAATCGAAATTTTTTCGAGTTAATCGAGTTGACTCGAATAACTCGAACAACTCGAATAACTCGACTCGAATAACTCGAAATTGAAAAAAAAATATCGATTTTTTCGAGTCGAGTCGAGTTTTGCTCACCCTTACGAGCAGGTCTAAATGGGCCTTTCAATGGACCCGTTGGAATTTTAACTGAGTAAAAAGTACAGAAATTGAGGTTTTGCAATATAATTGTGTTGAAAAGCTCCTAATCAATTATTTGAACTCATAATATTTGAATAAAACATTTTTGCGGTCCTTTTTGTAGAGGTTTTGGATGAGCAGGTCTAAATGGGCTTTTAAATGGACCCGTTGGAATTTTAACTGAGTAAAAAGAACAGAAATTGAGGTTTTTCAATATAATTGTGTTGAAAAGCTCCTAATCAATTACATGAACTCCTAAAATTTGATTAAAACTTGTTTTGCAGTCCTTTTTGTAGAGGTTATGGACGACCGGGTCGAAATGGGCCTTTCAATGGACCCGTTGGAATTTTAACTAAGTAAAAAGTACAGAAATTGCGGTTTTGTAATATAATTCTGTTGAAAAGCTCCTAATCAATTTTTTGAACTCCTAATATTTGATTAAAACTTGTTTTGCAGTCCTTTTTGTAGAGGTTTCAGACGAGCGGGTCGAAATGGGCCTTTCAATGGAGCCGTTGGAATTTTAACTGAGTAAAAAGTACAGAAATTGAGGTTTTGCAATATAATTGTGTTGAAAATCTCCTAATCAATTATTTGAACTCCTAATATTTGAATAAAAAAAATTTGCGGTCCTTTTTGTAGAGGTTTCGGACGAGCAGGTCTAAATGGGCCTTTCGATGGACCCGTTGGAATTTTAACTGAGTAAAAAGTACAGAAATTGAGGTTTTGCAATATAATTGTGTTGAAAAGTTCCTAATCAATTACATGAACTTCTAAAATTTGATTAAAATTTGTTTTGCGGTCCTTTTTTAGAGGTTTCGGACGAGCGGGTCGCAAATGGGCCTTTCAATGGACCTGTTAGAATTTTAACTGCGTAAAAAGTACATAAATTGAGGTTTTGCAATATAATTGTGTTGAAAAGCTCCTAATCAATTACATGAACTCATAATATTTGAATAAAACATTTTTGCGGTCCTGTTTGTTGAGGTTTCGGACGAGCGGGTCGAAATGGGCCTTTCAATCGACCCGTTGGAATTTTAACTGAGTAAAAAGTAAAGAAATTGTGGTTTTGCAATATAATTGTGTTGAAAAGCTCCTAATCAATTATATGAACTCCTAATATTTGATTAAAACTTGTTTTGTGGTCCTTTTTGTAGAGGTTTCGGACGAGCAGGTCTAAATGGGCCTTTCAATGGACCCGTTGGAATTTTAACTTAGTAAAAAGTACAGAAATTACGGTTTTGTAATATAATTGTGTTGGAAAGCTCCTAATCAATTATTTCAACTCCTAATATTTGATTAAAACTTGTTTTGCAGTCCTTTTTGTAGAGGTTTCGGACAAGCGGGTCGAAATGGGCCTTTCAATGGACCCGTTGGAATTTTAACTGAGTAAAAACTACAGAAAGTGAGATTTTGCAATATAATTGTGTTGAAAAGCTCCTAATCAATTACATGAACTCCTAAAATTTGATTAAAACTTGTTTTGCAGTCCTTTTTGTAGAGGTTTCGGACGAGCAGGTCTAAATGGGCCTTTCAATAGACCCGTTGGAATTTTAACTGAGTAAAAAGTACAGAAATTGCGATTTTGCAATATAATTGTGTTGAAAAGATCCTAATCAATTATTTGAACTCCTAATATTTGAATAAAACATTTTTTTTGTCCTTTTTGTAGAGGATTCGAACGAGCAGGTCTAAATGGGCCTTTCAATGGACCCGTTGGAATTTTAACTGAGTAAAAAGTACAAAAATTGAGGTTTTGCAATATAATTGCGTTGAAAAGCTCCTAATCAATTACATGAACTCCTAAAATTTGATTAAAACTTGTTTTGCATTCCTTTTTGTAGAGGTTTCGAACGAGCGGGTCGAAATGGGCCTTTCAATGGACCCGTTGGAATTTTAACTGAGTAAAAAGTATAGAAATTGCGGTTTTGCAATATAATTGTGTTGAAAAGCTCCTAATCAATTCTTTGAACTCCTAATATTTGAATAAAACATTTTTGTAGTCCTTTTTGTAGAGGTTTCGAACGAGCAGGTCTAAATGGGCCTTTCAATGGACCCGTTTGAATTTTAACTGAGTAAAAAGTACAAAAATTGAGGTTTTGCAATATAATTGTGTTGAAAAGCTCCTAATCAATTACATGAACTCCTAAAATTTGAAAAAAAATATTTTTGCGGTCCTTTTTGTAGAGGTTTCGGACGAGCGGGTCGAAATGGGCCTTTCAATCGACCCGTTGGAATTTTAACTGAGTAAAAAGTACAGAAATTGAGGTTTTGCAATATAATTGTGTTGAAAAGCTCCTAATCAATTATTTGAACTCCTAATATTTGAATTAAACATTTTTGCGGTCCTTTTTGTAGAGGTTTCGGACGAGCAAGTCTAAATGGGCCTTTCAATGGACCCGTTGGAATTTTAACTGAGTAAAAAGTACAGAAATTGCGGTTTTGCAATATAATTGTGTCGAAAAGCTCCTAATCAATTGCATGAACTTCTAAAATTTGATTAAAATATGTTTTGCAGTCCTTTTTTGTAGAGGTTTCGGACGAGCGGGTCGAAATGGGCCTTTCAATCGACCCGTTTGAATTTTAACTGAGTAAAAAGTACAGAAATTGCAGTTTTGCAATATAATTGTGTTGAAAAGCTCCTAATCAATTATATGAACTCCTAATATTTGATTAAAACTTGTTTTGCGGTCCTTTTTGTAGAGGTTTCGTACGAGCAGGTCTAAATGGGCCTTTCAATGGACCCGTTGGAATTTTAACTGAATAAAAAGTACAGAAATTGCGGTTTTGCAATATAATTGTGTTGAAAAGTTCCTAATCAATTATTTGAACTCCTAATATTTGATTAAAACTTGTTTTGCGGTCCTTTTTGTAGAGGTTTCGGACGAGCAGGTCTAAATGGGCCTTTCAATGGACCCGTTGGAATTTTAACTGAGTAAAAAGTACAGAAATTGAGGTTTTGCAATATAATTGTGTGGAAAAGCTCCTAATCAATTACATGAACTCCTAAAATTTGATTAAAACTTGTTTTGCAGTCCTTTTTGTAGAGGTTTCGGACGAGCGGGTCGAAATGGGCATTTCAATTGACCCGTCGGAATTTTAACTGAGTAAAAAGTACAGTAATTGCGGTTTTGCAATATAATTGTGTTGAAAAGCTCCTAATCAATTATTTGATCTCCTAATGTTTGATTAAAACTTGTTTTGCGGTCCTTTTTGTAGAGGTTTCGGACGAGCAGGTCTAAATGGGACTTTCAATGGACCCATTGGAATTTTAACTGAGTAAAAAGTACAGAAATTGCGGTTTTGCAATATAATTGTGTTGAAAAGCTCCTAATCAATTATTTGAACTCCTAATATTTGACTAAAACTTCTTTTGCGGTCCTTTTTGTAAGGGTTTCGGACGAGCAGGTCGAAATGGGCCTTTCAATAGACCCATTGGAATTTTAATTGAGTAAAAAGTACAGAAATTGAGGTTTTGCAATATAATTGTGTTGAGAAGCTCCTAATCAATTACATGAACTCCTAATATATGAATAAAACATTTTTGCGTTCCTTTTTGTAGAGGTTTCGGACGAGCAGGTCTAAATGGGCCTTTCAATGGACCCGTTGGAATTTTAACTGAGTAAAAAGTACAGAAATTGAGGTTTTGCAATATAATTGTGTTGAAAAGCTCCTAATCAATTATTTGAACTCATAATATTTGAATAAAACATTTTTGCGGTCCTTTTTGTAGAGGTTTTGGACGAGCAGGTCTAAATGGGCCTTTTCAATGGACCCGTTGGAATTTTAACTGAGTAAAAAGAACAGAAATTGAGGTTTTTCAATATAATTGTGTTGAAAAGCTCCTAATCAATTACATGAACTCCTAAAATTTGATTAAAACTTGTTTTGCAGTCCTTTTTGTAGAGGTTATGGACGACCGGGTAGAAATGGGCCTTTCAATGGACCCGTTGGAATTTTAACTGAGTAAAAAGTACAGAAATTGCGGTTTTGTAATATAATTCTGTTGAAAAGCTCCTAATCAATTATTTGAACTCCTAATATTTGATTAAAACTTGTTTTGCAGTCCTTTTTGTAGAGGTTTCAGACGAGCGGGTCGAAATGGGCCTTTCAATGGAGCCGTTGGAATTTTAACTGAGTAAAAAGTACAGAAATTGAGGTTTTGCAATATAATTGTGTTGAAAATCTCCTAATCAATTATTTGAACTCCTAATATTTGAATAAAAAAATTTTGCGGTCCTTTTTGTAGAGGTTTCGGACGAGCAGGTCTAAATGGGACTTTCAATGGACCCATTGGAATTTTAACTGAGTAAAAAGTACAGAAATTGCGGTTTTGCAATATAATTGTTTTGAAAAGCTCCTAATCAATTATTTGAACTCCTAATATTTGACTAAAACTTGTTTTGCGGTCCTTTTTGTAAGGGTTTCGGACGAGCAGGTCGAAATGGGCCTTTCAATGGACCCATTGGAATTTTAATTGAGTAAAAAGTACAGAAATTGAGGTTTTGCAATATAATTGTGTTGAGAAGCTCCTAATCAATAACATGAACTCCTAATATATGAATAAAACATTTTTGCGTTCCTTTTTGTAGAGGTTTCAGACGAGTAGGTCTAAATGGGCCTTTCAATGGACCCATTGGAATTTTAACTGAGTAAAAAGTACAGAAATTGAGGTTTTGCAATATAATTGTGTTGAAAAGCTCCTAATCAATTATTTGAACTAATAATATTTGAATAAAACATTTTTGCGGTGCTTTTTGTAGAGGTTTTGGACGAGCAGGTCTAAATGGGCCTTTCAATGGACCCGTTGGAATTTTAACTGAGTAAAAAGAACAGAAATTGAGGTTTTTCAATATAATTGTGTTGAAAAGCTCCTAATCAATTACATGAACTCCTAAAATTTGATTAAAACTTATTTTGCAGTCCTTTTTGTAGAGGTTATGGACGAACGGGTTGAAATGGGCCTTTCAATGTACCCGTTGGAATTTTAACTGAGTAAAAAGTACAGAAATTGCGGTTTTGTAATATAATTCTGTTGAAAAGCTCCTAATCAATTATTTGAACTCGTAATATTTGATTGAAACTTGTTTTGCAGTCCTTTTTGTAGAGGTTTCAGACGAGCGGGTCGAAATGAGCCTTTCAATGGAGCCGTTGGAATTTTAACTGAGTAAAAAGTACAGAAATTGAGGTTTTGCAATATAATTGTGTTGAAAATCTCCTAATCAATTATTTGAACTCCTAATATTTGAATAAAAAAATTTTGCGGTCCTTTTTGTAGAGGTTTCGGACGAGCAGGTCTAAATGGGCCTCTCGATGGACCCGTTGGAATTTTAACTGAGTAAAATGTATAGAAATTGAGGTTTTGCAATATAATTGTGTTGAAAATCTCCTAATCAATTATTTGAACTCTAATATTTGAATAAAAAAATTTTGCGGTCCTTTTTGTAGAGGTTTCGGACGAGCAGGTCTAAATGGGACTTTCAATGGACCCATTGGAATTTTAACTGAGTAAAAAGTACAGAAATTGCGGTTTTGCAATATAATTGTGTTGAAAAGCTCCTAATCAATTATTTGAACTCCTAATATTTGACTAAAACTTGTTTTGCGGTCCTTTTTGTAAGGGTTTCGGACGAGCAGGTCGAAATGGGCCTTTCAATGGACCCATTGGAATTTTAATTGTGTAAAAAGTACAGAAATTGAGGTTCTGCAATATAATTGTGTTGAGAAGCTCCTAATCAATAACATGAACTCCTAATATATAAATAAAACATTTTTGCGTTCCTTTTTGTAGAGGTTTTTGACGAGTAGGTCTAAATGGCCTTTCAATGGACCCGTTGGAATTTTAACTGAGTAAAAAGTACAGAAATTGAGGTTTTGCAATATAATTGTGTTGAAAAGCTCCTAATCAATTATTTGAACTCATAATATTTGAATAAAACATTTTTGAAGTCCTTTTTGTAGAGTTTTTGACGAGCAGGTCTAAATGGGCCTTTCAATGGACCCGTTGGAATTTTAACTGAGTAAAAAGAACAGAAATTGAGGTTTTTCAATATAATTGTGTTGAAAAGCTCCTAATCAATTACATGAACTCCTAAAATTTGATTAAAACTTATTTTGCAGTCCTTTTTGTAGAGGTTATGGACGACCGGGTTGAAATGGGCCTTTCAATGTACCCGTTGGAATTTTAACTGAGTAAAAAGTACATAAATTGCGGTTTTGTAATATAATTCTGTTGAAAAGCTCCTAATCAATTATTTGAACTCCTAATATTTGATTAAAACTTGTTTTGCAGTCCTTTTTGTAGAGGTTTCAGACGAGCAGGTCAAAATGAGCCTTTCAATGGAGCCGTTGGAATTTTAACTGAGTAAAAAGTACAGAAATTGAGGTTTTGCAATATAATTGTGTTGAAAATCTCCTAATCAATTATTTGAACTCCTAATATTTGAATAAAAAAAATTTGCGGTCCTTTTTGTAGAGGTTTCGGACGAGCAGGTCTAAATGGGCCTCTCGATGGACCCGTTGGAATTTTAACTGAGTAAAAAGTATAGAAATTGAGGTTTTGCAATATAATTGTGTTGAAAAGTTCCTAATCAATTACATGAACTTCTAAAATTTGATTAAAATTTGTTTTGAGTTCCTTTTTTAGAGGTTTCGGACGAGCGGGTCGCAAATGGGCCTTTCAATGGACCCGTTGGAATTTTAACTGAGTAAAAAGTACATAAATTGAGGTTTTGCAATATAATTGTGTGGAAAAGCTCCTAATCAATTACATGAACTCCTAAAATTTGATTAAAACTTGTTTTGCAGTCCTTTTTGTAGAGGTTTCGGACGAGCGGGTCGAAATGGGCATTTCAATTGACCCGTCGGAATTTTAACTGAGTAAAAAGTACAGGAATTGCGGTTTTGCAATATAATTGTGTTGAAAAGCTCCTAATCAATTATTTGATCTCCTAATGTTTGATTAAAACTTGTTTTGCGGTCCTTTTTGTAGAGGTTTCGGACGAGCAGGTCTAAATGGGACTTTCAATGGACCCATTGGAATTTTAACTGAGTAAAAAGTACAGAAATTGCGGTTATGCAATATAATTGTGTTGAAAAGCTCCTAATCAATTATTTGAACTCATAATATTTGACTAAAACTTCTTTTGCGGTCCTTTTTGTAAGGGTTTCGGACGAGCAGGTCGAAATGGGCCTTTCAATAGACCCATTGGAATTTTAATTGAGTAAAAAGTACAGAAATTGAGGTTTTGCAATATAATTGTGTTGAGAAGCTCCTAATCAATTACATGAACTCCTAATATATGAATAAAACATTTTTGCGTTCCTTTTTGTAGAGGTTTCGGACGAGCAGGTCTAAATGGGCCTTTCAATGGACCCGTTGGAATTTTAACTGAGTAAAAAGTACAGAAATTGAGGTTTTGCAATATAATTGTGTTGAAAAGCTCCTAATCAATTATTTGAACTCATAATATTTGAATAAAACATTTTTGCGGTCCTTTTTGTAGAGGTTTTGGACGAGCAGGTCTAAATGGGCCTTTTCAATGGACCCGTTGGAATTTTAACTGAGTAAAAAGAACAGAAATTGAGGTTTTTCAATATAATTGTGTTGAAAAGCTCCTAATCAATTACATGAACTCCTAAAATTTGATTAAAACTTGTTTTGCAGTCCTTTTTGTAGAGGTTATGGACGACCGGGTCGAAATGGGCCTTTCAATGGACCCGTTGGAATTTTAACTGAGTAAAAAGTACAGAAATTGCGGTTTTGTAATATAATTCTGTTGAAAAGCTCCTAATCAATTATTTGAACTTCTAATATTTGATTAAAACTTGTTTTGCAGTCCTTTTTGTAGAGGTTTCAGACGAGCGGGTCGAAATGGGCCTTTCAATGGAGCCGTTGGAATTTTAACTGAGTAAAAAGTACAGAAATTGAGGTTTTGCAATATAATTGTGTTGAAAATCTCCTAATCAATTATTTGAACTCCTAATATTTGAATAAAAAAATTTTGCGGTCCTTTTTGTAGAGGTTTCGGACGAGCAGGTCTAAATGGGACTTTCAATGGACCCATTGGAATTTTAACTGAGTAAAAAGTACAGAAATTTCGGTTTTGCAATATAATTGTTTTGAAAAGCTCCTAATCAATTATTTGAACTCCTAATATACTAAAACTTGTTTTGCGGTCCTTTTTGTAAGGGTTTCGGACGAGCAGGTCGAAATGGGCCTTTCAATGAACCCATTGGAATTTTAATTGAGTAAAAAGTACAGAAATTGTGGTTTTGCAATATAATTGTGTTGAGAAGCTCCTAATCAATAACATGAACTCCTAATATATGAATAAAACATTTTTGCGTTCCTTTTTGTAGAGGTTTCAGACGAGTAGGTCTAAATGGGCCTTTCAATGGACCCGTTGGAATTTTAACTGAGTAAAAAGTGCAGAAATTGAGGTTTTGCAATATAATTGTGTTGAAAAGCTCCTAATCAATTATTTGAACTCATAATATTTGAATAAAACATTTTTGCGGTCCTTTTTGTAGAGGTTTTGGACGAGCAGGTCTAAATGGGCCTTTCAATGGACCCGTTGGAATTTTAACTGAGTAAAAAGAACAGAAATTGAGGTTTTTCAATATAATTGTGTTGAAAAGCTCCTAATCAATTACATGAACTCCTAAAATTTGATTAAAACTTATTTTGCAGTCCTTTTTGTAGAGGTTATGGACGACCGGGTTGAAATGGGCCTTTCAATGTACCCGTTGGAATTTTAACTGAGTAAAAAGTATAGAAATTGCGGTTTTGTAATATAATTCTGTTGAAAAGCTCCTAATCAATTATTTGAACTCGTAATATTTGATTAAAACTTGTTTTGCAGTCCTTTTTGTAGAGGTTTCAGACGAGCGGGTCGAAATGAGCCTTTCAATGGAGCCGTTGGAATTTTAACTGAGTAAAAAGTACAGAAATTGAGGTTTTGCAATATAATTGTGTTGAAAATCTCCTAATCAATTATTTGAACTCCTAATATTTGAATAAAAAAATTTTGCGGTCCTTTTTGTAGAGGTTTCGGACGAGCAGGTCTAAATGGGCCTCTCGATGGACCCGTTGGAATTTTAACTGAGTAAAAAGTATAGAAATTGAGGTTTTGCAATATAATTGTGTTGAAAAGTTCCTAATCAATTACATGAACTTCTAAAATTTGATTAAAATTTGTTTTGCGGTCCTTTTTTAGAGGTTTCGGACGAGCGGGTCGCAAATGGGCCTTTCAATGGACCCGTTGGAATTTTAACTGAGTAAAAAGTACATAAATTGAGGTTTTGCAATATAATTGTGTTGAAAAGCTCCTAATCAATTACATGAACTCATAATATTTGAATAAAACATTTTTGCGGTCCTGTTTGTTGAGGTTTCGGACGAGCGGGTCGAAATGGGCCTTTCAATCGACCCGTTGGAATTTTAACTGAGTAAAAAGTAAAGGAATTGTGGTTTTGCAATATAATTGTGTTTAAAAGCTCCTAATAAATTATATGAACTCCTAATATTTGATTAAAACTTGTTTTGCGGTCCTTTTTGTAGAGGTTTCGGACGAGCAGGTCTAAATGGGCCTTTCAATGGACCCGTTGGAATTTTAACTTAGTAAAAAGTACAGAAATTGCGGTTTTGTAATATAATTGTGTTGAAAAGCTCCTAATCAATTATTTGAACTCCTAATATTTGATTAAAACTTGTTTTGCAGTCCTTTTTGTAGAGGTTTCGGACGAGCGGGTCGAAATGGGCCTTTCAATGGACCCGTTGGAATTTTAACTGAGTAAAAAGTACAAAAATTGAGGTTTTGCAATATAATTATGTTGAAAATCTCCTAATCAATTATTTGAACTCCTAATATTTGAATAAAAAATTTTTGCGTTCCTTTTTGTAGAGGTTTCGGACGAGCAGGTCTAAATGGGCCTTTCGATGGACCCGTTGGAATTTTAACTAAGTAAAAAGTACAGAAATTGAGGTTTTGCAATATAATTGTGTTGAAAAGCTCCTAATCAATTATTTGAACTCCTAATATTTGAATAAAACATTTTTGCGGTCCTTTTTGTAGAGGTTTCGGACGAGCAGGTCTAAATGGGCCTTTCAATGGACCCGTTGGAATTTTAACTGAGTAAAAACTACAGAAAGTGAGATTTTGCAATATAATTGTGTTGAAAAGCTCCTAATGAATTACATGAACTCCTAAAATTTGATTAAAACTTGTTTTGCAGTCCTTTTTGTAGAGGTTTCGGACGAGCAGGTCTAAATGGGGCTTTCAATAGACCCGTTGGAATTTTAACTGAGTAAAAAAGTACAGAAATTGCGATTTTGCAATATAATTGTGTTGAAAAGATCCTAATCAATTATTTGAACTCCTAATATTTGAATAAAACATTTTTTTGTCCTTTTTGTAGAGGATTCGAACGAGCAGGTCTAAATGGGCCTTTCAATGGACCCGTTGGAATTTTAACTGAGTAAAAAGTACAAAAATTGAGGTTTTGCAATATAATTGCGTTGAAAAGCTCCTAATCAATTATATGAACTCCTAATATTTGATTAAAACTTGTTTTGCGGTCCTTTTTGTAGAGGTTTCGTACGAGCAGGTCTAAATGGGCCTTTCAATGGACCCGTTGGAATTTTAACTGAGTAAAAAGTACAGAAATTGCGGTTTTGCAATATAATTGTGTTGAAAAGCTCCTAATCAATTATTTGAACTCCTAATATTTGATTAAAACTTGTTTTGCGGTCCTTTTTGTAGAGGTTTCGGACGAGCAGGTCTAAATGGGACTTTCAATGGACCCATTGGAATTTTAACTGAGTAAAAAGTATAGAAATTGCGGTTTTGCAATATAATTGTGTTGAAAAGCTCCTAATCAATTACATGAATTCCTAAAATTTGATTAAAACTTGTTTTGCAGTCGTTTTTGTAAAGGTTTCGGACGAGCGGGTCAAAATGGGCCTTTCAATGGACCCGTTGGAATTTTAACTGAGTAAAAAGTACATAAATTGAGGTTTTGCAATATAATTGTGTTGAAAAGCTCCTAATCAATTATTTGAACTCCTAATATTTGAATAAAACATATTTGCGGACCTTTTTGTTGAGGTTTCGGACGAGCAGGTCTAAATGGGCCTTTCAATGGACCCGTTGGAATTTTAACTGAGTAAAAAGTACAGAAATTGAGGTTTTGCAATATATTTGTGTTGAAAAGCTCCTAATCAATTACATGAACTCCTAAAATTTGATTAAAACTTGTTTTGCAGTCCTTTTTGTAGAGGTTTCGGACGAGCGGGTCGAAATGGGCATTTCAATAGACCCGTCGAAATTTTAACTGAGTAAAAAGTACAGGAATTGCGGTTTTGCAATATAATTGTGTTGAAAAGCTCCTAATCAATTATTTGATCTCCTAATATTTGATTAAAACTTGTTTTGCGGTCCTTTTTGTAGAGGTTTCGGACGAGCAGGTCTAAATGGGACTTTCAATGGATCCGTTGGAATTTTAACTGAGTAAAAAGAACAAAAATTGCGGTTTTGCAATATATTTGTGTTGAAAAGCTCCTAATCAATTATTTGAACTCCTAATATTTGACTAAAACTTGTTTTGCGGTCTTTTTTGTAGAGGTTTCAGACGAGCAGGTCGAAATGGGCCTTTCAATGGACCCAATGGAATTTTAATTGAATAAAAAGTACATAAATTGAGGTTTTGCAATATAATTGTGTTGAAAAGCTCCTAATCAATTACATGAACACCTAATATTTGAATAAAACATTTTTGCCTTCCTTTTTGTAGAGGTTTCGGACAAGCAGGTCTAAATGGGCCTTTCAATGGACCCGTTGGAATTTTAACTGAGTAAAAAGTACAAAAATTGAGGTTTTGCAATATAATTGTGTTGAAAAGCTCCTAATCAATTATTTGAACTCATAATATTTGAATAAAACATTTTTGCGGTCCTTTTTGTAGAGGTTTTGGACGAGCAGGTCTAATTGGGCCATAAAATGGACCCGTTGGAATTTTAACTGAGTAAAAAGTACAGAAATTGAGGTTTTGCAATATAATTGTGTTGAAATGCTCCTAATCAATTACATGAACTCCTAAAATTTGATTAAAACTTGTTTGGCAGTCCTTTTTGTAGAGGTTTTAGACGACCGGGTCGAAATGGGCCTTTCAATGGACCCGTTGGAATTTTAACTGAGTAAAAAGTACAGAAATTGCGGTTTTGTAATATAATTGTGTTGAAAAGCTCCTAATCAATTATTTGAACTCCTAATATTTGATTAAAACTTGTTTTGCAGTCCTTTTTGTAGAGGTTTCGGACGAGTGGGTCGAAATGGGCCTTTCAATGGAGCCGTTGGAATTTTAACTGAGTAAAAAGTACAGAAATTGCGGTTTTGCAATATAATTGTGTTGAAAAGCTCCTAATCAATTATTTGAACTCCTAATATTTGACTAAAACTTGTTTTGCGGTCTTTTTTGTAGAGGTTTCAGACGAGCAGGTCGAAATGGGCCTTTCAATGGACCCAATGGAATTTTAATTGAATAAAAAGTACAGAAATTGAGGTTTTGCAATATAATTGTATTGAAAAGCTCCTAATCAATTACATGAACACCTAATATTTGAATAAAACATTTTTGCCTTCCTTTTTGTAGAGGTTTCGGACAAGCAGGTCTAAATGGGCCTTTCAATGGACCCGTTGGAATTTTAACTGAGTAAAAAGTACAAAAATTGAGGTTTTGCAATATAATTGTGTTGAAAAGCTCCTAATCAATTATTTGAACTCATAATATTTGAATAAAACATTTTTGCGGTCATTTTTGTAGAGGTTTTGGACGAGCAGGTCTAAATGGGCCTGTCAATGGACTCGTTGGAATTTTAACTGAGTAAAAAGTACAGAAATTGAGGTTTTGCAATATAATTGTGTTGAAAAGCTCCTAATCAATTACATGAACTCCTAAAATTTGATTAAAACTTGTTTGGCAGTCCTTTTTGTAGAGGTTTTAGACGACCGGGTCGAAATGGGCCTTTCAATGGACCCGTTGGAATTTTAACTGAGTAAAAAGTACAGAAATTGCGGTTTTGTAATATAATTGTGTTGAAAAGCTCCTAATCAATTATTTGAACTCCTAATATTTGATTAAAACTTGTTTTGCAGTCCTTTTTGTAGAGGTTTCGGACGAGCGGGTCGAAATGGGCCTTTCAATGGAGCCGTTGGAATTTTAACTGAGTAAAAAGTACAGAAATTGAGGTTTTGCAATATAATTGTGTTGAAAATCTCCTAATCAATTATTTGAACTCCTAATATTTGAATAAAAAAATTTTGCGGTCCTTTTTGTAGAGGTTTCGGACGAGAAGGTCTAAATGGGCCTTTCGAAGGACCCGTTGGAATTTTAACTGAGTAAAAAGTACAGAAATTGAGGTTTTGCAATATAATTGTGTTGAAAAGCTCCTAATCAATTACATGAACTTCTAAAATTTGATTAAAATTTGTTTTGCGGTCCTTTTTTAGAGGTTTCGGACGAGCGGGTCGCAAATGGGCCTTTCAATGGACCCGTTGGAATTTTAACTGAGTAAAAATTACAGAAATTGAGGTTTTGCAATATAATTGTGTTCAAAAGCTCCTAATCAATTATTTGATCTCCTAATGTTTGAATAAAACATTTTTGCGGTCCTTTTTGTAGAAGTTTCGGATGAGCAGGTCTAAATGGGCCTTTCAATGGACCCATTGGAATTTTAACTGAGTAAAAAGTACAGAAATTGCGGTTTTGCAATATAATTGTGTTGAAATGCTCCTAATCAATTACATGAACTCCTAAAATTTGATTAAAACATGTTTTGCGGTCCTTTTTTTAGAGGTTTCGGACGAGCGGGTCGAAATGGGCCTTTCAATGGACCCGTTGGAATTTTAACTGAGTAAAAAGTACAGAAATTGACGTTTTGCAATATAATTGTGTTGAAAAGCTCCTAATCAATTATTTGAACTCCTAATATTTGAATAAAACATTTTTGCGGTCCTTTTTGTAGAGGTTTCGGACGAGCAGGTCTAATTGGGCCTTTCGATGGACCCGTTGGAATTTTAACTAAGTAAAAAGTACAGAAATTGAGGTTTTGCAATATAATTGTATTGAAAACCACCTAATCAATTACATGAACTCCTCAAATTTGATTAAAACTTGTTTTGCCGTCCTTTTTTAGAGGTTTCGGACGAGCGGGTCGAAATGGGCCTTTCAATGGACCCGTTGGAATTTTAACTGAGTAAAAAGTATAGAACTTGAGGTTTTGCAACAAAATAGATTTGAAAAGCTCCTAATCAATTATTTGATCTCCTAATATTTGAATAAATCATTTTTGCGGTCCTTTTTGTTGAGGTTTCGGACGAGCAGGTCTAAATAGGACTTTCAATGGACCCGTTGGAATTTTAACTGAGTTAAAAGTACAGAAATTGAGGTTTTGAAATATAATTGTGTTGAAAAGCTCCTTATCAATTATTTGAACTCCTAAAATTTGATTAAAACTTGTTTTCAGTCCTTTTTGTAGAGGTTTCGGACGAGCGGGTTGAAATGGGCCTTTCAATCGACCCGTTGGAATTTTAACTAAGTAAAAAGTACAGAAATTGCGGTTTTGCAATATAATTGTGTTGAAAAGCTCCTAATCAATTGCATGAACTCCTAAAATTTGATTAAAACTTGTTTTGCAGTCCTTTTTGTAGAGGTTTCGGACGAGCGGGTTGAAATGGGCTTTTCAATCGACCCGTTGGAATTTTAACTGAGTAAAAAGTACAGAAATTGCGGATTTGCAATATAATTGTGTTGAAAAGCTCCTATTCAATTATATGAACTCCTAATATTTGATTAAAACTTGTTTTGCGGTCCTTTTTGTAGAGGTTTCGGACGAGCAGGTCTAAATGGGACTTTCAATGGACCCATTGGAATTTTAACTGAGTAAAAAGTACAGAAATTGCGGTTTTGCAATATAATTGTGTTGAAGAGCTCCTAATCAATTACATGAATTCCTAAAATTTGATTAAAACTTGTTTTGCAGTCCTTTTTGTAGAGGTTTCGGACGAGCGGGTCGAAATGGGCCTTTCAATGCACCCGTTGGAATTTTAACTGAGTAAAAAGTACAGAAATTGAGGTTTTGCAATATAATTGTGTTGAAAATCTCCTAATCAATTATTTGAACTCCTAATATTTTAATAAAACATTTTTGCGGTCCTTTTTGTAGAGGTTTCGGACGAGCAGGTCTAAATGGGCCTTTCGATGGACCCGTTGGAATTTTAACTAAGTAAAAAGTACCGAAATTGAGGTTTTGCAATATAATTGTGTTGAAAACCACCTAATCAATTACATGAACTCCTCAAATTTGATTAAAACTTGTTTTGCCGTCCTTTTTTAGAGGTTTCGGACGAGCGGGTCGAAATGGGCCTTTCAATGGACCCGTCGGAATTTTAACTAAGTAAAAACTACAGAACTTGAGGTTTTGCAATATAATTGTGTTCAAAAGATCCTAATCAATTATTTGAACTCCTAATATTTGAATAAAACATTTTTGCGGTCCTTTTTGTAGAGGTTTCGGATGAGCATGTCTAAATGGTCCTTTCGATGGACCTGTTGGAATTTTAACTGAGTAAAAAGTACAGAAATTGAGGTTTTGCAATATAATTGTGTTGAAAAGCTTCTAATCAATTATTTGAACTCATAATACTTGAATAAAACATTTTTGCGGTCGTTTTTGTAGAGGTTTTGGACAAGCAGGTCTAAATGGGACTTTCAGTGGACCCGTTGGAATTTTAACTGAGTAAAAAGTACAGAAATTGAGGTTTTGCAATATAATTGTGTTGAAAAGCTCCTAATCAATTACATGAAGTCCTAAAATTTGATTAAAACATGTTTTGCAGTCCTTTTTATAGAGGTTTTGGACGAGCGGGTCGAAATGGGCCTTTCAATGGACCCGTTGGAATTTTAACTAAGTAAAAAGTATAGAAATTTGCGGTTTTACAATATAATTGTAATGAAAAGCTCCTAATCAATTATTTGAACTCCTAATATTTGAATAAAACATTTTTGTTGGCCTTTTTGTAGAGGTTTCGGACGAGCAGGTCTAAATGGGCCTTTCAATGGACCCGTTGGAATTTTAACTGAGTAAAAAGTACAAAAATTGAGGTTTTGCAATATAATTGTGTTGAAAAGCTCCTAATCAATTACATGAACTCCTAAAATTTGATTAGAACTTCTTTTGCGTTCCTTTTTGTAGAGGTTTCGGACGAGCGGGTCAAAATGGGCCTTTCAATGGACTCGTTGGAATTTTATTTGAGTAAAAAGTACAGAAATTGAGGTTTTGCAATATAATTGTGTTGAAAATCTCCTAATCAATTATTTGAACTCCTAATATTTGAATAAAGCATTTTTGCGGTCCTTTTTGTAGAGGTTTCGGACGAACAGGTCTAAATGGGTCTTTCGATGGACCCGTTGGAATTTTAACTAAGTAAAAAGTACAGAAATTGAGGTTTTGCAATATAATTGTGTTGAAAACCACCTAATCAATTACATGAACTCCTAAAATTTGATTAAAACTTGTTTTGCGGTCCTTTTTTAGAGGTTTCGGACGAGCGGGTCGAAATGGGCCTTTCAATGGACCCGTTGGAATTTTAACTGAGTAAAAAGTACAGAACTTAAGGTTTTGCAATATAATTGTGTTCAAAAGCTCCTAATCAATTATTTGAACTCCTAATATTTGAATAAAACATTTTTGCGGTCCTTTTTGTAGAGGTTTCGGACGAGCATGTCTAAATGGGCCTTTCGATGGACCTGTTGGAATTTTAACTGAGTAAAAAGTACAGAAATTGAGGTTTTGCAATATAATTGTGTTGAAAAGCTCCTAATCAATTATTTGAACTCATAATATTTGAATAAAACATTTTTGCGGTCCTTTTTGTAGAGGTTTTGGACAAGCAAGTCTAAATGGGACTTTCAGTGGACCCGTTGGAATTTTAACTGAGTAAAAAGTACAGAAATTGAGGTTTTGTAATATAATTGTGTTGAAAAGCTCCTAATCAATTACATGAAGTCCTAAAATTTGATTAAAACATGTTTTGCAGTCCTTTTTATAGAGGTTTTGGACGAGCGGGTCGAAATGGGCCTTTCAATGGACCCGTTGGAATTTTAACTGAGTAAAAAGTATAGAAAATTGCGGTTTTGCAATATAATTGTAATGAAAAGCTCCTAATCAATTATTTGAACTCCTAATATTTGAATAAAACATTTTTGTTGTCCTTTTTGTAGAGGTTTCGGACGAGCAGGTCTAAATGGGCCTTTCAATGGACCCGTTGGAATTTTAACTGAGTAAAAAGTACAAAAATTGAGGTTTTGCAATATAATTGTGTTGAAAAGGTCCTAATCAATTACATGAACTCCTAAAATTTGATTAGAACTTCTTTTGCGTTCCTTTTTGTAGAGGTTTCGGACGAGCGGGTCGAAATGGGCCTTTCAATGGACCCGTTGGAATTTTAATTGAGTAAAAAGTACAGAAATTGAGGTTTTGCAATATAATTGTGTTGAAAATCTCCTAATCAATTATTTGAACTCCTAATATTTTAATAAAACATTTTTGCGGTCCTTTTTGTAGAGGTTTCGGACGAGCAAGTCTAAATGGGCCTTTCGATGGACCCGTTGGAATTTTAACTAAGAAAAAAGTACAGAAACTGAGGTTTTGCAATATAATTGTATTGAAAACCACCTAATCAATTACATGAACTCCTAAAATTTGATTAAAACTTGTTTTGCGGTCCTTTTTTAGAGGTTTCGGACGAGCGGGTCGAAATGGGCCTTTCAATGGACCCGTTGGAATTTTAACTGAGTAAAAAGTACAGAACTTGAGATTTTGCAATATAATTGTGTTCAAAAGCTCCTAATCAATTATTTGAACTCCTAATATTTGAATAAAACATTTTTGCGGTCCTTTTTGTAGAGGTTTCGGACGAGCATGTCTAAATGGGCCTTTCGATGGACCTGTTGGAATTTTAACTGAGTAAAAAGTACAGAAATTGAGGTTTTGCAATATAATTGTGTTGAAAAGCTCCTAATCAATTATTTGAACTCATAATATTTGAATAAAACATTTTTGCGGTCCTTTTTTGTACAGGTTTTGGACAAGCAAGTCTAAATGGGACTTTCAGTGGACCCGTTGGAATTTTAAGTAAGTAAAAAGTACAGAAATTGAGGTTTTGTAATATAATTGTGTTGAAAAGCTCCTAATCAATTACATGAAGTCCTAAAATTTGATTAAAACATGTTTTGCAGTCCTTTTTATAGAGGTTTTGGACGAGCGGGTCGAAATGGGCCTTTCAATGGACCCGTTGGAATTTTAACTGAGTAAAAAGTATAGAAAATTGCGGTTTTGCAATATAATTGTAATGAAAAGCTCCTAATCAATTATTTGAACTCCTAATATTTGAATAAAACATTTTTGTTGTCCTTTTTGTAGAGGTTTCGGACGAGCAGGTCTAAATGGGCCTTTCAATGGACCCGTTGGAATTTTAACTGAGTAAAAAGTACAAAAATTGAGGTTTTGCAATATAATTGTGTTGAAAAGCTCCTAATCAATTACATGAACTCCTAAAATTTGATTAGAACTTCTTTTGCGTTCCTTTTTGTAGAGGTTTCGGACGAGCAGGTCGAAATGGGCCTTTCAATGGACCCGTTGGAATTTTAATTGAGTAAAAAGTACAGAAATTGAGGTTTTGCAATATAATTGTGTTGAAAATCTCCTAATCAATTATTTGAACTCCTAATATTTTAATAAAACATTTTTGCGGTCCTTTTTGTAGAGGTTTCGGACGAGCAAGTCTAAATGGGCCTTTCGATGGACCCGTTGGAATTTTAACTAAGAAAAAAGTACAGAAACTGAGGTTTTGCAATATAATTGTGTTGAAAACCACCTAATCAATTACATGAACTCCTAAAATTTGATTAAAACTTGTTTTGCGGTCCTTTTTTAGAGGTTTCGGACGAGCGGGTCGAAATGGGCCTTTCAATGGACCCGTTGGAATTTTAACTGAGTAAAAAGTACAGAACTTGAGGTTTTGCAATATAATTGTGTTCAAAAGCTCCTAATCAATTATTTGAACTCCTAATATTTGAATAAAACATTTTTGCGGTCCTTTTTGTAGAGGTTTCGGACGAGCATGTCTAAATGGGCCTTTCGATGGACCTGTTGGAATTTTAACTGAGTAAAAAGTACAGAAATTGAGGTTTTGCAATATAATTGTGTTGAAAAGCTCCTAATAAATTATTTGAACTCATAATATTTGAATAAAACATTTTTGCGGTCCTTTTTGTAGAGGTTTTGGACAAGCAGGTCTAAATGGGACTTTCAGTGGACCCGTTGGAATTTTAACTGAGTAAAAAGTACAGAAATTGAGGTTTTGCAATATAATTGTGTTGAAAAGCTCCTAATCAATTACATGAAGTCCTAAAATTTGATTAAAACATGTTTTGCAGTCCTTTTTATAGAGGTTTTGGACGAGCGGGTCGAAATGGGTTTTGCAATATAATTGTGTTGAAAAGCTCCTAATCAATTACATGAACTCCTAAAATTTGATTAAAACTTCTTTTGCGTTCCTTTTTGTAGAGGTTTCGGACGAGCGGGTCGAAATGGGCCTTTCAATGGACCCGTTGGAATTTTAATTGAGTAAAAAGTACAGAAATTGCGGTTTTGCAATATAATTGTTTTGAAAAGCTCCTAATCAATTATTTGAACTCCTAATATTTGAATAAAACATTTTTGCAGTCCTTTTTGTAGAGGTTTCGGACGAGCAAGTCCAAATGGGCCTTTCAATGGACCCGTTGGATTTTTAACTGAGTAAAAAGTACAAAAATTGAGGTTTTGCAATATAACTGTGTTGAAAAGCTCCTAATCAATTACATGAACTCCTGAAATTTGCATAAAACATTTTTGCGGTCCTTTTTGTAGAGGTTTCGGACGAGCAGGTCTAAATGGGCTTTTAAATGGACCGTTGGAATTTTAACTGAGTAAAAAGTACAGAAACTGTGGTTTTTGCAATATAATTGTGTTGAAAAGCTCCTAATCAATTACATGAAGTCCTAAAATTTGATTAAAACATGTTTTGCAGTCCTTTTTATAGAGGTTTTGGACGAGCGGGTCGAAATGAGCCTTTCAATGGACCCGTTGGAATTTTAACTGAGTAAAAAGTACAGAAAATTGCTGTTTTGCAATATAATTGTAATGAAAAGCTCCTAATCAATTATTTGAACTCATAATATTTGAATAAAACATTTTTGCTGTCTTTTTTGTAGAGGTTTCGGACGAGCAGGTCTAAATGGACCTTTCAATGGACCCGTTGGAATTTTAACTGAGTAAAAAGTACAAAAATTGAGGTTTTGCAATATAATTGTGTTGAAAAGCTCCTAATCAATTACATGAACTCCTAAAATTTGATTAAAACTTCTTTTGCGTTCCTTTTTGTAGAGGTTTCGGACGAGCGGGTCGAAATAGGCCTTTCAATGGACCCGTTGGAATTTTAATTGAGTAAAAAGTACAGAAATTGCGGTTTTGCAATATAATTGTTTTGAAAAGCTCCTAATCAATTATTTGAACTCCTAATATTTGAATAAAACATTTTTATGGTCCTTTTTGTAGAGGTTTCGGACGAGGAGGTCTAAATGGGCCTTTCAAGGGACCCGTTGGAATTTTAACTGAGTAAAAAGTACAGAAATTTAGGTTTTGCAATATAATTGTGTTGAAAAGCTCCTAATCAATTACATGAACTCCTAAAATTTGATTAAAACTTGTTTTTACAGTCCTTTTTGTAGAGGTTTCAGACGAGCGCGTCGAAATGGGCCTTTCAATGGACCCGTTGGAATTTTAAATGAGTAAAAAGTACAGAAATTGAGGTTTTGCAATATAATTGTGTTGAAAAGCTCCTAATCAATTATTTGAACTCCTAATATTTGATTATATCTTGTTTTGCAGTCCTTTTTGTAGAGGTTTCGAACGAGCGCGTCGAAATGGGCCTTTCAATGGACCCGTTAGAATTATAACTGAGTAAAAAGTAAAGAAATTGCGGTTTTGCAATATAATTGTATTGAAAAGCTCAAAATCAATTATTTGAACTCCTAATATTTGATTAAAACTTGTTTTGCAGTCCTTTTTGTAGAGGTTTCGGACGAGCGGGTCGAAATGGGCCTTTCAATGGACCCGTTGGAATTTTAAATGAGTAAAAAGTACAGAAATTGAGTTTTTGCAATATAATTGTGTTGAAAAGCTCCTAATCAATTATTTGAACTCCTAATATTTGAATAAAACATTTTTTGCGGTCCTTTTTGTAGAGGTTTCGGACGAGCAGCTCTAAATGGGCCTTTCAATGGACCCGTTGGAATTTTAACTGAGTAAAAAGTACAGAAATTGAGATTTTGCAATATTATTGTGTTGAAAAGCTCCTAATCAATTACATGAACTCCTAAAATTTGAGTAAAACTTGTTTTGAGTTCCTTTTTGTAGAGGTTTCAGACGAGCGGGTCGAAATGGGCCTTTCAATGGACCCGTTGGAATTTTAACTGAGTAAAAAGTACAGAAATTGCGGTTTTGCAATATAATTGTGTTGAAAAGCTCTTAATCAATTATTTGAACTCCTAATATTTGAATAAAACATTTTTGCGGTCTTTTTTACAGAAATTGAGGTTTTGCAATATAATTGTGTTGAAAAGCTCCTAATCAATTACATGAACTCCTACAATTTGATTAAAACTTGTTTTGCAGTCCTTTTTGTAGTGGTTTCGAACGAGCGCGTCGAAATGGGCCTTTCAATGGACCCGTTAGAATTATAACTGAGTAAAAAGTACAGAAATTGCGGTTTTGCAATATAATTGTGTTGAAAAGCTCCTAATCAATTATTTGAACTCCTAATATTTGATTAAAACTTGTTTTGCAGTCATTTTTGTAGAGGTTTCGAACGAGCGGGTCGAAATGGGCCTTTCAATGGACCCGTTAGAATTATAACTGAGTAAAAAGTACAGAAATTGCGGTTTTGCAATATAATTGTGTTGAAAAGCTCTTAATCAATTATTTGAACTCCTAATATTTGATTAAAACTTGATTTGCAGTCCTTTTAGTAGAGGTTTCGGACGAGCGGGTCGAAATGGGCCTTTCAATGGACCCGTTGGAATTTTAACTGAATGAAAAGTACAGAAATTGAGGTTTTGCAATATAATTGTGTTGAAAAGCTCCTAATCAATCATTTGAACTCCTAATATTTGAATAAAACATTTTTTGCGGTCCTTTTTGTAGAGGTTTCGGACGAGCAGGTCTAAATGGGCCTTTCAATGGACCCGTTGGAATTTTAACTGAGTAAAAAGTACAGAAATTGAGGTTTTGCAATATAATTTTGTTGAAAAGCTCCTAATAAATTACATGAACTCCTAATATTTGAATAAAACATTTTTTGCGGTCCTTTTTGTAGAGGTTTCGGACGAGCATGTCTAAATGGGCCTTTCAATGGACCCGTTGGAATTTTAACTGAGTAAAAAGTACAGAAATTGAGGTTTTGCAATATAATTTTGTTGAAAAGCTCCTAATCAATTAAATGAAATCCTACAATTTGATTAAAACTTGTTTTGTAGTCCTTTTGTAGAGGTTTCGGACGAGTGCGTCGAAATAGGCCTTTCAATGGACCCGTTGGAATTATAACTGAGTAAAAAGTACAGAAATTGCGGTTATTCAATATAATTGTGTTGAAAAGCTCCTAATCAATTATTTGAACTCCTAATATTTGATTATATCTTGTTTTGCAGTCCTTTTTGTAGAGGTTTCGGACGAGCGGGTCAAAATGGGCCTTTCAATGGACCCGTTGGAATTTTAACTGAGTAAAAAGTACAGAAATTGAGGTTTTGCAATATAAATTTTTGAAAAGCTCCTAATCAATTATTTGAACTCCTAATATTTGAATAAAACATTTTTTGCGGTCCTTTTTGTAGAGGTTTCAGACGAGCAGGTCTAAATGGGCCTTTCAATGGACCCTTTGGAATTTTAACTGAGTAAAAAGTACAGAAATTGAGGTTTTGCACTATAATTGTATTGAAAAGCTCCTAATCAATTATTTTAACTCCTAATATTTAAATAAAACATTTTTGCAGTCCTTTTTGTAGAGAGTTTCGGACGAACAGGTCTAATTGGGCCTTTCAATGGACCCGTTGTAATTTTAACTGATTAAAAAGTACAGAAATTGAGGTTTTGCAATATAATTGTGTTTAAAATCTCCTAATCAATTATTTGAACTCCTAATGTTTGAATAAAACCTTTTTGCGGACCTTTTTGTAGAGGTTTCGGACGAGCAGGTCTAAATGGGCCTTTCAATGGACCCGTTGGAATTATAACTGAGTAAAAAGTACAGAAATTTAGGTTTTGCTATATAATTGTGTTGAAAAGCTCCTAATCAATTATTTGAACTCCTAATATTTGAATAAAACATTTTTGCAGTCCTTTTTGTAGAGGTTTCGGACGAGCAAGTCTAAATGGGCCTTTCAATGGACCCGTTGGAATTTTAACTGAGTAAAAAGTACAAAAATTGAGGTTTTGCAATATAATTGTGTTGAAAAGCACCTAATCAATTACATGAACTCCTAATATTTGAATAAAACATTTTTTGCGGTCCTTTTTGTAGAGGTTTCGGACGAGCAAGTCTAAATGGGCCTTTCAATGGTCCCGTTGGAATTTTAACTGAGTAAAAAGTACAGAAGTTGAGGTTTTGCAATATAATTTTGTTGAAAAGCTCCTAATCAATTACATGAAGTCCTAAAATTTGATTAAAACTTGTTTTGTAGTCCTTTTGTAGAGGTTTCGGACGAGCGCGTCGAAATAGGCCTTTCAATGGACCCGTTGGAATTATAACTGAGTAAAAAGTACAGAAATTGCGGTTTTGCAATATAATTGTGTTGAAAAGCTCCTAATAAATTATTAGAACTCCTAATATTTGATTAAAACTTGTTTTGCAGGCCTTTTTGCAGAGGTTTCAGACGAGCGGGTCGAAATGGGCCTTTCAATGGACCCGTTGGAATTTTAACTGAGTAAAAAGTACCGAAATTGAGGTTTTGCAATATAATTGTGTTGAAAAGCTCCTAATCAATTTCATGAACTCCTAAAATTTGATTAAAACTTGTTTTGCAGTCCTTTTTGTAGTGGTTTCGAACGAGCGCGTCGAAATGGGCCTTTCAATGGACCCGTTAGAATTATAACCGAGTAAAAAGTACAGAAATTGCGGTTTTGCAATATAATTGTGTTGAAAAGCTCCTAATCAATTATTTGAACTCCTAATATTTGATTAAAACTTGTTTTGCAGTCCTTTTTGTAGAGGTTTCGGACGAGCGGGTCGAAATGGGCCTTTAAATGGACCCGTTGGAATTTTAACTGAGTAAAAAGTACAGAAATTGAGGTTTTGCATTATAATTGTGTTGAAAAGATACTAATCAATTACATGAATTCCTAAAATTTGATTAAAACATTTTTGTTGTCCTTTTTGTAGAGGTTTCGGAGGAGCTGGTCGAAATGGGCCTTTCAATGGACCCGTTGGAATTTTAACTGAGTAAAAAGTACAGAAATATAGGTTTTGCACTATAATTGTGTTGAAAAGCTCCTAATCAATTATTTGAACTCCTAATATTTGAATAAAACATTTTTGCGGTCCTTTTTGTAGAGATTTCGGACGAACAGGTCTAAATGGGCCTTTCAATGGACCCGTTGGAATTTTAACTGAGTAAAAAGTACAGAAATTGAGGTTTTGCAATATAATTGTGTTGAAAATCTCCTATTCAATTATTTGAACTCCTAATGTTTGAATAAAACCTTTTTGCGGACCTTTTTGTAGACGTTTCGGACAAGCAGGTCTAAATGGGCCTTTCAATGGACCCGTTGGAATTATAATTGAGTAAAAAGTACCGAAATTGAGGTTTTGCTATATAATTGTGTTGAAAAGCTCCTAATAAATTATTTGAACTCCTAATATTTGAATAAAACATTTTTGCGGTCCTTTTTGTTGAGGTTTCGGACGAGCAGGTCTAAATGGGCCTTTCAATGGACCCGTTGGAATTTTAATTGAGTAAAAAATACAGAAATTGAGGTTTTGCAATATAATTGTGTTGAAAAGCTCCTAATCAATTATTTGAACTTCTAATATTTGAATAAAACATTTTTGCGGTCTTTTTTGTAGAGGTTTCGGACGAGTAGGTCCAAATGGGCCTTTCAATGGACCCGTTGGAATTTTAACTGAGTAAAAAGTACAGAAATTGAGGTGTTGCAATATAATTGTGTTGAAAAGCTCCTAATCAATTACATGAACTCCTAAAATTTGATTAAAACATGTTTTGCAGTCCTTTTTGTAGAGGTTTCGGACGAGCGCGTCGAAATGGGCCTTTCAATGGACCTGTTGGAATTTTAACTAAGTAAAAAGTACAGAAATTGAGGTGTTGCAATATAATTGTGTTGAAAAGCTCCTAATTCATTACATGAACTCCTAAAATTTGATTAAAACTTGTTTTGCAGTCCTTTTTGTAGAGGTTTCGGACGAGCGAGTCGAAATGGGCCTTTCAATGGACCCGTTGCATTTATAATTGAGTAAAAAGTACAGAAATTGCGGTTTTGCAATATAATTGTGTTGAAAAGCTCCTAATCAATTTTTGAACTCCTAATATTTGATTAAAACTTGTTTTGCAGTCCTTTTTGTAGAGGTTTCAGACGAGGAGGTCTAAATGGGCCTTTCAATAGACCCGTTGGAATTTTAACTGAGTAAAAAATACAGAAATTGAGGTTTTGAATTATAATTGTGTTGAAAAGCTCCTAATCAATTATTTGATCTCCTAATATTTGAATAAAACATTTTTGCGGTCCTTTTTATAGAGGTTTCGGACGAGGAGGTCTAAATGGGCCTTTCAATGGACCCGTTGGAATTTTAACTGAGTAAAAAGTACAGAAATCGAGGTTTTGCCTTATAATTGTGTTGAAAAGCTCCTAATAAATTATTTGAACTCCTAATATTTGAATAAAACATTTTTGCGGTCCTTTTTGTAGAGGTTTCAGACGAGCAGGTCTAAATGGGCCTTTCAATGGACCCGTTGGAATTTTAACTGAGTAAAAAGTACAGAAATTGAGGTTTTGCAATATAGTTTTGTTGAAAAGCTCCTAATAAATTACATGAACTCCTAAAATTTGATTAAAACTTGTTTTACAGTCCTTTTTGTAGAGGTTTTGGACGAGCGCGTCAAAATGGGCCTTTCAATGGACCCGTTGAAATTATAACTGAGTAAAAAGTACAGAAATTGCGGTTTTGCAATATAATTGTGTTGAAAAGCTCCTAATCAATTATTTGAACTCCTAATATTTGATTATATCTTGTTTTGCAGTCCTTTTTGTAGAGGTTTCGGACGAGTGGGTCGAAATGGGCCTTTCAAAGAACCCGTTGGAATTTTAACTGAGTAAAAAGTACAGAAATTGAGGTTTTGCAATATAAATTGTTGAAAAGCTTCTAATCAATTATTTGAACTCCTAATATTTGAATAAAACATTTTTTGCGGTCCTTTTTGTAGAGGTTTCGGACGAGCAGGTCTAAATGGGCCTTTCAATGGACCCGTTGGAATTTTAACTGAGTAAAAAGTACAGAAATTGAGGTTTTGCAATATAATTCTGTTGGAAAGCTCCTATTCAATTATTTGAACTCCTAATATTTGAATAAAACATTTTTGCGGTCCTTTTTGTAGAGGTTTCGGAGGAGCTGGTCGAAATGGGCCTTTCAATGGACCCGTTGGAATTTTAACTGAGTAAAAAGTACAGAAATTGAGGTTTTGCACTATAATTGTATTGAAAAGCTCCTAATCAATTATTTGAACTCCTAATATTTGAATAAAACATTTTTGCGGTCCTTTTTGTAGAGGGTTTCAGACGAACAGCTCTAATTGGGCCTTTCAATGGACCCGTTGTAATTTTAACTGATTAAAAAGTACAGAAATTGAGGTTTTGCAATATAATTGTGTTGAAAATCTCCTATTCAATTATTTGAACTCCTAATGTTTGAATAAAACCTTTTTGCGGACCTTTTTGTAGACGTTTCGGACAAGCAGGTCTAAATGGGCCTTTCAATGGACCCGTTGGAATTATAACTGAGTAAAAAGTACAGAAATTGAGGTTTTGCTATATAATTGTGTTGAAAAGCTCCTAATCAATTATTTGAACTTCTAATATTTGAATAAAACATTTTTGCGGTCCTTTTTGTAGAGGTTTCGGAGGAGCATGTCTAAATGGGCCTTTCAATGGACCCGTTGGAATTTTAATTGAGTAAAAAGTACAGAAATTGAGGTTTTGCAATATAATTGTGTTGAAAATCTCCTAATAAATTATTTAAACTCCTAATATTTAAATAAAACCTTTTTGCGGTCCTTTTTGTAGAGGTTTCGGGCGAGCAGGTCGAAATGGGCCTTTCAATGGACCCGTTGGAATTTTAACTAAGTAGAAAGTACAGAAATTGAGGTTTTGCAATATAATTGTGTTGAAAAGCTCCTAATCAATTACATGAACTCCTAAAATTTGATTAAAACTTGTTTTACAGTCCTTTTTGTAGAAGTTTCGGACGAGCGCGTCGAAATGGGCCTTTCAATGGACCCGTTGGAATTATAATTAAGTAAAAAGTACAAAAATTGCGGTTTTGCAATATAATTGTGTTGAAAAGCTCCTAATCAATTATTTGAACTCCTAATATTTGATTAAAACTTGTTTTGCAGTCCTTTTTGTAGAGGTTTCGGATGAGCGGGACGAAATGGGCCTTTCAATGGACCTGTTGGAATTTTAACTGATTAAAAAGTACAGAAATTGAGGTTTTGCAATATAATTGTGTTGAAAAGCTCCAAATCAATTACATGAATTCCTAAAATTTGATTAAAACTTGTTTTGCAATCCTTTTTGTAGAGGTTTCGGACGAGCGGGTCGAAATGGGCCTTTCAATGGACCCGTTGGAATTTTAATTGAAGTAAAAAATACAGAAATTGAGGTTTTGCAATAAAATTGTGTTGAAAAGCTCGTAATCAATTATTTGAACTCCTAATATTTGAATAAAACATTTTTCCGGTCCTTTTTTTAGAGGTTTTTCAGACGAGCAGGTCGAAATGGGCCTTTCAATGGACCCGTTGGAATTTTAACTGAGTAAAAAGTACAAAAATTGAGGTTTGCAATATAATTGTGCTGAAAAGCTCCTAATCAATTATTTGAACTCCTAATATTTGGTTAAAACTTGTTTTGCAGTCCTTTTTGTAGAGGTTTTGGACGAGCGGGTCGAAATGGGCCTTTCAAAGGACCCGTTGGAATTTTAACTGAGTAAAAAGTACAAAAATTGAGGTTTTGCAATATAATTGTGTTGAAAAGCTCCTAATCAATTATTTGAACTCTTAATATTTGATTAAATCTTGTTTTGCAGTCCTTTTTGTAGAGGTTTCGAACGAGCGCGTCGAAATAGGCCTTTCAATGGACCCGTTAGAATTTTAACTGAGTAAAAAGTACAGAAATTGAGGTTTTGCAATATAATTTTGTTGAAAAGCTCCTAATTAATTATTTGAACTCCTAATATTTGATTAAAACTTGTTTTGCAGTCCTTTTTGTAGAGGTTTCGGACGAGCGGGTCGAAATGGGCCTTTAAATGGACCCGTTGGAATTTTAACTGAGTAAAAAGTACAGAAATTGAGGTTTTGCAATATAATTGTGTTGAAAAGATACTAATCAATTACATGAATTCCTAAAATTTGATTAAAACATTTTTGTGGTCCTTTTTGTAGAGGTTTCGGAGGAGCTGGTCGAAATGGGCCTTTCAATGGACCCGTTGGAATTTTAACTGAGTAAAAAGTACAGAAATTGAGGTTTTGCACTATAATTGTGTTGAAAAGCTCCTAATCAATTATTTGAACTCCTAATATTTGAATAAAACATTTTTGTGGTCCTTTTTGTAGAGATTTCGGACGAACAGGTCTAAAAGGGCCTTTCAATGGACCCGTTGGAATTTTAACTGAGTAAAAAGTACGTAAATTGAGGTATTGCAATATAGTTGTGTTGAAAAGCTCCTAATCAATTACATGAACTCCTAAAATTTGATTAAAACTTGTTTTGCAGTCCTTTTTGTAGAGGTTTCGGACGAGCGTGGTGAAATGGGCCTTTCAATGGACCTGTTGGAATTTTAACTGAGTAAAAAGTACAGAAATTGCGGTTTTGCAAAATAATTGTGTTGAAAATCTCCTAATCAATTATTTGAACTCCTAATATTTTATTAATACTTGTTTTGCAGTCCTTTTTGTAGAGGTTTCAGACGAGCAGGTCGAAATGGGCCTTTCAAAGGACCCGTTGGAAATTTAATTGAGTAAAAAGTACCGAAATTGAGGTTTTGCAATATAATTTTGTTGAAAAGCTCCTAATAAATTATTTGAACTCCTAATATTTGAATAAAACATTTTTGCGGTCCTTTTTGTAGAGGTTTCGGACGAGCAGGTCTAAATGGGCCTTTCAATGGACCCGTTGGAATTTTAATTGAGTAAAAAATACAGAAATTGAGGTTTTGCAATATAATTGTGTTGAAAAGCTCCTTATCAATTATTTGAACTTCTAATATTTGAATAAAACATTTTTGCGGTCTTTTTTGTAGAGGTTTCGGACGAGCAGGTCCAAATGGGCCTTTCAATGGACCCGTTGGAATTTTAACTGAGTAAAAAGTACAAAAATTGAGGTTTTGCAATATAATTGTGTTGAAAAGCTCCTAATCAATTATTTGAACTCTTAATATTTGATTAAATCTTGTTTTGCAGTCCTTTTTGTAGAGGTTTCGAACGAGCGCGTCGAAATAGGCCTTTCAATGGACCCGTTAGAATTTTAACTGAGTAAAAAGTACAGAAATTGAGGTTTTGCAATATAATTTTGTTGAAAAGCTCCTAATTAATTATTTGAACTCCTAATATTTGATTAAAACTTGTTTTGCAGTCCTTTTTGTAGAGGTTTCGGACGAGCGGGTCGAAATGGGCCTTTAAATGGACCCGTTGGAATTTTAACTGAGTAAAAAGTACAGAAATTGAGGTTTTGCAATATAATTGTGTTGAAAAGATACTAATCAATTACATGAATTCCTAAAATTTGATTAAAACATTTTTGTGGTCCTTTTTGTAGAGGTTTCGGAGGAGCTGGTCGAAATGGGCCTTTCAATGGACCCGTTGGAATTTTAACTGAGTAAAAAGTACAGAAATTGAGGTTTTGCACTATAATTGTGTTGAAAAGCTCCTAATCAATTATTTGAACTCCTAATATTTGAATAAAACATTTTTGTGGTCCTTTTTGTAGAGATTTCGGACGAACAGGTCTAAAAGGGCCTTTCAATGGACCCGTTGGAATTTTAACTGAGTAAAAAGTACGTAAATTGAGGTATTGCAATATAGTTGTGTTGAAAAGCTCCTAATCAATTACATGAACTCCTAAAATTTGATTAAAACTTGTTTTGCAGTCCTTTTTGTAGAGGTTTCGGACGAGCGTGGTGAAATGGGCCTTTCAATGGACCTGTTGGAATTTTAACTGAGTAAAAAGTACAGAAATTGCGGTTTTGCAAAATAATTGTGTTGAAAATCTCCTAATCAATTATTTGAACTCCTAATATTTTATTAATACTTGTTTTGCAGTCCTTTTTGTAGAGGTTTCAGACGAGCAGGTCGAAATGGGCCTTTCAAAGGACCCGTTGGAAATTTAATTGAGTAAAAAGTACCGAAATTGAGGTTTTGCAATATAATTTTGTTGAAAAGCTCCTAATAAATTATTTGAACTCCTAATATTTGAATAAAACATTTTTGCGGTCCTTTTTGTAGAGGTTTCGGACGAGCAGGTCTAAATGGGCCTTTCAATGGACCCGTTGGAATTTTAATTGAGTAAAAAATACAGAAATTGAGGTTTTGCAATATAATTGTGTTGAAAAGCTCCTTATCAATTATTTGAACTTCTAATATTTGAATAAAACATTTTTGCGGTCTTTTTTGTAGAGGTTTCGGACGAGCAGGTCCAAATGGGCCTTTCAATGGACCCGTTGGAATTTTAACTGAGTAAAAAGTACAGAAATTGAGGTGTTGCAATATAATTGTGTTGAAAAGCTCCTAATCAATTACATGAAGTCCTAAAATTTGATTAAAACATGTTTTGCAGTCCTTTTTGCAGAGGTTTCGGACGAGCGCGTCGAAATGGGCCTTTCAATGGACCTGTTGGAATTTTAACTAATTAAAAGGTACAGAAATTGAGGTGTTGCAATATAATTGTGTTGAAAAGCTCCTAATCAATTACATGAACTCCTAAAATTTGATTAAAACTTGTTTTGCAGTCCTTTTTGTAGAGGTTTCGGACGAGCGCGTCGAAATAGGCCTTTCAATGGACCCGTTGGAATTATAACTGAGTAAAATGTACAGAAATTGCGGTTTTGCAATATAATTGTGTTGAAAAGCTCCTAATCAATAATTTAAACTCCTAATATTTGATTAAAACTTGTTTTGCAGTCCTTTTTGTAGATGTTTCGGACGAGCGGGTCGAAATGGGACTTTCAATGGACCCGTTGGAATTTTAACTGAGTAAAAAGTACAGAAATTGAGGTTTTGCAATATGATTGTGTTGAAAAGCTCCTAATCAATTATTTGAACTCCTAATATTTGAATAAAACATTTTTTGCGGTCCTTTTTGTAGAGGTTTCGGACGAGTAGGTCTAAATTGGCCTTTAATTGGACCCGTTGGAATTTTAACTGAGTAAAATGTACAGAAATTGAGGTTTTGCAATATAATTTTGTTGAAATGCTCCTAATAAATTACATGAACTCCTAAAATTTGATTAAAACTTGTTTTGCAGTCCTTTTTGTAGAGGTTTTGGACGAGCGCGTCGAAATGGGCCTTTCAATGGACCCGTTGGAATTATAACTGAGTAAAAAGTACAGAAATTGCGGTTTTGCAATATAATTGTGTTGAAAAGCTCCTAATCAATTATTTGAACTCCTAATATTTGATTATATCTTGTTTTGCAGTCCTTTTTGTAGAGGTTT